>CAUYUJ010019699.1:52500-117500 GCA_963575745.1 Prorocentrum cordatum
GTGCTCCGCGCGGATTTCTTGGGTCGGCGCTGGGCCCCCCCCGGCGGCGCCACCGGCGCCGCCCCTGGCGCGTTCCGCGCGCCAGGGATGGAGGGGGGCCCAGCGCAGATCCGAGAACTCCGCGCGGACCTCCGAGTTTTTATGTTTTCTTTCGTTCCCCTAAGCCTTGCATCCTTCCCCTTCGGCCAATCCTTGGCCGCTTTCGCTGGCCGCGCCTCGCCCGCAAAGTTTCGACGTGGCCTTCCGAGGCCCCCGCATCCTTACCGCGCGTCCTGATTCTACGGGTCGGCTGTATCCACCTCAGCGGCCTCGCGGTCCGCCGGACTCCTCGACCGCGGCCCCGCGGATACTTCTCGAAAAGGCCAGTCGAGACAACGGCGCTCCTGTCTTGGGTCGTTCCTCCTCTTTGGGGCCTCCTGGCGGCTTCTCGCCGCAACGGCCGGGTCCGCTTAGAAAAACTGACGGGCCCTTGGAGAAGTCCTGGGACCGATTCTTAGCGGATCTGGGCTGGGCAGGAGTGCCGCCGTTGTCTCAACCAGTGCATATAATCGGGGGTGGACAGACCTCCTCTGGGAAGGCCTTCTCCTTCTCACTTCCTCCTCTCGCTCGCCACCCACTTTCGGAGGTGGATACCTCCTACCCTGACACGTCGATTAAAGAATTGGCCGTTCTCGCCTCGCGAGGGGGCGTCGCGGCCGTCGTTTTTGCGGGCCCAGGGCCGTCGGTTTCGGCCCCAGGCCGTTTTCACTGAGGGGAGGTCTACTAAAGGGAGGTTTGTCCACCGCCGACATAAGGTTGGAGTTCCGCCGTCCAAGGAGACGGGAGCGCTGCCCAGGGGGCACTGACCGCGGGCCGAAAAATTGAACTCGGGGCTCGCGTTTCTCTTTGGCATGTTCAGCGGCAGCCGCAGATCGTGCCGAGCGGCGATCTCGCGGCCTTTGAACGGCAGAGTTCCGACGTTATTAATCCATGTCTCGTTTCTGTTGTACCGTCGCGGCAGTACGCGGATACCTCCGCGCGGATGCCCCGCGCGGAACGTATCCGTGAGGTCGCGTGCCCAGAGCGAGCCTCGGTGCGCAGTCCGCGAGGTCACGGAGATGGACAGGTTCGTCGCTCGTGGGAGGAGCGGGGTGCGACTCTGCTGCCGGCGTGAAGTCGCCTCGGCGTGGAGCCTCGGAAGTCGAGGTGCAGACAGGTGCCCTCGCCTCTGGCCGTCGCGCGGCTTCAAAAAGGCTACTCCTCTTGACCTGCTTGCGGTGTTGGGTGCGCGGGCAGTGCAGTTGACCTGTGGAGATGGCTCCGTCTTTCGAATTCGTCGACGCCGCGCAGGCGCACGCACCATGACACGGCGACGGAGTTGAGGGTGGGTTGTGGCGTCGACGGAGCAGCCCTCGCAGTCAGTGTTGCAAGTGCGTCGCTACTTGACTCGAACAAGCGGCACTGATCCTGGATGTTGAAAGCGTGTATGCCAGGAAGCCGGATACACACGACGCGGCCAGCCTGTGCGAGAGTTGGATGCACGTGTGGGCGACAGAGGCGAGACGGGGCCCGACTGCGCGGACACTCGCGCGCACGCTGCCCGCGCAAGGTCGCGTGTAATAAATACATGCAGGCCGCTTTCGTTACGGGGAGTTTTACTATAAAGGGAGGTTTGTCCACCGCCGACGCTCGTTTTCGTCGCTCGCGTGGCTGGAGGTCTCGCCAGCGCCCGGGTCCCCTCTGGTGGCCGTCCGCAGGCCGGGCGGCCGCGCGCGCGCCTTCTTCCCCGGCGGGCGGCCTCTCCCAGTGGAGGTCCCACGCGCGTGCGGCCCCCGAGTCACGTGCGCCCCGCGCTTCCTGGCCCTCGCGCTGATCTGGGCCTCCCAGCTCCGGGCCGAACGCAAGGGGGGGATAGGGAAAGGGGGGTTACGACATTTGCTGCATGCAGCTGGTCTCGGCCCCAGCGCCGGGCCCGTTCCTCGATGCATGGGCGCCTCCCGGCGCCGTGAGGCGCCGGGAGACTCGGCTCCGCGAGCTGATTCTCAAACCCCTCCTTGGCTATCCCCCCCTTTCGCCCAGCCCGACAGCTGTCAAGGGAGGAGGATCGAAGAGGAAAAAAACGCCATAAATAGGAACTTTCGGCGCTCCGCGCGGATCTCTCGGATCCGCGCAGGGCCCCCCTGGAGGCGCCTCCGACGCCGCCCCCTGGCGCGCTCCGCGCGCCTGCGCTCCGCGCGCCTGTGAGGTGGGTCCGGCGCGGATCCAAGAAATCCTTGCTGCTCTAGAAGAACCACCCCGACCCCCATCACTGGCGTCGACGAAGCGGCCCTGGGCGTTGACGAAGCAGCCCTGTCCTGTTCGATGCCTTCCGTGGGCGCGTTTGCGGAGCTGAGCGGCTTCGCTCGCCGGGGTGCTTCTTCTTGTGGGGGTGGAGCTTCTGCTCCTCCAAGGTGGGGTCCGAGCAGATGTGGGGTCCCACGCCCCCTCGCGCGGCGAACGAACACGTGGCGTACGTTTGTGTTGTTGTTATTGTTGCTGTTGCTGTTGTTGTTGTTGTTGATGCTGTTGTTGTTGTTGTTGTTGCTGCTGCTGTTGTTGTTGTTGTTGTTGTTGGTGATGGTGGTGGTGTTGTTGTTGTTGTTGTTGCTGTTGCTGCTGCTGCTGCTGTTGTTGTTGTTGTTGGTGTTATTTGCTGTTTCTCTTATGTTTCATGTTTTGTGTGTGTGTGGGTCTTTCTTGTTTGTTTTCGGCCTCTGAGGGCCCTTGCCGGGCCCCTGGGCCGTCAACAAGAACAGCTCGAGCTGTGCAAAGCCGTTCCGGGGGACGGGGGCAAAGCCTTTGGGGAGCCGCGCTGTAAAACAAATATCACGACGGAGGATGGCTAGGATCTATGAAGGGGTCGGAGGCTTGTCCGCACCGCCCGAATCAAGGCATCGGCGATGCGGCTCGATATGGAGCCCGATTTCTCCACGCCGACGTCGCCGATGCATCGTTGACGCTGCCGATGCATCTCCGATGCGTCGCCCATGCATCGGTGATGCACCGTCGATGCGGCGCGATCCTCCGACCAGGAACCCCTTTCGTTGGGGAGGGGTTCGGTGTTCCTTCACTCTTTTACAGCTTGTCTTAGACGTTTCGCAAGTTGTCGATGGGAAACCGAAGTACAATGTATGAAAAAAGGGGTCTCGTTCTTTATTTAGGCTTCCTTACGGCAGCGTTTCGATTGTATCTGTTCAAGTGCGCCGCCTCGACGTCCCCCCGATAGCCTGGTGGCCACGGGCCTTGTCAGTTAACCACGCGGTCCTTCTTTCCCCCCAGGCGGCCACCTCCGCCAGAAGCGGCGGAACTGCGAGCGCTCAGATCTGAGTCGTAACTGTGGCGACGCGGGGACGTGGTACTCCTCCTCTTTCTCCTCCTCCTCCTCCTCCTCCTCCTCCTCCTCCTCACCCTCCTCCTCCTCCTCCTCCTCCTCGTCCTCCTCCTCCTCCTCCTCCACCGAGCGCATGTGTGGCCAGGGCCAAGTGCGATAGCCATTTGGTTCAAGCCAGTGCGGCTGCGGGCCTCGCGAGGCTTTGCACCCGACAGGTGGCCTCTGGGATCCACGAAACACTCTCCCCCCTCACCCTGTTTCCGTGGGAGGCCGCGACTCCTGTGCGGTCGCTGATTGTGTCGGCCCGGCCCGATCGAGAGATCGGCTCGGTCTGACACCACGGCCGGCTGTGGTCTGCCTGGCCCCAGGCACGTCCGGCTCGCCGCGAGCGCGAGTGCGACCACACCGCCTGATGCGTCGGGGTTGAGAGTGGCATGGCGACCACCACGTCGCGCGCAGACTCTTCAGAATGCACCCGCGGTCGAGAGCTGTGTCTCAGCGTGTCGCGCCGCCGGCTCGGGCCCGCCGAGCGTCGGCGTGACACGCTGGCCATTTTCCCACAGTTTCCGGGCGTCAGCGTTCTGAGCTTTTCCCAGCCTCGCGCCCAGCGGAGCGGAGCGGCACGCTAGAGTGGAGAGGCCCATGCCAAGAAGCACCCGGCTTGCCTCCAGGGTGCCCTGGGTTTCCTGGGTTTTTCGATGGTTTTGCGATGGAAGGAGTGCCGTTCCCACACCAAGAATCAAGGGACGTCCCGGGGTCTCAGGGTTGGCTTTCTCGTGGAAGGTTTCTTAAGTGGTTGAGCCCCTGCCGAGTGGCACGCTGTGGCCGGAGAACCTTGGTGCCAGCTTGGCCACGCCCACGAGTCTGCGCGCCCTTTGCACACGCCTTTGTCCTCCTGGGCCGGCTTTGGTGACGCTTCGCGGGGTCCCGCGAGGGCCCCCTCGAGGCCGGAAGCAGCACCACACGCTCCGCCCCGATGCTCTAGGCAGTGCTTGCGCGGAGGGCGTCCTATAGCGGATGTTGAAAGACTTGGCGAACTTTCCCCGCCGATGCTGGCGGCCGGCTGGCTTCCCGGGCTCCCGGTTCCGGGGTCCCGGGTTCCTGGTTATGTTGCTTCCGGGCCGATGTCGGTGGGTTCGGGGTCCCCGGGTTCCCGGTCGATCTCCTTCTCGATCTTTTTCTCGATCCCACTATTCGTCAACCCATCCAGGAGCTCGCCAGAACTTCGAGGCGCGTCCAGCCGTGGCCGCGAGGGGCCCCATCTAGGGGGCTCAGAGAGGCTCGGCCGCTGTGTGACCCTCGCTCGCCTCGAGCCTCGGCCATTTTGCCCAGACATCCTCCGGCACGACCTGCTCCACCCGCGACCCCAGAGGTCCCGAGCCCCCTCGCGCTGCGAAAAAATCACGACGGGAGGTTCTTGTTTGTTGCCATTCTCGGCCTCTGGGGGCCCTCGGCACCGTCAAAGACTATGCAGGATGAAAGACCGGTCCCTGGGCATGGGTCCAGACCTCTGGGGGTCGACGTCATGAGCAATTCATGGCGTCGGGGGTCTGGGAGGGGCTTGGCATCGCTCGGACGCGTGCCTTTGTTCTCGGCGAGGGCCATCGAGGAGCGTCTTGGGCCATCCTGCGCAGCAATGCGCGCACGAGGTCGGAAAAGGTGCACGGGGAAGGGACGTCCGAGCGCTGGCAGGACCCGCGGCCGGCCGTTTCCAGGGGGCAGCTCCTCGTCACGCTTGTGGCCCCGGGGCTCGAGAGCGGCCCCCGGTGGTCCAGACGGTACGCGCAGGCGCCGAGAATGGAAGCAGTCTCGGAGATCTGGGCCCGCCTCGTGGTGCTCACGCAAGGGAGGGAAAGACACCTGGGCCGGACGATCGGCGTCTACTACACGGCCCTGGGCGTTTGCTTGACCGCCCTGCCCCGTTCGATTCCTTCAGCGGGGGCGTTCAGTAATTCAACGGCTTCGCGTGTCGGGTCGGTGAGGATGGGGGTGGATGTTGTGCCCTCTGTTCGTGACGTCGACCCCTCCCCTAGGCCCCGCTCTTCCTCCCGAGCCGTTTTTTTGTGGACGGCCCCGAGGCCCGGCAAGGCCCCCCTCCGCGAGGCCGACCACGGCCGACCTCTCCCGGCCTGCTGCTGCCACGACGCGGGCCCGGAGGTCCGAGGCCGTGCTGTCTTCCATGCGGGCTCCCCGAAAGCGTCGACCCATTCCCCCGGACCGGTTTTTCATCTTGAGTCGGTTTTTGACGGTCCCGTTGCCTGGCGAGGGCCCCTGGAGGCCGTTGTATTATTTTATATATATATATATACATATATATATACATATATATATATGTATAGATAGAGACATACACACATATATATATATATATATATATATATGTAGTTGTGTTTTACGTTGGATCTCGGGGCGCATGTCTGGGAAATTCTAGACGCTTCGCGTATCCCCACCAGCCCGTCCAGGCGAGTAGAGGGTCGTAGAGGGTCGTCCTGAGGGGCTTTTCGGCGTCTCGGGTGCCTCGGGGGGGCCTCTGTGGGCCGTTCGGAATCCTCTTTGGGGCCTCCTGGGCCTCTTGGGGCCTCTTCTGGCCATCTTGGGGCCTCTGGGAGCACCTTGGGTGCCTCTGGGGGGTCTCTTGGGGCCTCTTGGGGGTCTCTTGGGGGCCTCCTGGGACCTCTTGGGGGGCCTCTTGGGGCCATCTGGGGGCCATCCTGCGGCCTCTTGGGGCATCCTGGGGGCCTCTTGCGGCCATCGTGGAGGAAATCGATCAAAGGAGAGGGGTTCCTAAATTTCAGCCCCCCCCTCAGGAGCCACGATCCTCGTGAGGGGTGTCGAATTTTAGCCCTCCCAGGGGTCGATCTTGGGCGCTCCAACGCGCCGCGGAACCCCCTGTCCAGGTCAGTGGGGAGGGGGGAGGGGGAGGGGTAAACCCCTCCCCGAAGGGGAAGAAGGAGGGGTGGAAGAGGAAACTCCTTAAACCACCGACGCCCTAAAGGGCTGGGGGGATTTCTGGCACCCCCTGCTCAGGGCAGGATGGATGGGCGGCTCCGGGCCCCCGCGCTGCGCCCGCGGCGCCCCCGCCGAGCGGCGGAGGCCGTGAGCGGCGCGCGCCCGCGGGCGCCAGCGCGGTGGCCCGCGGGGCGGCCGCGATGCAGCAGGCGGCCTCTCGGGGGGGTGGCAGGCTCCAACTGCTGTGAAAGGGCTACACATTTTTCATTTCTAATTCTTCGAAGGTTCTTTGATTTTTTGGGCCGAAATCCTTTCGTTTCTAACTGTTCTATCCTGGGCCTCTTCCTGGCCACTAGGGGGCCAGGAACAACTAGAAACGAGCAGAATCAGAACTGAGCACGATTCGAAATGAACGACGTGTACGGAGATGTTGGGGGACGAAGCCCAGACCCGCTGGAGAGTCATGGAAACATCTCGCCGGGAAGGGGGGGCCTTTCGCCATGTTCGGCCTCTGGGGGGCAACCACTGGGCCCCGGGGCCGTCAGAAAACGACTCGGGGTGAAAAGCTGGTCCCGGGGAGTGGGTGCAGACCTCTGGGGGTCAACGTCACGAGAACATCAAGACGTCGGGGGGGCGGCTGCGATGCAGCGGGCGGCCTTTCGGGGGCGTCCGCTCCGAAATCACCGAGCGCGTTCCACTGCTCGCAGAGTGCCTTCTCGCAAGCGTCCGCAACATACATGCCTGCTTCGAGGGCGTGTATCGTAGAGCCCCCCCGCGGCGACTCGACGCCGCTTGCAAGCAGTTACTCTGCGAGTAGTGTACCGCGCTTGTCAACATAATCTAGGCCTCCCAGATGGCGTCCGAGTAGATGGGGTCGGAGGATCGCGCCGCATCGCTGATGCATCGCCGATGCATCGCCGATGCGGCTCGATGCGGAGCCCGATTTGCTTCACGCTGGCGTCGCCGATGCACCGCCGACGTCGACGATGCATCGCTGGTGCATCGCCGATGCATCGCCGATTTATCGGCGATGCGGCGCGATCCTCCGACCCCATCTACTCGGACCCCATCTGGGAGGCCTCTACAGAAGCCTTTCACAGGGAAGCAAGAAGCTCGGAGGTCGGCGCGGACTTCTCTCGGATCGGCATGGCGCCCCCCTCCCCTTGTGGTGCGCGGGGCGCGCGCCAGGGGCGGCGCCGGCGGCGCCGCAAGGGGGGCTCCAGCGCCGATCCGAGAACTCCGCGCGGGCCTCCGAGTTTTTACTCCAGATTTCGTAATAAAGGGAGGGGGGTCTCATCTCGGGGGGGGGGTCTCTTCCAGGCTATCCTGGAGGGCCTGGGGGGGTCTGGGGACGATGTTTTGGAGGGTTCTCCCCCGGGGGAGGTCTGAAATGGCTTGTCTTGGAGGGTCCAGACCCCCTCCCTTTTATTACGAAATCTGGAGTATGTTTGTGGCATTGTTCGGTCCCTTGTTTGATGGGGCTACGGAGATGTTGGGGGGCAAAGGCGGGCAGCAGTTGTCTAGGGTCTAGGCCGACTGGACGGGGTCGGAGTGGGTGGCGACGCCGAAGCTCCAAGGGGGGGGGGGGGGGACAGGACGATTCGAGTGAGAGTCGGCTGGGTGTCTGAGGTGACCCAGGTCTGGTTCCGGCCAGCCCAGCAGGAAGTGGCCAGGACCCAAAAACGAAGGGGCAACGTGGGGGGGGGGAAAAGGTTTGGGGGGGGGATGTGTCCCGAAAGCCCCGAGACCTCAGTTATGTCCCGAAGGCCAAGGCCGAGTTTGCAGCCGTCTGGTAGACCCAGACCTCCTGGAGCCACGAACAAAACGCGACGGGAGTTTTTTTGTTTCTCCGGCTTATGGGGGCGCCTACCGGTCCCCGGGACTGTCAACAAAACCACTCGGGATGAAAAGCCAGTCATGGAAAGTGGGTCGAGACCTGAGGGGGGTCGACGTCATGACAAAAGCATGACGTCGCGGGTCTGGGGAGCCAGACACCCTCCGTCGTCTTGCTCTTCGCAAAAGTGAGCCGCGAAAGGCGTCGTCCCGAGCCTGGGGTCCCAGGGCTTCCGACCCACCCCTTTCCCGGGGGAGTTCTTCGCCCCATGTGCATTTCTGTCGGCTCCCGTGCCAGAGCCGACGAAGAGTCCGCCGGGATGTGGAGGCGAGTGATCTGTCCGGAGCCCATGCGGGCCTTGCGCCCCCGCTGAGATGACCGCGGGGGTTGCTACGGGGATGTGGGGGGGGTTCGAAGCAGATGCTGCTCGTCTTTTTATGCGCTGTTTTGCCGATCGGCGCGGGCCCTCGCACCCCCTCTTCCCCCTCCCATGGAGTAGATCTTGGTTGTTTGGGCGCCTGTTCCGAGCAGGTGGAGTCTCTCCCATAGGACGCACGGCGCTGAACAGTCGCATCAAGCAGAGATCCGTAGCCAGACCCCCCCCTCCCCCCCTTCCGCCCACTGTCGAAACGCAGAGACAACGTTCACGTGGGTGGTCTGTGGCCGAACCTAGCCTTCAAGTGAATCACAGGTGCCTCAGTACTTAGGGGGTTTAACGATTTCGGCCCAAGGTGGGCTCCGCCCACTCAAGGGTTCTAGCACCCTAAACTTAAGTCGGGCATGTTCCACTACAGAGGGAACATTCAAGAATATGCTTTGGCTATTGTTGGAAATGTTTTTCCCCATACCCAAAGGATGGGATTCTTGTCATTACTCTGACCGCGCCGACTCCTTGGTCAGGTCACCTCCTTCCCTCTCCCGTCTCTTCCCCATTTTACTCAGATGAATGTTACGGGTATCATGTCATGTTATGGTCTGATATGTTTTAGTATGACATGGTATGTCTGTTATGATATACTGTGGGATGGTATGTGTTGCTATGGGGTGGTATGCCATAACATGTCGTGTTATGTTATGGTATGTCATGCTGCGATGATGATGCTGCTGATGATGATGGTGGTGGTGATGATGTTGATGATGGTGATGGTGTTGATGCTGATGAGGATGATGATGCTGATGCTGATGATGCTGATGATGATGCTGTTGATGATGATGCTGCTGCTGATGAAGCTGCTGCTGCTGATGATGATGATGATGCTGATGATGACGATGATGATGATGCTGATGATGATGATGATGATGCTGATGCTGATGATGATGATGATGATGATGATGATGATGATGATGATGATGATGATGATGATGATGTCTCGAGCGAGGCGCGGGTTTCAGCACCCCCGAGGGGAGCCGCCAGGGGGTATAGCACTCCTCCGTTCGCGCCCAAATGGCGGGGTTGTCTCGAGCGGTTTGCCTGTTTTGGTGCTCAGCGTCCTCCACTTTCGGAGCAGCTTCGGAGGATGTCTCGAACGAGGCGCTGATGTTGGCTTCCCAAGGGGAAGCCGCCAGGGGGCATTGCACTCCTCCGTTCGTGCCAAAATGGCAGGGATGTCTCGAGCGGTTTGTCTGGCTTGGCGCTCAGCATCCTCCGCGTTCGGAGCAGATTTGGAGGATTTCTAGAGCGAGGCGCTCATTTTCGCCCCCAAGGGGGGCCCGACCTTGAGGCTCTCTCGAGCGGTTTGCCTGCTTTGGTGGCCAGACTCGTGGGCACTGATCCTCCCCAGAATGCCACAGGAGGCTCCAGCAGGCTCCAGGAGGCCCCAGGAGGTAACAGGAGGTCCCAGGAGGCATCAGGAGGCCACAGGAAGACTCAAGAGGCCACAGGATGCCCCAAGAGGCTCCAAGAGTCCCCAGGAAGCTCCAGAAGGCCTCAGGAGGCTCCTGGAGGCCACAGGAGGCAACAGGATGCCCCAGGAGGCCACAGGAAGCGCCAGGAGGCACCAGGAGACCCTGGAAGGCACCAGGAGGCCCCAAGATGCCCCAGGAGCAGGAGGCCTCAGAATGCCACAGGAGTGGCTCCAATCCCATACGTAGTACGTCTGCTCCTATAGAGTGTGCCTCTCTTGGAGCACGAATCCTTGGTGTTTTACGTATGTTTATATAGATGGCCATTCTCTTGTGCATCCAATCCTAAGTGTTCTACGCATTCTCCTATAGATTGGGCCTCTCCTTGGTGTATTGCGTGTGTTCCTATAGATTGCCCTTGTCCTGCGGCTCCTAACCCTCCGTAGCCATTTTGGCTCAAGACCCAATGCTTGGGAGGCTGCAAGCCTCCTGGCCGACACGGGATAGCTCTGTTTCCCGAGCTCGACTCTCAGCGGCGCGCGCGGCGGCTCCCATAGTTTTGGCACTTATAACGCAGAGCGTGCCCCGGCCATGGCACCTCAGTGGCAGTGCGTTTGTGGAGAGTACCACGCGGCTGACCGCACTCGGTGCACCAAGGCGGGGTGCGGAGGCATGCGACCTCGCCTGCCGCGCGGAGCAGGGCAGCATCAGCCGTGGCAGCTTCGTCAGCCTCCCACCCGCGGCAAGTGGGCCAACTCGCCGCCGAGCAACCAGTGGGGTCTCAACGGCAAGCTCTTCAAGGGCAAGAGTGCTGGAGGCGACAAGAGCTCCACGGGCACGTCCCTCAGCGCGGAGGAGGTCAAGGTCTGGGCCGCATTCTCGCAGGAGACATGGGACGCGACGAAGCACACCCTCACGCAGTCATCTCGTGGGAAAGTGGACGCTGCTCGCCGTGCTCAGTCTCTCGGCCTGGTGGGGAAGTCGGCACCTCAGAAAGTGGATGGGCTTGCTCGGCAGCTTGCTGACGCTCAGGATCGACTCAAGCGCGAGTCCGCGGTGGCTCGCAAGGCGCTGGAGCAGGTG
Organism: Prorocentrum cordatum; assembly: GCA_963575745.1. Lineage (NCBI taxonomy): Eukaryota > Dinophyceae > Prorocentrales > Prorocentraceae > Prorocentrum > Prorocentrum cordatum. The sequence continues at coordinate 63,558 of CAUYUJ010019699.1, forward strand.
CACACGACCAAGATGGGCATCGCGCAGCTGCAGCAGGAGCTCGCAGATGCCAAGCGCGAGGCTGCCGCACTCTACGGTGGAGGCATCAGCCCTGACGCGATCAAGGAGAAGCTCAGTACGCTCAACACCGACGGAGTCTCTGGCCAGGATCTCCTCGAGCAGCTCTCCAAGATGGTCAACGAGCTCGCCGAGGAAGCGAAGGCAGCTCGCCCGCAGGGCGGATCTCCTGCCGCAGCAGGCGGCGCTGTGCCCGCCCCCGAGCCAGCTGAATCTCAGCCTGGCGGAGGCGAGGCCCCAGCGGCGCCAGCAGCGGGGGCGGCGCCAGCCGAGGACTTCGACGACTTCCTGGGCGAGGAGGACCCTGGTGGGCTTCTTGGCAGCTGTGGTGATGATGACGAGCAGCGCAAGAGGACCCGCGACGCCCTGGAGGTCTTGCGGTCCGTCAAGAAGCCACGAACCTCAGGGTAGCCGCCCTCACGGGCGCTGGTGGACAGCTCTCTCCATCAACGCCAACGCCTACAGCAGGTTCGAGGGCATTCTCAACTACGTAGGTCTCAGGAGCTGCGACCTGGTTGCGGTCCAGGAGACGCACCTTTCCCAGGAGAGGTGCTGCGAGGTCACAGACAAGCTGCAGAGGCTTGGCTGGCATGCGGTGGCCACTCCAGCCACCGGCGTGGCTGCGGGGCATGCAGGTCACGGCGGCCTCTTGCAGTTGGCGCCCAGGTCCTCGGGCCTCGGCGAGTTCGAAGCGGGGCGGCCGACGGTGCTCACGCCAGGACGCGCGGCAGTCGCGCATGTAGCTGGCCCCTTCCCTGGGGGACTAGCTTGGTTCAACGTCTACTTGAAGGTTGGCGTCGGCCTTTCGGCCTACAACCTCAGCATTTTGGACGGCATTGCGATGGCAGTGCGCGCCATCGGCAAGCCCTTCGTGATCGCGGGAGACTTCAACATGGAGCCCCACGAACTGCAGTGCTCGGGCTTCCTCGAGCGCGTCGGTGGCAGGGTGGTGTCGCCAGCGGACGGCACTATTCGGCCGTCGGGCAAGGTGATTGACTACTTTGTCGTCTCTCACGTGATCTCGGAAGCGCAGGCGGAGATCAAGCTTGGGTGGGATATCTCTCCACACTTCCCTGTCGAGCTCAGGTTCAACGCCAGCTCGGTCAACAGGTTCATGCAAGTCATGAAGGTTCCCAAGAAGTTTCCGTACCCTCTCCCCAAGGCGTGCTGCACCGAGGACCACTCCCAGAGGTGGGCGGAGGCACGCGGCCGCATGGCGGCCACCTCCTCGCTGGACATCATGTGGCAGATCTTCATTCACAGCGCGGAGCGGTACTTGCTGGACGCCATCGGCCTCAAGCACGAGTATCACGAGTTTGCTGGGCGTGAGCGGCGCCCTAGGCTGGCCTTAGTCAGGGTGTTGCAGCCGTCGGCGCCCAGGCTGCCGAGGGTGACAGCCACCACGTCCTGGTGCAAGAGCGTAGCCATCGCGCTCAAGGACGCAGCTCAGACCGACATGGAGCTGAAGAGATACAGGGCGCTGAAGACGCTCGATCGTTTGTGCGGTGCTCAGCCCGATTTTCAGAACGACTCCAGGCAGGAGACGGCGCAAGCTCAGTTCGCCCTGCTGGGCTTTGCGCAGGCTGCGCACGGCGTGGATCTGCCCCAGCTGCAGGTCGCGAGCTACATCGCCGCCACCATGGCAGACAAGTTGGTGCAGCGTGACGCTGACAAAGCGAAGGCGGGCTTCGGAGACTGGGTCGCCGAGAATCACGCTAGAGGTACGGGGGCCCTACACTCCTGGACCAAACCTCCGCAGGGCTGGCAGCCGAGGATCTCTGGAGCCCCAGGAAGCGAGCCTCGCACGCTCTCTCAGATGGTCCAAGCCCTGGTGAAGGAGTGGTCAGGATATTGGGGAGTAGGGGCCCCCACGCCGCTGGGGGGCGCTCTCGCGACGAGGGACCTCGAGTGGCCAGCTGATCTCGGTGGGCGTCCTGCTCGACCTTCGGTGGGTGAGATCAGAGCGGTCATCGCCACCTTCAAGGACTCCAGTGGCTCGTCCTTCGACGCTTTGCGCCCGCACGAGCTGGGCGTGCTCGACGACGCTGGGATCGAGACGCTCATCGACTTGCTGGCCGCCATCGAGTTGCAGTGCGACTGGCCATCCTTCATCACCAAGCTGGCCTTCATTCCCAAGTCGGACGGGGGCCTCCGCCCAATCGCGCTGCTGGGCGCGGTGGTTTGCATTCACGGCAGGCTCCGCAGGGGCATTGCGAAGGCCTGGGAGGCGGCGCACGACAGGGACTACTGGTGGGCCAGCTCGGGCAAGAGTTGCGACAGGGCAGTGTGGCAGCAGCAGGCTCGTGCAGAATGGGTCCAGATGATGAGCGATGTGAACAAGGGCCAGGACTGGGCCTCGGCGTCGATAGTGATGGACCTGTGGAAGGCCTTCGAGCAGATCATGCACGGCAATTTGCTGAGGGCGTGCGTGCAGCACAAGTTTCCACTGTGGCTGGCCAAGCTGCAGGTCTCGCTCTACCGCCTCCCCAGGGTCATCAGCCTGGAGACGTGCTGCTCTGACGAGCTGATGGTTATGCAGACGGTGTTGGCTGGCGACGCCTTCGCCGCCACCTTCATGAAGGTCATGCTCCTTTCGCCGCTAGACGAGTTGAAGGTCGCCTGCCCCACGGTGACCCCTGCCGTAGTGGTCGACGACGTTGTGCTGCTGCGGTGGGGAGGGTCGAAGCGTGTTGCCAAAGACCTCACCATGGCTGCTAAGGCGGTGGTTAAGGGGCTGGCGAAGGTCAACCTGTCCATTGCCGCCAAGAAGTCGCGGGTGCTGGCCAGCAGCAGGAGTTTGAGGGCCACTCTCCAGAAGCACCTGGGCTCGACCACAGGTGCTATCGGTGTCAGGGAGGTGCGCAACCTCGGCATCGACTACACGGAGGGCGGAAGGAGGTCAAGCGTCGTCAGGCGTCACCGCATAGCTCAAAACCGACTCCGCATCCCTCGCATCAGGCGGCTACTGGGACTTCGGCGGGGCAGGGCCACTGCGGCTAAGATTGTATCGACAGGCTTGGCTCCCAGCCTTTTCTACGGCATCAACTGCACAGGGCTCAACAACACGGAGTTGCAGCAGGCGCGCAGCATGGCGCGGCACGCCATCGAGCCGAATCCCCACGGGAAGTCGCTCACGGCGTGCTTGCTGGTGGGAGGATCGCCCACCATCGACCCTCTGTTCGCAGCGACGCTGGCGCCCTGCTTCACGCTGGCGCGCGCCGTGTGGGAGAAGTGGGTGCCGATCGGGCAGCTCAAGCCAGCATTTGAGTGGGCGGCCAATTCGGCTACATGCTGGGCGGACGTACGCGGTCCGCTCGGGGCGGTGGTCATGTCGCTGAAGAGGATTGGCTACGACCCCAAGGCGCTAGACTGCATCGTCAGGCCGAACGGTACGATCATCAACTTTCTTGAGGTCTCCCCATGGTACGCCAAGCAATGTATCACGCTGGACGTGAGGGCTTGGCAGATGAAGCTCCTGGCAGACGGCACTCACGAGGACGTTCGTAGTGGCATTTTCCTTCCGCAGTTGCGGCGCTGGTTCTCCAAGGGTGTGGGGAGCTCTAACCTGGCGAAGGACTGGGAGCCCCTCAACAGCAGCCAGCGGGGGTACGCGCGCTCGGTCTTTGTCCTCGGGCAGTGGCCTAACAGCAGGAGGTACCACGGAGCCCCAAGGATCGCCCGCACGCCATGTTGCCAGTTGCACCCTGGCCAGCCTGGCACCCTCTGGCACAGGCACACGGCCTGCCAGGACAGCTGGCCGAGCCTGACGCTCCCTGCCGAGATCAGCAAGCTTGTTCCCTTCAGCACCAGCGTGACCATTACTACCTTGCTGGAGAGGCTGGTCTTGCCCGAGCCCCTCCACGCGTGGCGTCCTCCAAGCGACGACCGACTTGCGCACGTGCAGTGGGTCAAGGGCGGCGACGGGTTCCCGTTTTCCGCTACCACGGTCTACGCGGACGGAGCGGTCTACGAGGCTGGGTCCTCGCTGGCGGTGGGGGCTTGCGGCATGGTGCAGCTGCCAGATGGTGACGACAACTGGGACCCAGGGCCCGGGTCGGCTGTCAAGGCTTTGGGCACGCCATTGCCTGGGCCATTGCAGTCCATCGACGGGGCCGAACTCCTGGGGTGCCTGGCGCTTCTTCGCCACAGCCTGCCACCTATCACTGCGGCCTTCGACGCCTCGTACGTCACCAAGGGCCTGCTGGATAGGGGCGAGGCCATCACCACCAAGGCGACCTCTGCCTGGGGATGCGTATGGAGGCGTGTCTGGGCAGCTCTGGACGACTTCGGTGGCATTGGGCCCCAAGGGCTCACGATTCAGAAAGTGAAGGCGCACGCCACGTCGGCCATGGTCCGCAACGGAGACATCGCTGCACGCGACAGGCGAGGCAACTGGGAGGCCGACCGTACGGCGAAGGCGGTTGCAGCTGCAGTGAGGGCGCCGCTTGAGCTACGCGAAGCCTGGCAGCGGCGTTCGCTCACCCTCGACGGAGTTGTGCGCTGGGTTGCGCGTGCGGGGTGCGAGGCAGCTGACCTGAAGCTGGACATCGACCCGAACTGCAAGCCGATTCACAAGGGGCCTCCGCTCAGCGTCACAAGGCACAACGTCGTCAAGGTGGCGAGAGGTGGAGTACATTGCAGGGCCTGCCTCAAGACGGCGTACACGGACCTCAGCATCAAGAGGCTGCTCAAGGACCCGTGTGTGGCCAAGCCGTTTGCGCCCGTGGCTAGTGGCACGAGACGCAAGCCCACGGCGTCGGCGTTGGCTTCCGCAGGCGCTGTGGCGGTGGCGCTGGCGGCTGCGCACAGGCTTGAGCAGGAGGCGAGGAGCGCTCACGTCGGCGAGCGCGTGGCGTACCCCGACGCCGAGCTCCAGCAGGAAGCGCCGAGGCTCGCCGACGCCGCCCGCGAGCATCCTGCTGCGGGCTTGCAGGATCTGCAACGCCCCGAGGCGGCGGCGGCAGGCGGTGGCACCAGCAGCAGCAGCAGCGGCCAGGATCTTTCGCCTGGCGATGCCCTCTTGCGCGCAGCGGCAGCTGCCCGCGCTGCGCGCGAGGCCGAGGGCAGGGCGGGGGCGGATCCCGCCGACGGCCAGGCAAGTGCAGGTCTCGAGGTCGCCCAGGTCTCCATGTCGGAGGACGCGCCCGAGGGATCTGGCACTCAGGCAGCAGGTGGGGCAGGCCACGAGCTGCTCAGCATCAACGGCTTCAGGATCTGCACTCGTTGCAAGGCCTATGCCAAGGAGCTCAACGGCAAGCACAGGTCGCTCGGCAGGCTGTGTGTGGCTGCCTCTGGCAACGCGCTGCGCCTGCGCAACCTGAAGATTGCCAACATCAGGGCAGGCCTGGACCCGAAGACGGGCAGGCGCCTGAGTGAGTGATTTGGGGAGTGCCTTCGGTGGTCTAGGCCTTTTCAGGCCTGGCACGGGGTGGATGGTGGCTCGCGTGGCTGCCTCACCTGGCGGCGCACACCCACGCAGCGTGGCGTGCACGCTGATTGTGGAGGCCGCTGTTTGCGGTGCCTCCCAGCCGCGCTCCGCGGCTCGCGCCATTTTGGCGGCGGGATCGGCTCGTGCTGCACGAGCTGCCTGGTGTGTACAAAAAAAAAGCGGCTCCTAACCGCAGTGTTTTATGTACGTCGGTTCCTACATTTTGGGCCTCTCCTGGGGCGCGAGCCCTCCCCAGGAGGCCCCAGGATGCTCCAGGAGGCCGCACGAGGCCACACGAGGCCCCAGGAGGCCTCAGGAGGCCACAGGAAGCCTCAAGAGGCCACAGGAGTCCCCAAGAGGCTCCAGGAGGCCCTAATTAGGAAGCCCCAGGAGGTTTCAAGAGGCCCCAGGGAGGCCCCAGGCTCATGCGCAGAGGCCCACTAATACGATTGAGACTCATTCACACTCCAACTCATTCACAGTTAGATTCATTCCCAGACCGTCAATACTCAAGCCCGTGAATATTCGAAAGCTTTTACGCCTAGACACTCATTGAGGACAGGTCCATGCTAACATATGCAGACATGGGGAGCTCCACGCAGTGAATCATGTTTTGATGTGTTTTAAGTTTTCTTTCAAAATCCTCCTGTAGGAGGACATGCCCGACCTAACCCTGAACAGCCCAGGGCACCAGCGACCCTTCTGACAGCCAGGCTAGGCCCGCTGCGACTCAGCTTTGTCAGCCAGGCTGAGCCCGCTGCAACCCAGCTTCGCTGAGATCCGACGTTGCAGAAAAATGGGGCAGCGCCACCATTCGGACCCAGCCGCTGGGGCCTTCGGTGGAGCTCCCTACGGGGCCACGAAGCGATACACTGGGTGCGCCGAAACATAGACATGCGGAGGGCAGAGGCATGGATGGGAGAAGGGAGGAGGGGGAGGCGGGGGAGGAGGAAGGTGGGACGCGGGGCGCCGTTTTCAAAACCAAGATCCAACACCACGAGATGCTAGAGAAACAACTGCAGCATCGCAGAACATCGAGACCCGACCCCCAGACCCCATCTTCCTGCGTCATCTGTCGACCCGGGTCGACCTGCGCTGGTCCGGGGTGCCCGACATGGAGCCGATAGCGTCGGGCTCGAGACATCGTCGAGCCGCCAGGGCCCCGGGGTCAGCATTCCTTCCTCTGAGCCCCCCCTGCCCCCTCAGCAGCCCCGCAGCGTGAAGGGACCCGGGGACACAAATAAATAGACACAAGTGGCATGATCCCCAGTCTTTTCCCACATGTTCTGGGTGCTCGTATGGCTTCGTGCTCGTGCTCGTGCTCGTGCTCGTGTTTCCGGGTTCGTGTTCCTGCTCGTGCTCGTGCTCGTGCTGCTCGTACTCGTGGCCTGCGCGCCGCACGGCGTATGGCTTCGTGCTCGTGCTCGCGCTTCTGGGCTTTCGTCTTCCCCCCCCCACGCTTCCCAGTTTTTTCCTGCACTTTTTCTTGGGAGTCGACGATTCGTTGCGTCTGTGTGCCTCCTTCCCTCCTGACAGACAGCGGCGCTCTCCGTGCGAGCCCGGCGCCCCCCCGGCGGCCCCGCAGGGCCCCGTCCCGAGCCTGACCGCGACGGGCCCCGGCAGCCCGGTGAGCCGCGCGCCCCCGCGGGCGCCCGCGGGGGGCGCCCGCGAGGCCGCCGCGGGGCCGTGCCGCGCGCCGGGCGGCCGCCGGGGGCGGCCGGGCCCAGCGCAGGCCGGGGCCGTTCAATTTAGGCGATCGCAGGCATGGATTCTACCCAGACCTCCAACGCATCGAAGACATCAGGACGGGGGCTTCTCCCGATTTTCGGCTTCTAGGGGCCCTCGCCGGGCCTCGGGACCGCCAGAAAACGACTCAGGATGAAAAACCGGTCCCGGGGAAGGGGTCCAGACCTCTGGGGGTCGACGTCATGAACGAAACATGACGTCTGGGGTCTGAGTAGGGGGCGTGAATTAGCGGCGGGTCCTGTTCCTATGGGAGATCGTTGATTTCCGCCGCCGAGCGAGGCGGCACCGGCGGCACCTCCCCCGATATCCATGGATTGGGCGACCGCGCGCCAAATCCACGGATCGCGAATCCATGTGTGCGCGCTCCCGACTCAAGCCGGAGCACGCGAATTTTGGGAGGCGAGGAGCCCAGAGGCCCCTGAGGGGGCCTTTCAGGGCCAAGAGCGGGGGAGGAACCCGTTACTTTAATGCTTGGGGCATGACGGGCGTCATGGCCCCCGCTCCCCCCTCCCCCCCCCTATGACGTAACGCTCCCCCCCCAGTGCGCTCCGGGCACTGCCGCCGTGCGCATTGGGATCCGCGTAGGTGTCCGCGGAGGAATCCGAATAGGTGTCTGGTCCGCAGGCGTCGTCGTCGTCGTCGTCGTCGTCGCCGTCCGTCGTCGTCGCTCGTGGTTCGTCGCTCGTCGCTCATCGTCGTCGTGCGCGCGGACGCGGCTGGAGCCTGTTTTTAAGTCCGGGCCGATGACGGGAATCATCTGGGGGGGGAGGGGGTCGATGACGTCACGTTTCGCGCCGGCGGCGTCTGGGAATGCTTAGCAATGACGGAGGACGGGTAGCACGAACATGTAGGTGGCGATATGCACCACAACGCCTGTGTACATCACAGTGCCCGCGTGCACCACAGCGCCTGTGCACACAACACCGCCGATGTACACCACAGGAGCCGCGTGCAACACAGCGTCAGTTTGTGCCACCGTGCATGCGGGCACAGCAGCTCCTGTGTACACCACAGCGTCTCCGTACACCACATCAGCCGTGCGCAACACAGTACCAGTGTACACCACAATGCCTGCGTGCATTGCAGTGCCTGTGCACGCCACGGCGCGTGTGTGCACCACATCAGCCGTGCGCAACACAGCACCATTGTTGTGTATAGAATTTCAGAAATAATCCTTATGAGAAAATGGAGCGCGTGTGCGGTGCAACCTACGTGGTGCAATCCAATCTATGTGGTGTAATCAATCACTTGCTCAATTTGAAGTTGTCCGCTCCACTACTCGCGCAGACATCCCACCCACTCACCCGCAACTTGGTGTGCAAACCACATGCAGAAGCGAATGCGACGAGCGCTTGGTGTTGGTTGGTGCATCTTGCGGCCGCGCTAGCCCGCGCATGCTCGCGCGCGCAGCGGCCATCTAGTTTGGCTCGTCACCGGCGCCGATGCTGATCACGCCGGCGACGAAGACGGCGTCTTCGCGTCGATGGTGGAGGTTTTGGAAGGGGATCGAAATGCGCGCGCGGTAGACGCGCGAGGTTGGCCCGCATGGTAGCATGCGCCGCGGATTGTGCCACCCCAGCACGCGCGCAAGGGCGTCCGAACGATTTAGGCATGCGCTGCCGTAGTTCGTTTTGTAGCATGTCCGAAACATGTTGGAACACTTCTGGTTATCTTAAGAATTAGCAAGAGCGCGCGCGCAAGTCTATTTTTTTGGGAGGGGGGGAAATCCGTGTTGCGAAACTTTGTTTTTGTTATATTTTCTTTGTTTGGACACTCGATGTTGAAGTCCTTCCGAAACCGGGGGGGGGGGGGGGGGATTTCGGCCCGCGCGCGACGGCGCGCGTGCATGCACTTTTTTTTTCAATGGATTTTTGAAAAGTTGTGATTTGTGATCAACCAGCGCGCGCGCATAGTTTTTTTTTTTGCAGAGCATGGCGGGGCGGGGGGATGCGTGCCAGTCTAGCTGCGATATTGTGAACTCGCAGCTAGGGTGGGCGGTGGGGCAGAACCATGTGCAAATTGCAATGCGAAAAGGGGAATGGATGAGTCCGGGGGGGGGGGGGGCGGCAGAACCTTTTTCATTTCGAGGAAGGAGAACTGGTTTACGTGGCGCAGTCTACATGGCGCAGTAATTAGTTTCTCTTCAAGGTGAGTAGTGGATTTCACTGCCCGCGCAGTCGCCCCGCGCGCTCGCCCGCAATCTGGCGTGCGAAATCAATGCGCGGGCGACCGCGAGGGCTGCCTGGCGCTGGCTGACGCGTCGCCGCAGACGCGCTCGCGCGCGCGGGCTCGCTCGCAGAGCGGCCAACTAGTCTGGCGCGACGGGCGCGGCCGCGTTTGCGCTGGCCGCTGGGGACTTCCCGGCGCGCCCCGCAGGCCGCGCTGACGCGCGGGCACATCAGTGCGAGCCGGTGGCTCGGGCGGGCGCGGAGTCACGGCGACGTCGGCAACGGTGGGCGCGAGGATGACAGTGGCGACGCTTGCGAGGATGATGGCAATGACGACGGCAAGAGCAACAACGGCGCCGATTCAGATCGCACCGATGACGATGATTGCGCGCGGTGTCGGCGATGGGGTTCTGGGTGGATTTCGGCGCGCGCGCGGCCGAGGCGCGCGATTGGCCCGCGATTTTTCACGGGGGAGAGATCGCGCACTCCCCTGCCCGCGCGCGCGCAAGGACGTTCGAGTGATTCCGACATGCGCGCGAGAACCCCGTTTGGTCGCGTGTGGTGGGGATGTTGAACACCCGTGTTTTGGTTTAGACTTCGCTTGAGCGCGCTTGCGTGTCTTCCTTTGAGAATTCACGTTGCAAAACCATTAGTTGCCATCTCTTCGTTTCGCTCGATTTGGGAATCTTGACGGGGCCCGTGGTTTTATGGCCGATGTCGGCACGCGCGCGTGGCGACGCGCGCGCGCACTTCGCCCCGCGCGTTGCGATGGGCGTTCGGACAAATGTGCGTTGTTGATTGGTTGTGAGCAAGTGCGTGCCCATCGGTTCCATTCTCGCGGGGGATGGCGCGCGGTTGTGGTGGCGGGGGGGGGGGGGGGGGGGGGAGAACGCCTGGCGCGGCATGAACTCGCATCTTGGATGGGCGAGCGCGCGGACTCAGCCGCGAAAACATATCAATGCGAACAAATTGCGGCCCGTTAACCCAGGGGGGGAGATTTCATTTTTCTCGGATAGGAGATTTCGCGCTGCCGAACTTGAAGATGCCGTTTCCGCTGCTCGTGCAATCATCCGACCCGCCCGCCCGCAATTAGGTTTGCAAAACCAATGCCGCCATGGCTGCCGCTGCTGCGCGGCGCTGGCTGGCGCGCTCCTGCGATCGCGCAAGCGCGCAGGCTTGCGCGCAGAGCTGCCAGCTAGCATGGCGCGACGGGCGCTGATTGGCGGGGGTTCCCCTGCTCGCCTCGCAGGCCGCGTTGACGCGCGGGCGCATCAGTGCGAGTCGATGGCTCGGGCGGGCGCGGCATCGTGACGCCGTCTACGTCGGCGGGCGCGATGGTGGTAATCGCGATGCAGGTGGCGACCATGACTATGACGACGGCGTGGCCAATGACGGCGCCGATGCTGGTCGCGCCAACGACGGCGATGGCGTCCGCGCGTCGGCGATCGAGCGTTTGAGCGATTTTCGGCGTGCGGGCGCGGCCGGCGCGCGCGAGTTGCCCGCGCGGTTTTATTTAACCGAGGTGGCGACCATCCCCCCGCCCACCCCAGCCCGCGCGCAAAGGCGTTTGAATGATTTCGACCTGCGCGCGCGAGAGGCTCGGTTTGTCGAATCTGGTGAAGGTGGCTGAAAAATCGATGGCTTTCTTCACCATTCGCAAGAGCGCGCGCGCAGAATTGTTTGGGCAGTCCTCTTGGAACGCCATGCATGTTTGAACCTTGCGGAGCAATCGGCTTTGAATTCTTTGCGGAACCATTTCATTTTTTTTTTTTTTTTTTTTTTTTTTTTCATTGGCGGGTTTCGTATGCGCGCTTGACGACGCGACGACGCGCGCGCGTGCATTTCGAATCGTTTTCTCTTTCTTGGGGGGTTCTGACAACGGTTAGTTTTTGAGAAGCGAATTTGTGCGCATATTGTTTTTGCAGGGGATCTTGGAAAGGGGGTCGAGCCTTGCCTGGCTGGGATGGCAGGAGCTCGTTTGTAGTATGAACGATGGGGCATAATCATAAGTAGGTTACAGCCCCCCCCAGAGTGTACCGACAATCTCGGCTTCTGTATGGCGGTGGATGTTTCTGTGTGGGTATTTTTCTTAGACAGGAGAAGTTCGGGGTGTAACTCGCCCAACCGAATTCGAATTTGTCAATTCCACCGTTCGCGCAATCATCCCACCCGCCCGCCCGCAATTTGGTTTGCAGAACGCGTGCGGCGGCGATTGCGTGATTGGTTGGCGCTGGTTGGCGCATCGCTGCAGTCTGCGGCCGCTCCAGCCAGTTTGGCGCGACGGAGGCGGCCGCGATGGCGCTGGCCGCTGGGGCTCCGCCGCGCGTTTCGCAGGCCGCGTTAGCGCGCGGGCATTTCAGTGCGAGTTTGTGAGCCAGGCAGGCGTGGTATAATGGCGGCGTCGGGAACGGCAGAAATGATGATGGTAGTCGCGATGTTGGTGGCGACGGTGACGGTGGCAACAGCAAGGCCAATGACGGACGGCGCCGACGCTGACCACCCCGATGACGACGATGGTGTCCGCGCGTCGGTGACAGGTTTTGGAATCATTTCGGCATGCGCACGGAGCCGACGGGCGCGAATTGCCCGCATGGTGTTATTTGACACGGTGCGCGCCCCCCTCCCCCCCCAGCACGCGCGCGAAGGCGTTTGAATGATGCCGACACGCGCGCGCGAAAAGGCCTCGGTTGTCGCATTCGCATTTGGTGAGGATGGTTGAAAAACCGATCGTTTTCTTTACAATTCGCAAAACCGCGCGCGCAGACTTGTTTGAACGGCTTTGTTACAAAACCATGTTTCATGTTGCTTGATCAATCGGTTCGGGTTACACCATCGGAAATCCGAACGAAACATGCAGTTGTGAAACATGTCGGCGTCACGTTTTCGCAATGGGTCTTTGGCAACGGGTGATTTTTGGATAAACGAGCGTGCGCATATATTTTGTGTTGTGGAAGATGGTGGTGAAGGGGGGGATTCGGCCTAGCTGGGATGGTATGATCGAACTAACGATGGTGCAACATCGTATGTAAACAGCGCACCCTGAAAGGGTGCTTACAAAACCAGGTGGTGGTGGTGGTAGATCCGAATGCCTTTTCTTTAAGAAAAATTGAAGTACTGCAGTCTATGTGGCGACGGGCAGCGACGACGCAGCGACGGCGGCCACAAGGCGGCGGAACCGGCAACCAGGCCGACGGGCGGCGACGAGGCGGTGACGGCGGCCACAACGCGGCGGAACCGGCAACCAGGCCAAGTTCCTTAGGAGGGGAGTTGTAACACGTAAGTGCAAGCAGTGTTCGGAGAATGTGGTGGAGGGGGTCCCAGACCCCCTCGCGTGGTGAACGAAAACGTAACGCACGGTTTTTTGTTGCTTTCAGCCTCTTGGGGCCCTCGTTGGGCCCATGGACCGTCAGACGCGACTCGGGGTTTAGAAAACGGGTCCTGGGGCAGGGGTCAAGACCTTTCGGGAACTGCGTTGTGACAAAAATCACGGACGGAGGATGTCTAGAACGAGATCGGATGTTAGCGCAACGTCGCCGATGTTATGGGCGCTGCGGCTCCATGTGGAGCTCGATTTTCTCGACGCCGACGGCGCCGATGAGTCACCGACGTCGCCGACGCCTCGCCGACGCATCGGCGATTCCTGAGATCCAGCTCGCGAGTAAAATTTACCAGCCTCGAACGTATCCCTATCCCTAAGGTTGATACGCCAAAAGGCGATGACGATCTTAGGGATTCGCCCTCAAAAAACAAGGGGACCCCTAAGATTGGCATCGTGATGAGGAGATGCCCAGCATAGGGATAGGGATATGTTCCAGGCTGGTAAAAAATGCAACATCCTCGACAAACTCGACCGAGCCCTGGGCCCCATCTCCAGGCGGCATCTTTCAAGCCGGGTCCATCCGCGAGGGCCCGAGAGACCGGCGCGAGGCAACATCGCTCGTTGCGCAAGACGTGCGGCGCCACGATCTTAGGGAACGCAGCAACGACGCCTCGGCGACGCGTCGGCGATGCCCCCCGACCTACACAGCATCCTCTGTAGTGATGTTTCACAACCTGGCTCCCGAGAGGTCTGGGTCCCTTCCCCATGACCAGCTCTTCGCCCTGAGTCATCTTGTTGACGGCCCTGGTGCCCAGCAGGGTCGAAAGTCGGCAGACATTTTCCCGTGTGTTCTTCCCCACCAGGTGCTTGCGCGGGGGGTCCCAGCGGATATTCCCCAATCAGTGCTTGCACTGAATGGGGTCTTAGCGGATATTGAAAGATTCGGCGAACGTCCCCGGCCGATTTCGGTAGCTGGCTGGGATCTGGGGTTATTGGTTCTGGGTTCCTGGGTTCTGCGGGATCCCACGATCCCAAATTTTCAAACCATCGAAGGATTCTAGTTTTTCTTGGCGAGAGTCCTGGGCCGATTTCGGTAGCCGGCCAGGTTCCCGGGTTCCAGGTTTCTAGGCTCCCGGTTGTTGGTTCTGTGCCGATCTTGGGATCCCACGATCCTAAATCTTTCAACCCATCCGTTGATTGGGGTTTTTCTGTGGAGTGATGGAAAGATTTGGCGAAAGTCCCGAGCCGACTTCGGTAGCCAGCTGGGTTCCCGGGTTCCTGGTTCCGGGTTCCCGGGTTCCCGGTTTCTGGTTCGGGGCCGATTTCGGGATCCGTTCGATCGAGCTCACCAGCGACCTCGTGATCGCTGGCGAGCTCGATCTTGGTACCTGCTCGACATTTTTCGAGCCATCAGCTGAGTGGGGCCTCGGCGATGCGTCGCGACCCTCGGCGATGCCTCGGCGATGCGTCGCGACCCTCAGGCCTCGGCGATGCGTCGCGACCCTCCGGCCTCGGCGATGTCACAACCATCGTCAGGCCTCGGCGACGCCTCGGCGATGCGTCGCGACCCTCCGACGCCCCCACCCCATGCTCGGGCCCCACCGCGGGAGAGGCTCCCCCCCCCGCAGGCCGGGGCCCCGCCGCCGGCGGAGCACGTGGCCGACCTCCTCGCCGCGGCGGCTGGCTCGACCGAAAGCCGGCGCAAGCCCAGACTGAAGTCGGGCCTGTCCCCCTCCAGGGGGATCTTCGACGAAGAATAAAAGGTACCCCCAAAAGAATCCCAGAATGCTCCAAAACTAGTCTGGGGACTATGTTTTGGATAGGGTTTGACCATTTGGGGGTATTTTTTGGGGGTGCTTTTTATTTTTCGTCGAAAATCCCCCTGTAGGGGGACAGGCCCGACATAAGCCCAGACCCCCCCTCGCCCTCGTTCTTCCAGATCGACCTTCCGTGCTGACCTCAGACCTCTCACGCTCTTGTGCTTCGTGAAACGCTGAGTTTTTCTGGGATGTCCTAAGGCTTCCCATCGCTTCTAGGCATCACCTTCCGCGCCGTCCGCGGGATGTCAAAAAGTATCGAAGGTGGAGGTGGAAGGAAGGTGGAGGTGGAAGGCCCCCGAAGCATGGCAAAATTCACGACGGGAGCTGTTTCGCAATTTTCGACCTCTGGGTACCCCCGCCGGGCCTCGGGGCCGTCGAAAAAAACAACTCGGTATGAAAAGCCGGTCATGGGGCATGTGTCGAGACCTCTGGGGTCAACGTCATGAGGGCCCGCTTTGTTTCAGGAGGGGAAAAAACAGAGATAATTAATCGTCGATTCCCCAGAATTTGGGAAAATATGGGCAGTAGGGGGGAAGACAGAAGCCTAGAAAAATGGGGAAATAGGGGGACAAGTTTTACTTGTGCGTATTTGTTTGTGTGTCCTGAGGTCCCTTCATTGTTTATCTCATCTCTCCCCTGGCGGTGCAGTCGGCCCTGATCAGTAGGTCGACCCTGCCAACTTAAGGGTACCCTTGCGTCCTGTGTCTCGCGACCCATGCCTCCTACATTCCTATGGCAGTGTGGCCCTCGGAAGGGTCTTGCGTCCTCTCGCGTGCCCTGTCCGATCAAGGCCGACTGCATCGGGCGTGGCCCTGGGGGTCTGGGGAGGGGGGTGGCGGTCACGTTGCGATTCGCGCCGTGTGAGTGCTCAGGAACGGCCGAGCCCCACACGTCGCGGGCGCGAGTGGTGCAGCGACCAGGGGGGGAGGAAGGCGGGCGGGACTGGTCACGGGCGTTACAGTCGGGGCGCTGAAGAAGGAACCGCTTTCGTTTGGGAGGGGCTCCGTGTTCCGTAGTTGCTTCACAGTGCTCCTTGGGTTTACCTTCGGTCTCGGATCGGAATTCGAAGCTCAACGTATGGAAAAAAGGGGCCTCGTTCCTGATTTTGGGTTCCGCCAGAGGAGGGAGGAGGGAGGAGGAGGGAGGAGGAGGGAGGAGGAGGAGGAGGAGGGGGAGGAGGACGAGGAGGAGGAGGGAGGAGGAGGAGGGGGAGGGGGAGGAGGAGGAGGAGGAGGAGGAGGAGGAGGAGGAGGAGGAGGAGAGGAGGAGGAGGAGGAGGGTTCCTTGGGTCAACGCCCCGACTGTCTCGTGAAGCACAGCAGGCCGTCGACGGAGCCCTGCGCTCCGGACCGTCGCCACAGCGGGCGACAATTGGGGCGTGCGGGCCCGGGGAGCCCTCGCGGCTGGGTCCGGCTCGAGGGGTCAATGGCAGCAGGGAGGTGGGGTCCAGGGCTCCAGTGCTTTCCTGGACGATGCTGTAATTTTTTTTTGTTCGTGGTGTCGGGTCTCGGGGTCCTCCCGTTGCGGAGGAACCGCGACTTGGGGCGTCCGGGCCCGGGGAGCCCTCGCGGATGGATCCGGCTCGACGGGTAGATGCAGGAGGGAGAGGGGGTCCAGGGCTCCAGTGGTTTCCTGGACGATGCTGTACTTTACCGGCCTGGAACATATCCCTATCCCTATGCTGGGCACCTCCTCATCACGATGCCGCGCCAATCTTGGGGATTCCCTTCTGTTTTGATGGCGAATCCCTAAGGTTGTCATCACCTTTTGGCGTGTCATTCTTGGGGATAGGGATACGTTCGAGGCTGGTAAGTACTTTTTTCGTGGTGTCGGCGCGGAGAAGCCGCGACGGAAGGTTCCTGCCCACTGCGGCCTGCGCAGAGGGCCTGCGTGCTACAGGCACGCCTGCCTCCCTTGCAGGGACGCCAGGACTCCCGGCGACGGCGGAGTTTCGTTCGTTCGTTCACGGGGTCTCTGGACCGTCAACAGGAACGGTCCAGGATGGAAAGCTGGCCCCAGGGAATGGGTCGAGACCTCCAGGGGTCCTTATTCGGCATCACCCAAATCTACCCATACTATGTGGGCGTCTGCACCCCAGGGGCGACGCGCGCGCTGAGAATTCTTACAGCCTGGGTAATTACACCTGAGAAAACCCGAATCAGTGGATGATTTGGAAATTAGTCATATGGATCTTGAGATCGATTGTGAGATCGATAATGAGATCGATAGTGTAATCGATAGAGGACGATTGTAAGGAAGATCGTGAGACCGAGAGTAAAATCGATTCAATGAGATCGATAGGGAGATCGATCGCGAGATCGCTCGTGCGATCTCTAGTGAGATAGCTTGCGAGATTGAGATCGATTGTGAGATCGATTGTGATATTTGATAGAGAGGTGGGAAATGAGATCGATGCTGAGACCGATCGATAAGAAGATCGACCAGAAACCCAGGAACCTGGGAACATTGCCGCCCACCGAAATCGGCCGGGGAACCGGGAACCCGGGAACCCAGAACGGGGAACCCGGGAACCCAGCGTGCGACCAAAATCGGCGGAAATTTTCCCCAGGCGGGAAACTGTCGCCAGATCCTTCCATCTCCGCTGGGACCCCTTCAGCGCAAGCACGGATTGGGGAATTCAGATGTTCGTGCTATGCGTTCGGTTCGGACCTGCGCCTCCAAGGGGGGGCGCATCGTACTCGCATGACCCTCCGCGCCCCGCACGCATCCGAGCAGTCGCACGTCCTGAGGAAGCTCCTCCTCCTCCTCCTCCTCCTCCTCCTCCTCCTCCTCTTCCTCCTCCTCCTCCTCCTCATCCCTCCTCCTCCTCCTCCTCCTCCTCCTCGTCCTCCCTCCTCCTCCTCCTCCTCCTCCTCCTCCTCCTCCTCCTCCTCCTGATGATGCCGCTGCTCGTCCTGGAGGACCCCTCGTCGCCGCGGCCCGGTTCTCCTCGAGGTTCTGCAGGGCATGGTGCACCCTGGGAGAGGTCCACGGAGCGGCGGCATCGGTGCAGTGCCTGTCTCCAGGGTTCCCCTATCCCCGCCTCGGGGGCGCGAGGACCCCTCGCCCTCGTTCTTCCAGGCCTTTCGGGCCGACCTCTCACACTTCTTGCGCTTCGTGAAACGCTGAGTTTTCTATAGGATTTCCTAAGGGTTTCCATCGTTTCAATGCATCACCTTCCGCGCCTTCCGCGGCGGTCGGAAGGTAATTATCGAAGATGGAAGTGAAAAGGCCCCCGAATCATGGCAAAAATCACGACGGGAGGTGTTTCGCAATTTTCGACCTTTGGGTTTCCATCGTTTCAACGCATCACCTTCCGCGCCTTCCGCGGAGGTCGGCAGGTGTCGGGGAGGAGGAGGAGGAGGAGGAGGAGGAGGAGGAGGAGGAGGAGGAGGAGATTCAGGAGGCCGAGGAGGAGGGAGGAGGAGTAGGAGGAGGAGGAGGAGGGGGGGAGGAGGAGGAGGAGAGGAGAGGAGGAGGAGGAGGAGGAGGAGGAGGAGGAGAGGAGGAGGAGGAGGAGGAGGAGGAAGGAGGAGGAGGAGGAGGAGGAGGAGGAGCCATGGGAAGGATCATCGCGCCTCGCTCGCGCGTCGCAGCCTGGGCCGCCGGAGGGCTGCCCCTCCCGGGGCCGGCTTCGTCGCGAGGGCGCGGGGGGTGCCCGCTCGGCGCGCCCCGCGGGGGCGCGAGGGGCGCGAAGCCGTGGGGCGACGGGCCCCCCCCCGCGGGTCGGCGCGGACTCCTCGGCGGTCCTCGGGGGTCGGCGTCCGGGCCCCCTCGCCCCCCTGGCGCGCGATTTTTCACATACATATATATATATATACATATAAATATATAATATCAACGATACCAAAAAACGTTATGCATGTATCCACAGCAAAAGTAAAAGCAAGTATCAGGCCTTGTGTAGTACAAGTTTTGACTCGATACATATATATAGAGAGAGAGAGAGAGAGAGAGAGGAGTATCAGAAACAAGAACTCCTTGGCTCGCGGAGGGCGCCAGGATCGGCGCCGGAGGCGTTGCCCCATGGGGGGGCCCCCGCGCCGATCCAAGAAGCCCGCGCTGGCCTCTGGCAGCCGATGCTCGTGCAGTTGCTCCAGGACTCCCAGACGGGGTCGGAGTAGATGGGGTCGGAGGATCGCGCCACATCGCCGATGCATCGGCGGTGCGGCTCGATGTGGAGCCCGATTTTCTCCAAGCTGGCGTCGCTGATGCATCGCCGATGTATCGTCGATGCGGCGCGATCCTCTGACCCTATCTACTCCGATCCCATCTGGGATGCCTCTATTTGCCTTGTCTGCTGCAGGCGGAGCACCGTGCCGTGCAGCTGGCGCTGCGCAACCAGGAGCTGGCCAGAGAGGTGGAGAGGCCTTGCCGGGAGGGAGCCGAAGCCTGAGCTCCTGGCGACTCCATGTCTTCGAGCCGGGCGTTTTCGCTCCGTTTCGGGCCCCGGGACCCTCACAGATCGAGCCGGCTCGAGAAATGAAGCAGAAAGGTGGGGCCCAGGGATCTTCAAGCAGTGGCGAAGCGTCCTGGCTCGCCCACAGGCCCACCAAGTCATGTTCCAAGAGCGGTCGGGGATGCCCAGAGGAACGCTGGGGCGGTCGGTCCTGCGCAGGGTCTGGCCGCGATCTCCTGCGACGCTGCAACTTGCTGTTTTGTCCAGCGTCGGACCTCACGGGGCGGGGGCAGCGAGGGCCGCAGAGAGGCGCCCTCCCATTAGGGCCCCTGCGGGGGGCTCCCTGTCGGGCCCAGAACGTGGGCCCTCGGGGGCCCGAGATGGGGCACCTCTCTCTCGCCTCCGCCCCTGCCGTCGCCCCCCCCCCATGGGTTCGCGCCCCCCCGTCTGGGGCTCTGGTCGTGATTTTTATCTGCTACCACGACGTCTCCATCTCCCCAGAGATCCAACGTAATGAAAAAATCAAGACGGAGGTTTTTCGCAAATTTGGGCCCCCAGGGACCCTCGCCGGGCCTCGGGACAGTCAAAAAACGACTCAGGATGAAAAACCGGTCCTGGGAAATGGGTCGAGACTTCCAGGGACCCCGTCTTGAAAAAATCACGACATCGGATCTCTGGGTCTCCGAGACGCGGGACCTCGTGGAAGCCGGAGGGGAACCTTCCGGAAGCCTGCAGTGGACCGCAGGGGCAACGGAGGCAGGAGGAGGAGGAGGAGAAGTAGGGGAACAACAAGTGGCATAAACATAAAAACTCGGAGGTCCGCGCGGATTCCTCGGATCCGCGCTGAAGCCCCCTCCCTGGCGCGCGGAGAGCGCGCCAGGGGCGGCGCCGGAGGCGCCGCCAGGGGGCCCCAGCGGGGATCCGAGGAATCCGCGCGGACCTCCGAGTTGTTATGTTTGTGCCACTTTCTGTTCCCCCATTTCTCCTCCTCCTCCTGCCTCCGTTGCCCCTGCGGTCCACTGCAGGCTTCCAGAAGGTGCCCCGGTGGTTGCCCGTGTTTTTATGTTTGTGCCGCTGGCTGTTCCCTCCCGAGAGCAAGGGGGGGGGGCGGGGACCGTGGCCCGCGGCCTGTGCCCCCCGTGCGGCCCTGCAAGAGGCGGCGGTAGCCCCACGCGGGTCTGCAGCTCGGGGGTGTCCGCCAGTAGAGAGCGTGCCGCCGAGGGGGGCTGGGGGGGCGTCGCAGCCGGCCGGGAGGCGCCGCCAGGGGGGTCCAGCGCGGATCCGAGGAATCCGCGCGGACCTCCGAGTTTTTATGTTTGTGTCACTTTTTGTTCCGGGGGGCGGGGGGGTGTCGCAGCCGGCCGCGCCTCGCCGGTCCCTGGCCGGGAGGCTCTCCAGGATATCGGAGGGCGATGTGTACCCCCCCCCCGGGGGGCCAAGGCAGGAAATGCGCACGCAGCTCGGGAGGGAGGTAGGAGCACACACGCAGTCAGAGACGCAGTGGATCTCGTCGGTCCCCTTGGGAGATCTGGGAAGATCTGGACGGTGGGGGGGAAGACGAGAAGCCAGAACATATGGGAAATATCGGGGATCCTGGGCTTTGCGTGTATGTGTGTGTGTGTGTGTGTGTGTGTTTGTGTGTGTGTGTGCGTGTGTGTGTGTGTGTGTATGTTTGTGTATGTGTGTGTGTATGTGTGTGTGTGTATGGGTTGCGGTTGTGTGTGTGTGTGTGCGCGTGTGTGTGTGTGTGGTGTGTGTGTGTGTGTGTTTGTGTGTGTGTGTGTGTGCGTGTGTGTGTGTGTGTGTGTGTGGGTTGCGCGTGTGTGTGCGTGTGTATGTGTATACATATAACGGCGCACCGGGTCCGGGGCCCGGGGCCGGGACCTCGACCACAAATGTGGGCCCCGGGGGGCCCGGAGGCTCGTCGGACCGCCGGACGCCGTCCAAGATCGTTCGCAGGCGGCTTCGGAACGCGCTCCGATGGCTCCAGATGCCTTCCAAGACGCCTGTCATGACACCAAGAAGGTCCCAGAAGCCTCCAAGACGCTCCGAGAGGCAGCCCAAGAGAGGCCCAAGAAGCAAAAATCGTGCCATTCCTATGGGAAAACGTATTTTTCGCATGTTCGCCTCTTGGGCTTTCACCGCGTCCAAGACGGCCCAAGAGGCGCCCAAGACGGTCTACGAGGCCTCCGGGAGCGCTCCAAGGCTGCGCACGAGTGGCCCAGGACGGCCCCAAGACGGCCGAAGAGAGCCCCAAGACGAGTTCGAGAGGGGTCCCAGACGGAGAAAGCCAACCTCGAATTCCGAGCTTCCGGCCCAAGAGGCTCCAGGAGGCGCCAAAATGCCGCCAAGAGGCGCCAAAAGGCTCCCAAAAGCACCCCAAGACGTTCCGAGAGGCACCCCAAGAGAGGTCCAAGAAACAAAAATCGTGCCATTCCTATGGGAAAACGTATATTTTTCGCATGTTCGCATCTTGGGCTTTCACCGCGTCCAAGACGGCCCAAGAGGCCTCCAAGACGGCCTAGGAGGCCTCCGGGAGCGCTCCAAGGCTGCGCACGAGTGGCTCAGGACGGCCCCAAGACGGCCCAAGAGAACCCCAAGACGACTTCGAGAGGGGTCCCAGAAGGAGAAAGCCACTCTCGAATTCCGAGCTTCCGGCCCAACATATCCCAGGAGGCGCCAAAACGCCGCCCAGAGGCGCCAAAAGGCTTCCAAAATCAGTCCAAGACGTTCCGAGAGGCACCCCAAGAGAGGTCCAAGAAACAAAAATCGTGCCATTCCTATGGGAAAACGTATATTTTTCGCTCGCATGTTCGCATCTTGGGCTATCACCGCGTCCAAGACGGCCCAAGAGGCCTCCAAGACCGCCCCAAGACGGCCCAAGAAGCTTCCAAGAGGGCCCCAGGACAGCCCAAGAGGGCCCCAAGACGGCCCAAGAGGCGCCCAAGATGGCCCAAGAGGGCCCCAAGACGGGCCCAAGAGGGGGCCCAGAGGGGGACCACGAACCGCAAGCTCGAGCCTTCCGCCCCAAGAGGCCGCCAGGAGGCCCCAAGGAGGCCCCTCAAGAGGCCCCAGGAGACCCCCAAGAGGCCCAAAGGAGGCCCCGAGAAGCCCCAAATCGGCCCCCAAAATGCTTCGAACCTGCTTCCAGGAGGCCCCCGACAGGTTCAGAGGCTCCCGAGAAGCTACGTCAAACTCCCAGCGAGCGGCCGGACGAGGCCCCCCACAAAATCACAAGAGGGTTCCAGTATTTGTATCCTTCAGCGCTCTCTGGCCTTCTTCCCCCTGCCCCCTTCCCTGCGACTTTCGTTGACTCAAGCCCGCCTCCTAGCTAGAACCTAAGCGCGCGCGAAGCGCGCGCGTGGTTCTAGTGTGTGTGTGTGTGTGTGTGTGTGTGTGTGTGTGTGTGTGGTTGCGTGTGTGTGTGTGTGTGGTGTGTGTGTGTGTGTGTGTGTGTGTGTGTGTGTGTGCGCGTGTGTGTGTGTGGTGTGTGTGTGTGTGTGTGTGCGTGCGCGTGTGTGTGTGTGTGTGTGTGTGTGTGTGTGTGAGTCTGTGTTTGTGTGTGTGTTTATGTTTGTGTGTGTGTGTGTCCCTGGGCCCCTTCAGCAGCGATCTTGGGCCCAGGGCGGGCCTGGCCAGGACCGTTGGGGTGGAAGGGTGGCGCCCCCCGGATGCCGCCGCTCTGGCGCGGAGCGGGGCTCCCACGAACTCCCTTCTCGCCTTTCGGCCACGAGCGAGGGGGCCTCCGCCCCAGACCCCCTCGAGTGATGAAAAAATCGCGACGGGAGGTTTTTCCATATTTTTGGCCTCTGGGGGGCCCCACCGGTCCGCGGAGCCGTCAAGAAACGACGCAGGATGACAAGCTGGTCCCTGGGAATGGGTCCAGACCGCTGGGGATCGACGTCATGAAATTATCTTGGCGAAGGACCCAGCCACATGCAGTTGTGAATGCCGTCATTGCGGGTATGGCCTTCGGGGGATCTCCTCGTGGGGCCATGAAGCAGTGCGAAGGGTGTGCCGCTGTGGGGCGGGGCCGCCACGTGGGCGCTGCCACTGCTGCTTTAGGCGGAACGCACCACGGGGCCGCGGGGCTGCCCCTGGGGCCTTCGGTGGAGCTCCCTATGGCCTACGGGGCAACGAAAAACTGTAAGGGGGGGGGGAAGCGCATGCGAGTACATCCACCGGGGCCTTCGGTGCAACTTCCCAGGAAGCCACGACGCGCTGTGTTGGGTGGGGGGAGCGCATGCGAACACCGCCACTGGGGTCTTCGGTGGAGCTCCCTGTGGGGCCACGAAGCGCTGAACTAAGAGGGGGTGACGCATGCGGGCGTTGCCACTGTGGCCTTCGGTGGAGCTCTCTATGGGGCCACGAAGTGCTGTACTTTCTGGGGGGTGACGCATGCGGGCGGTGCCACTGGGGGCTTCGGTCGGGCTCTTCATGGGGCCACGAAGCGCTGTACTGGGTGGGGGGTGGCGCATGCGGGCGGTGCCACTGGAGGCTTCGGTGGAGCTCCTTATGGGGCAACGAAGCGCTGTACTGGGTGGGGGAGACGCACGCGGGGCTGCCCCTGGGGCCTTCGGTGGAGCTCCCTATGGGGCCACGAAGCGCTGGAGACGCATGCGGGCGGTGCCGCTGGGGCCTTCGGTGGAGCTCCCTATGGGGCCACGAAGCGCTGTACTGGGTGACGCATGCGGGCGGTGCCGCTGGGGCCTTCTGTGGGGCTCCCTATGGGACCACGAAGCGCTGTACAGGGTGGGGGGTGACGCATGCGGGCGGTAGCACTTGGGCCTTCGGTGGAGCTCTTCATGGGGCCACAAAACGCTGCACTGGGTGGGGGTGACGCACGCGGGCGGTGCCACTGGGGTCTTCGGTGGAGCTCCTTATTTGACCACGAAACGCTGTACTGGGTGGGGGTGACGCATGCGGGCGGTGCAACTGCTGCCTTTGATGGAGCTCCCTATGTGGCCACGAAACGCTGCACTGGGTGGGGGTGACGCACGCGTGCGGTGCAACTGCGGCCTTTGGTGGAGCTCCCTATGGGGCCACGAAGCGCTGTTCTGTCTGGGGGGTGACGCATGCGGGCGGTGCCACTGGGGGCTTCGGTCGGGCTCTTTATGGGGCCACGAAGCGCTGTACTGGGTGGGGGTGACGCATGCGGGCGGTGCAACTGCTGCCTTCGGTGGAGCTCCCTTTGGGGCCACGAAACGCCGTACAGGGTGGGGGGAGACGCACGCGAGCGGTGCCGCTGGGGTCTTCGGTGGGGCTCCCTATGGTGCCACGGAGCGCTGCACTGGGTGGGTGTGGCGGATGCGGGCGGTGCCGCTGGGGCCTTCGGTGGAGCTCCCTATGGGGCTACGAAGCGCTGTACTGGGTGGGGACGACGCATGCGGACGGCTTGGGGCTTAGGTGGAGCTCCCTATGGGGCCACGAAGCGTGTGAGGGGTGTGCTGAAACGGATGGTGACGATGATGATGGAGGGGGAATGATGGAAAGAAGGACGGAAGGAAGGAAGGAAGGAAGGAAGGAACGCGGGGACCGCCTCTTCAAAACGATGACCCAACACCACAGGATGGTTGGGACAAATCATGGCAACGGGGTTCTGGGTCAGAAGGCTGGGAAGTCCCCAAGACTTCTGAGAAGTGTTCGAAGCCACCCCCGGAGACACAACAAGCCTTTCCGAAGGCGCGAGGGCTTCCGAGAGTCCCGCCGCCTTCTGAAGAGGCCTTCTCCTTCTCATTTCCCCCTCTCGCTCGCCGCCAAGCCTTGGCCTCAGAGGGGGGGGGGCGTGCTACCAGGGCGGGGCGGGGAGGTCCTTGGCTGGAGGGACGGGCATGTTGGCCTGCAATCTTGGGGTTGGTACACCCAAGAAGGTCGTTCCTTTCGAACACCCCGCCCGAAACCCTGCCTGCGCACGCTGGAAAATGCAAGCACTGGAATCTGCCCACGGTCTTGAATGAGAGCCCCCTTTTGTGAGGAGCTCAGCTGCTAGATCAAAGACTCTCTGGAGCCCAGGGGCTCCCAAGAGCATCTTGGGGCTTTCTTGGGGCCGTCGTCGATCGGCAGTCTTGGAGGCCTTTTGGATCCCTTTTGGGCCATATCAGGGCGACGGCAACCGGTGGGCCTGCGCGTCAAGCACGCTCATCACTCCTGTGTATGCAGAGGGCGGCAGATTCGGCTGGATTGGCTTGCTTCGTCGGCTAAGGCTTCGATCGAGGAGGCCCAAGGAAGTGGCAGGCAGGCCGAATCGCAACAGTAGTATTCCTGCCGGTTACCTGAAGTAGAACTCGCCAGATACATGATTGAGAGTCGTGGTGCTTGCTCCTCTGTTGCTGTCGCTTTCCCAGCAACTCGCCCCGAGCGCGGGCGGTTTGGGCTTCTCCCCAGACATCTGACGACACGACACAGGCGCGGCTTTGGCGCATTCGACTCCGTGTGGGGGGCGCTTCGGGCCCCACACTGGGCCAGTGCGGTGGGTTCGGGGAGACTTCACACTGATTGTTGTGTCGGCCTGGCCTCCGCCTCGTCTGCTTGCACAGCTGCCCCTCTACCAGAGGAAAGAAACACGATGATCACGACCAACATGCCGCCCGATATTGTCGACGTCGATCTTGGTCACAGTCCACGCTGGCCGTCGCCGATTCGCGAGGATGATCAACAAAAACGATGACTAAGATGGACGATGACCAAGGTGGACGCCGACGTTTTCGCGTTGAGTCTTTATCATGGTCATAGTCCATGCCGGCCGTCGCCAATGCGCGAGGAATATCCACGATTTGACGATGACGAAGATGGACCATGACCGACGTTTTCCGCGTGCAGTTTTGGTCATGGTCATAGTCCTTGCCAGCCGCTACCGATTCGCGAGGATCCACGAATTGACGATGACCAAGATGGAGGTGGAACAATGACGAAGGTCGACACCGAGGTTTCTGCGCTCAGTCCTGGTCTTGCTCATAGTCCGTGCCAGCCGTCGCCGATTCGCGAGCATGATCCAAGACTTGACGATGGCCAGGATGGACCATGGTCAAGGTCGACGCCGACGTTTTCCGCTTGCAGTCTTTTTCATGGTCATAGTCAATGCCGGCCGTCGCCGATTCGCGAGGATGGTCCCAGGATTGACGATGGCCAGGATGGACCATGACCAACGTGTACGCCGACGTTTTCCGCGTTCAGTTTTGGCCATGGTCACGGTCCATGCCGGCCTTCTCGCCGATTCGCGAGGATTGACGACGACCAAGATGGACGCTGAAACGACGACCAAGATGGACGTTTATGCGTTCAGTCTTAGGCCATGGCCCCCGTGTTCTCTCCCCCCGATTCCGCGGACTGCCGCCGCACGGCCCTCACTCGGAGGGAGGAGAAGCGGCACCAGCACCACCGGGAGGGGCTATACCTCCAGCGAGAAGGTCCACGGTGCCT
Organism: Prorocentrum cordatum; assembly: GCA_963575745.1. Classification (NCBI taxonomy): domain Eukaryota; class Dinophyceae; order Prorocentrales; family Prorocentraceae; genus Prorocentrum; species Prorocentrum cordatum. The sequence goes on from CAUYUJ010019699.1 coordinate 89,914, forward strand.
CCCCCGAGCTGGAGGCCTGGGGGTGTCTCGAGCGAGAGAGGGGGGGGCCACGCCACCATGGAGACCCCCCTTGCTCCACGCATCTCCTCGCCCTGGTGGTGCTGGTGTCGCCTTTCATTCCTCCTACTCATGGTCGCCGACCCCCCCCCCCGCCGAAAGGTACCAGGCGCAGGCCGCGGTGGCGCAGGCCGCGGCTGCCCCCCTGGGCGGGAGCGGCGGCAACCCTTCCCTGAAGTCGGGCATGTCCCTCTACAGGAGGAATGTCCAAACATAGTCAAAACATAATCTGGGGACGCTTTCTTTTAGTAGGTATGATACTTTTTTGAATGTTAGCCAGCATGGGCCCCAAATAGTGAGTTCTTACAGTCTATGCGGTGCAGTCCAGGTGGTGCAATCCATGGGGTGCGGTCTGTGCGGTGCAAAGCAATCAACGCAATGGAAAGCAACGCAATGCAACGCAATGCCAAGCACTGCAAGAGAATGCACAGCGAGCCAATGAAATGCAGTGCAACGCAATGCAGTGCGATTGCAGTAGTGCCCAGACGACGGGCGGTGACGGGCGGAGACGAGGTGGCGGGGGACGACGAGATGGCGACGGGGCGGCGACGGCGGCTGCATGGCTGTCAGACCGACACCGCCGCCCGGTTCTTTAGAAGAGGAGTAAGATATTGTCTGTGAAATTTGGGCAATGCGAAGTAACGCAAAGCAGCGAACAATAGCGCAAAGCAATGCCCAGCAGAGCAAGGCAGCGCAAAGCAACGCAACGTAAAGCAATGAGAAGCCATGGCCAGCAATCCAAAGTAATACAATTCAATACAGATCTGTGCAAAGCGATGCCCAGCAATGCCAAGCAATGCAAAGCAATTCAACGCACGCCTTAACAATGCAAATCAATGTAAGTCGATGTAAAGCAGTGCAGTGCAATGCGATTGCAAAGCAGTGCGACTGCAATACAATGGCGCAAACCAATGTGAAGCAACGACAAGCAGTGCACAGCAATGCCGACCGATGCAAATCAGTGCCAAGCGGTGCAAATGAATGCCAAGCAATGCGAAGCAACGAGAAGCGGTGTAAAGCGGGCGGCGACGAGGCGGCGACGGGGCGGCGACGGCGGCCACATGGCGGCCAGAGCAGCCCGCACGCCCAGGCGACGGGCGGCGACGAGCAACCACGAGGCGGCGACGGCAGCGACTTGGCGGCCGGAGCGGCCCGCAAGCCCAGGCGACGGGCGGCGGCGAGGCGGCGACGGCGGCGACGCGGTGGCCACGGCGGCCCGCCAGCCCAGAAGCAAGAGCCGCCGAGTCTGAGCACTTCCTGAGGAGCGAGAAGTCAAGCCGGCGGATGGCTGCACATCGGAACCTCCGAGAGTCGGCGAGGCCTGGAGGGAGCTTTCTGCGAGAGTCCCACAAGGCTCTGGAACGACTTGTTCTCCTGCGATGATGAGCAGACAGCATAAACACATACTTCCAGAGGTCTGCGCGAATGTACAGTACCGGCGCTGACGCCCCCCCCATCCCTGGCGTGCGGAGCGCACCAGGGGCGGCGCTGGAGGCGCCGCCAGGGGAGGTCCAGCGCATATTCAACGAATCCTCGCCGACCTCCCCCAAGCTTCCGTATGTGACCTATCTTCGTCTGAGATTCTTGGGCCTGCCTCAAATTCATCCTTCACCCAAGTGCAGTCAGACAGCTTCAGAAACCCCGTGACCGGAGGAGGAAGAGAAGAATAATGAGCAGCGAGCACATGGGAAGACGCGCCGAGTTCGGGTCCGCAGATTACATGCGCCGTTTGGAGACATAGAAGTAAATTAAAGGAAGCTCAAGTAAAGTACAGTAACATAAACATCAAGCAAGGTAAGGAAGGTAAGATAAAGTAAAGTAAATCGAACTAACGCAAAGCAAATCAAACCACATCGAAGGACATCACATTAAAGTATAGCAAAGCAAAGTAAAGTAGAGCAAAGCAAAGTCAAGTAGAGTAAAGCGAGGCGGCGACGGGCGGCGACGGGCGGCGACGGGCGGCACGGCGACGAAAAGCCGGCACTGGTCCCCAGATGCTTGAGACAAGTAAGAACCTTTCAGTTCAAGCACTGCTTGGGGAAGATGCTTTGATTCTTGGTCGCTTTTCTGCCAAGATCCGCCTGCAGGAGGACATGCCCGACCTAACCCTTCCCGATTCCTCCTCGGCCCCGGCCCCCTCCCTCCGCCGACGCGCCCCCGCCTCCGCCGCCCCTCTCCCTCTGCTCCCGAGGCTCCCCGGGGCTGCCAAGGCGCCTCCCCGGGGCTCTCCCGGGTCTGGGCCAAGGCTTCCAAGGCGGCCCCACGGGGGGCCTTCAAAGATGGTCCAGCCTGGCCTCAATACTGTCGACCCGCATCGTAAGGATGGGCAACCCTCCCAAGGGTGCCCTTGCATCCTTGCCCCTTCGGCCCATCCTCAGCGACTCTCGCTGGCAAGCCTCGTTCGGAAAACGTTCACGTGGCCCTCCAAGGTCCTTGCATCCTCACCGCGCAGCCTCATGATACGGGTTGATTGTAGGCGCTCAGCATGTCTCAAGAACAAGCAGACCCCAGGAGGCGCCAGAGGGGCCCCGAACGACTTTCAAGACACCGGGGAAACTGCCATCCGCAACCGTTTGTGCTCGACCAGTTTTTGTTTTGCAGGTTTCAATGCCTTCGCAGAGCAAGCATGGGTGCCTGCACCAGTTTAGGAGACGCCAAGAAGGATCATTCCAGCTGTGCGCAGATCAGCCAGAGTCGCAGCATTCATGATGCTTACAGCTTCAGGGACACACAAAAGCTTGGCAAGGGTGGCTACGGCACAGTGTATCTTGCGACCCAGCGCTTTTCGGGTAAGAGACGCGCCGTGAAACGCATGAGTAATCAGTACCCTCATCAGTCGAGTTGCAAGTCGGAGGTCGCGATCATGAATTCGATCGACCATCCCAACATCGTCAAACTAGTCGACACCTTCCAGAACAGCACGCACACCTATTTGGTATTAGAATTGTGCAGAGGGGGCGGATTGCTGACGAAGATGAAGGCATATGGTGGGTCGTTTCCAGAGCAGCATGCATCGACTGTGCTCCATCAGATTTTGCGAGGCACGCTCTACCTGCACCAGTGCTCGGTTGCCCATCGGGATCTGAAGCCAGAGAACCTGCTCTTCGCGAGTGATGCCCCCGTGCCCGAAAACACGGTGAAGATCATCGACTTTGGCCTTGCGCGCACATGCCCCGAAGGACGGCTGCTCGTGACGAAGGTGGGGACGCCCACCTTCGTGGCACCCGAGGTGCTGGCAGGCAGGGGCTACGACAAGCAGTGCGACATCTGGAGCATAGGCATCACCGCCCACGTGCTCCTGTTTGGCTATCCCCGACGAAGAGAAACAAGGTCACATAGACACACGCTTTCGGAGCTGCTCGCGGATTTTTCTCAGATCGACGCTGCCTCCCCCGCTGGCGCACTCCGCGCGCCAGGTGGACGAGGGTCTTGCGCCGCTCCGAGGAAAGCCGCGCGGACCTTCGACAGCCTCTGCTGGTGCCGTGTTTCTCTCTCCGGTGTCCGCCGCTCCGGGGCAGCTCCGACAAGAGCGTGATCCGGAAAGTGGCGCGCGGGCACCTCGAGCTCTCCCCGGAGCACTGGGCGCTCGTGTCCTCGAGCGCCGCGGCGCTGGTCTCCGGGCTGCTCTCCGCCGACCCGCGGGAGAGGCCGACGGCGTCGCGGGCCCTCGGCGACGGCTGGCTGCTGCGCGGGGCGGGCGCCGAGCGGGCCGCCATCCCCAGCGGCCTCGTGGAGAACCTGTGCCGGTGCCCGGCGGAAGCCGGGAGGAGGGGCTTCCCTTTCGGGAGGCTCTCCATGGGGGGGGATCCCCTGGGGGGGCAGGAGGGGATCCCCCCCACGGGATCCCCTCCTGCCCCCCCATGGGATCCCCAGGGGATCCTATGGGATCCCCCCCCCCCCCTGGGATCCTATCCCCCCAAGGGATCCCCCCCCCATGAAGAGTCTCCCGACCCTTGGCCCCCCCTCGGCCAGACGTAAGCGTAAGAGTGGACCCTTCGCTGGAGGGACCTCTGGTGTGGGCCCAGCGGGGTCACCCGATCGCCGAGCGCGGTGCGACGGTAGCGCCTTGCGCGCTCGCGCTTGGGCCCCCTGCGGCCCCCCGCGCACCAGAGGCCACTCTGAAGCTTCCCAGGGCCACTCCCTGCGCGGAGCCGAACGCGGGCCTCCCCTGGGCCTGCCCTGGGCCTCCCCTGGGCCCATCCCTGGGCCTGCCCTGGGCCCGTCCTGGGCCCTGAGGCCAACCCCTGGGAGGACGGCCCTTCCCACGCCTACCTGGGCCTCCCTGTAGGCTCTGCCCGTGGCAGGCCCCAGGGCCCACCCGTGGCAGGCCCTGGGGCCTGCCCTCGGGGCCACCCCAGGGCCTTGCAGGCAGGGGGCCTGCTCCGGGGCCCTTGGCGGGCCGCCCCTGGCCCAGGGCCCCCGGGCTTCTGCGCCGCAGGTTCAAGTCGCGGGACGTGCTCTCGAAGGTGGCCCTCCGCGTGCTCGCGGGGCTGCTGGACGACGCCGAGCTCCGCCCCCTCCGCCGCGCGTTCCTCGCGCTGGACGCCGACGGGGACGGCAGGCTGTCGCGGGCCGAGCTCCGGGAGGGCCTGGCGCGGGGCGGCCGGGGGCTCTCGGAGCAGGAGCTCGTGGAGATCCTGGACGGCGTGGACGTCAACGGCAACGGCACCATCGAGTACACGGAGTTCCTGGCCTCGACGGTTGACGTGAACAGCTGTTTGGGGGAGGACATGTGCCAGCATGTCTTCGACGTCTTGGATCGGGACGGCGACGGGCACATCTCTCGCCAGGACCTGATGTGCTGTCTGCGCGATCGCCACTTGTCAGAGGGTATCGGCGCAGAGAGCCAGGCCCTTGTTGACGCACTGGGAGCCCGCGGAGACGTCAGTCTAAACGTCACTGAATTTGCGAAGATGTTGTGCAGATGATCGCGACATTTTCAGGGAAGTAAGTTTAATACACACGCATCCTTGGCTGCCCAAAGTTTCAAACCGCTCTTCAGAGTAATTACTGGAGAGACCATTAAAGAAAGTCTTATATCAGGTCTTACGGGAGACTATACCGGAGACCGTGAAACCACAGGCCACCGATCCGCCAATTCTGCATTCACCGTGACGTACGCCCGACTTTGAATAACGTAAGACCCTTACACACAAGATGTTTAGGGATCGACTGCGTTGCGAATTTGATTGCCCCATGGAGGGCCGAGCGCTCAGCAGCAGTGGGAATATGCATGCGCGTGTGATGGTTTCACGTACGCCTACCACTTATACAGTTGGGAGACACGCTGTTCTGTCAGTTTGGTCGTGTATCTTTCCGCAGCGTGTGTGAGCCTGCGCCTCATCGAGGCAGGCGCGGTGGTTTCGAGGGAAGAAACACGGGGACCATGACTAAGATGTCGCGGGATTTTGTTGACGCCAATCTTGGTCATGGTCCACGCCGGCCGTCGTCTACCCGCGAGGATGATCTACGAATTTGCGCTGTCCAAGATGGACGGTGACCAAGATCGACGCCGACGTTCCGCATTTAATGTTGGTCATGGTCCAGGTTTTTGTTCCCTTCCATGGTTGGTCTGCCTCGCACGCCCCCAGCCGCAGGCATGGTACAGCAGCTGCTAGACTGCGCGCCGACCAGCAGTCTCCTCAATCCTTCTCCGGCCCAGGGGCAGCAGCCCCGTCAGCTTGCGGACGTCCTCGGCACCAGTCCGATGGTCCCGCCAACATCTTGTGACGTCAGGCCAGCCGAGTAGCTCCACCAGCCCCGCCTCCTCGAGCCTCACCCCTTCCTCCGCGTTTCGGCTGCCCTATCGGTATCTTGCCCGCTGCACAGCAGAGCATTTGTTTTTCGTTTTTTTGACGAGCAATCTTGTTCGATCGCCCCTCGTTTGAATCAGAAGGTTGTCAGCCGACGTCGCTGCTAGCAGCGACCGACCGGGAGCATTGCGTGCCTGAGACTGTGCTGTTTTCAGGTGAATCGGTGGCGAGCCCAGGGGGGGAGTCAGAGGCAGGCCTTCTCAGAAGCCCTCTGGACTTCTGAGGAGCCGTCAGCGTCTTCGGGAAATGCTTCCAAAGCTCTTCAGAAGGGTGGAGGCCTGCTGAGCCTTCTGAGAAGGCTCGCCCCACCTCACTTCCCCCCCAGGCCCGCCGCCGAGTTTAGGCACGCCAGAGCGTCGCATCCAAGCGGCTCGCTGGGGAACCAGGAAGCATGGAGAGCAACCGCATAAAAACGGCACCAGGAAGCGAGGCCGGGAGGAATCGGCTAAACCACAGCATCTGCGTTTATCGCGAAGGTCCTGCGGCCAGTGCCGCCGACCCTGAAGGCGGGACCCCCCGCCAGCGCACCCCCTCTCCCGGGGGCCGCCCGCCTTGGTGGGGGGGGGGGGGGCATTCGGACCTGGGGCCACCCTCCCCCCCCACGGGCGGGACCTCCCCCCGGAACCCGGGAACCCCCTCCAGGACCCCCCCCCTCGTCCTCCCTGTCCGCAGGGAGGACCGGGGAGGGGCTGGGGGTCCGCGGGGGGTCCGCGGGGGTCCGCGGGGGCCCCGGGAGGGGGGGGGGCGGCAATCTGACCCCGTACCACCCCCCCCCTCTCCCGCCCCCCCGTCAGGGAAGGGATGAATGGGAGGGAGTGGATTCAACTACCACGTTTCTTTTTTCTGTTCATTCCTGAATTTCCTTGGCTGGCGACGACGACGTTGACGACGACGACGACGTTGACGACGACGACGAAGCGGTTGGCCTCCATGGGTGGTTGCAGTCTGTTGTGAACGGAGGCGATGTTTGCAAATGCCGGCATGGTGAGAAGCCAAAAACGGGGAGGCAAGAGGCTGTCGACCTGGACCCTCCCGACCAAGATCATAAACAAATCGGCGACTTTAAACTCGTCCGAGTTCTGGAATCGGGTCATGTCGGGGCAGATCAGTGTTGAGACTGGCGGGCATGACGCTTCATTGGTCGGGTCGCCGTCGCCGCAGCCGTCGCCGCCGTCATCGCTGTCGCTGCCGTTGCGGTCCGTCGTCGACGTCGCCGGCGCCGTCGCGGCCGTCCGCCGTGCCAGTCCGTCGTCGATAACCCCGTCCGTTTCCGTCGCTGCAGTCCGTCGTCGCCTGATCCGTCCGTCGCTGGTCGCCTTCGGAATCTAAAGGATCAGTCCCCAGACCCCTCCCAGGGGACAGCATGATCATGCCGCACTCCTGCGCCCTGGACCGACTTCTGACGGCCCCGGGGCCCGAGAACGGCCTCCAGGGCCCGCACTCAGAGCCACAGACATCCCCGAAGCTCGACCGCCGCCGCCGCTGTCGCCGTCGCCATCGTCGCCGCCGTCGCTGCCGCCGTCGCCGCCGGTTGCCGCCGTCGCCGTCGCCCTCGCCGCCGACCGCCGCCGTCGCTACCGTCGCCGTCGCCGCCAGTTGCTGCCGCCGCCTTGTTAGCAGCCCGTCGCCAGCGTCGCCGTCGCCCCCAGTTGCCGCGCCGCCGCAGGCTTCACTTCGCAGCCGCCCGCCGCCGCCGGCTTCTGCTTCCGCCGGTCGCAGACGATTGCCTCCGCCGTCGCTGCCATCGATCGAATGCAACTCCTGCTTGGATGGACCGCGCGCTTGGTAAATCTTATGTCGGATGCAAGCGGCTGCTTACATTGTAGTATATCCATCATAACATAGTAGCAACTGCAGCCAACCCTGGCACAACTATGCGATACGCTCGCTAGAGCTAATAAACCTTTCGCACAGTTAATGAAGTAGTTGCGAACCGCCGCCAAACGTTGATTCAAACGCTAATTTGTTACCGACGTTTGCTACGTGTTCTCCCCAATCGGCGTCAAGGTTGTAGCCTAATTGCCAAGCGTGTAGCCAACATGTTAGCTAACCAAAGGCAGAGTACGCTAAGCGGATTAGTAAAGCTGGTTAGTAAGGCCAGCTAAGTGGGTTAGCTAAGCTAGCTGAGCCACGGCGGCAGGGAGGGGGCGTGGGTGCCTCTCGCGCCTACGAGCTAGATTTTGAAATCGAGCCGCCTTCCATCTGTGCACTGCAGGCCTCTTACATTGAAAAGCGAAGCGCCCGATCGGCGCACAGGAGGCCCTCGAAGCACATTTTGTCCCCCGAAGGTCTTTCGATTGAGGGGGGGGAGCTGCATTTCTTCTGCGCGCACAAGCCCCTTCAATGTAACTTCAATGCAACCAGCCTTCATGATGGCTGGTTGCATTGAAGTTACATTGAAAGGGAGGCGACCCATCGGCGCACAGTAGGCCCTTGAAGCCCTTATATGAGCCCACAGGAAGCCCCGTGCGCGGGCCCCTCAACGCTTGAAAAAACATTCCGCCTTCGATCTGCGCAACAGCGCGGCGGCTCGCAGCATTTTTTGGCCCGAAGAGTTCTGCGTGATACACTGCCTTTCTGACCACTCAATGACGGCAGTGGAACTGGCCATCCAGGCAATGTCGGGTTGCCCCAATTTGCGTCCACTAGTTGCCCCCTTTCCTCCCTTGTTCGCCCCTATATCCCCCCTCCCCCCTTCCCGCCCCCAGCGCGCAGATCGGGAACGCGCGTTGGGAGGGGGGAGGAGGTAGAGGGAGAGATGAGCAAATAACGGTGGTGTATGGGGGATGGAAGGGGGGACTAGTGAATGTAAAATTGGGGGTAACCGCGCAGGCAGTTGAAGCAGAGGTGACGTCACATTTGGCTAGGTACGACGAGGATTGTCAGATCGGCAAAGCATTTGAAGCGATATGGGGTTCCTTGAGCAAGCATCAGTGTCTGGTCTGGTCGCAGTCTATGCACCCCGATTTCGTCGGGGTTGTAACTTTCAACAGAGGCGGGTATGGCATTTCGGTTCAGAAGTCGTTCGATCATGCAAAGAAGCACTTGTCTTCAGGCTGGAGCTTGAAGATGGCGAATTTCGGCGCATATGCAGTCCAGGTGAAGCCAACAACAGACTACCATCGTGACACATGCTTGTTCAACATGAAGCTTGCTCACACCACGGGGCTCCCTAAGCAAGAAGGTATCATGATTGCGTCATTCAGTGGCACTCATTCAAACGTGTGGCTGCGCTGTGTGAAGCATGAACTTCCCTGTCAGATCCCTGAGGTTGCGCCGAAAGGGGTCATCGACAAAACCATGCTGTGTTCGAAGCATCCTCAGTTGGAGGAAGCAATTTTTACAGGCCTCACGTGGAACACTGTATCACAATATGTTGTTATGAAATGGCCGTCGCTGCTTGATTTGTTCCAGCGGGCAACGAACGTACGTGGTATTTCAGAGATCAGCGAACTCGAAGGTTTACTCCAGATGAGGTCGTTGTATGAAATAGCCGTTTCAAATTGCATGTCAACGGAGGTTGCGTGGAAGCACGCAGTAGCAGAGTCAGTGAAAACAGAACCGTTCTGGGGGGCATGGGCAGGATCGCTTCAGAAGTTCTGCTCGAAGACGACGCTTGACCAGCTTGCGGAGGCACGGGACATGTTGGCTGCATTGATCAAGGTCCCGCAGTCGGCGCCAGTCTCCCATGGCCACTGCGGCGGGGCCTTCATGGATACGCTCGGGACGTTGCAGTGGCACGGCGTGGTCCAGCCAGCCAGGGTTCGCATGGCGGCATACATCGCGAATTGCCGCAGCCCTCCCGACAAGGTCGTGGATGGCAAGTGCATTCTCTTGAAGGGTGGGGGCTTGTCCAAGCTGGCGGCGAAAGGAAACATTCATCAGGTTTTCGAGGCCGAGGCCATGATGGATCAGGCCCGCGAGATGCTGCAGACACACGGCGTCGGTGCAGCATTCAGGCCAGGCATGCTATGCAGCTTTGACACGTCTCTTATTTACCACATTTTGAAGAAGGGGAAAGTGTCTATCGATCGGAAGGAATACGGATCTCTCGCAGAAGTAGCTGACCCATTTATCCTCAGTCTCAATACCTTAACGCACAGGCCGCCCAACCATCCACCTGTCCCCAATCCGTGGGCCACGGACCCCAAGCAGGGCGTCTACGTCAAGCTGTCGGGTGCCATGCCAACTGATGCGGCCGGTGCTTCGGGGATCGGCCCAGCAAGTTCCGCAGGCGATGGTTCGGCGAGCGACCCAGCAAGCGGCACCCATGCGCAGTCTCTGGATCAAGTGAAGTCCCCAAGTTTTCAGATGAAACTTCTCGGGTTCATGGAGGATGCCACGTGCAAGTTGAAGAAGCTTCCAGAACAGGTAACCAAAGGTGGTCCAGCATGTGTGTATTGAGTGATTAGCTCGATGGACGACAACGCGGCAGTGCTGCGCCCGACTGGTGTTCACGCTGGAGGCAAGTCTCAGACTGTTCCGCTGGCGCGCTTGCAAGAGAAGTGGACTGCGACAAGCGCCAAGTTGCAGGTCGCTGTCGGCATCAGGCAATCGCACCCTCATAAGATATCGTCTTGGGCAACGGAGATCGTGCGATGCCAGATCATCTTGGCGTTGGATGCTCTGTCTGAGTCGGGGCACAATGGCCAGGTCGACACGTTGGATGTGTTTCAGAACCCGCCTGCCGTGAAATCCTTGAGGGGGTTCAGGCCGCACGAGCTTGTTCTCGCCCCCCTGGCCTAATTTGTCAAGGACCGCATGGAGAGCGAATCTCTCGACAAGGGGATCGACTTGGGGCTCTCATTTTGAACCCGACCACTTGCTTTTCGTTGCAGCCGCACTTCGTGCACGGGAAGGCGGCTGCGCAGGATTTCACGCCTCCGTACTGGTCAGTGCCGCCATCCGCTGGCACTGCTTTCAACATGCAGCAGGCCTTCAGGGCCATCGCCGTGCAGGTTCAGTCGGGAGACGGGAGCAGGCTCAAAGAAGTCAGCATCAAGATCCCAGTGCTGGTTAACAAATGCAAGATTGCCTGTGGCGCCTTTCTAACGTTTGCGAGCCCGTCAGCGGAGCCCGCCTCCAAGAAGGCAAGGACTTCGAAGTGATAGCGCAGCTACTAGGGGGCGCGTCGAGGAGATGAGGATGAGAAGGGGGCGGGCGAGTAAGGATGAGGAGGGGACACGGGGGGGGGGGGGGGGGGGGATGAGGATAAGGCTGGGATGAGGATGCGGGAGACATAACACCGCCTGTGGCGTGCGTAGGGCTCACGAGTGCAGGAGGCCTTTGAGAGCTGCAGATTTGCTAATGATATCTCACTCGGTGCCAGGGGCCTTGTCGGTCCGCGCTCGCATCTCATCTTTCATCTGGCGGCGACGGTTTGCGAGCCGCCTACGTTTGATCTGTCCGAGCAGGTCCGAGCCCCCGCGCGCGCCCGACCTCTCGACCCCCCCCCCCTTGCTCGCCGACAGGTCCACGCGCGCGCCCTGCGGCGAGCGTCGTGGCGGGTTCGGCCACCAGGAAGACACAATAAGACAAGGGGACGTACAAACGAGTTCTCGCGGAACGATGCGTAAAATACGGATTGGTCCAGGGAGGCCCCCCATTCCCGAAATGCACGGAACCCTCGCGGGTTCCTTTTTTTTTCCCTCTCATCTTCTTCTTCTTCTTCTTCCTCCTCATTTTCTTCTTCTTTTCTTCCATCGGGACTGGTGTTATTGAAAGACAGCTCCGCGGAAATCACTTTCAGCGTCGACGTCGTTGTAGCGCTCTCCCCTTCCGTGATGCCCTTTGCCCCCAAGCCCCCCCCATCCTCCTCCAGTAACCTGGCCTGCGCTGCAGCGTCTGGGGCGCTGCGCTTGGGGTGCGTGCGTGTGCGTGCGTGCGTGTGCGCGGGGGGGGTGGGGGGGGGGAATGGGGGGGAGGGGGGGGGGGGGGGAGGGAGGAGGAGGCGGATGAGGGGGAGGAGGAGGCGGAGGATGAGGAGGAGGAGGAGGAGGAGGGGGAGGAGGAAGATGAGCAACCGCAACAACAACAACGGCAGCAGCAACAAGAGACGATAACTCCCGTCTTTCCCTCTCAGGAGGGCCTGCCTGGTCAGGGCTGCGAGCAGGGATGTTGTGGGGGCTTGTTTCGCGAATGCTTCGGTGGCGTGCTCCAGTTTGTGCGAGCAGTCGCCACCGCGGGCGCCATCAACCATGGACTTGCTAGCGGTTGCCGATGTTGCTCGCCCTTGTCTCCAGAAGTCAGATGACATGTTGGATGATAGTTAAAAAAGTGCATGGCCCTCATTCGGATCGTCGCGCTACGCATGCGCCTGCTGTTGCCCAAAACGATCGCGCCACGCTAGCCACAGACAGTAGTGCCTTGCAATCTTCCGCAGCACATCGCTGTCATGAGTTCGCGGGCTTTCTTGGGGCCCTCTTGGAGCCGTCGCGGGGCCTTCGCGGGGCCCTCTTGGGGCCGTCTTGGAGCCCTCTCGGGGCCCCCATTGGAGCCGTCTTGGGGCCGCCTGGGGAACCCGAGAGGGCCCCGGTCGTCTCCCAAGGTGAACAAACATAGATCAGCAGTGAGCTTGGCGCAACGAGAACCCTAGAGGCCCCCCAGGAGGCAAGTTCGAGCGACAACATTCGGTGTCGCATAGAATGGGGGGAATTGCGTATGGGGTAATTACAGTGGTGCTCTCCGCTGGTGTCTCGGAGGTATTTCCAGTGGTGCTCTCCGATGGTGTCTCGAAGGTAAGTCCAGCGGTGCTCCCCGCTGGTGTCTGGAAGCTTGTGGTAGCGCGCGTGGCACGACCAAACAAAAAGCAACGCGCAACAATTGATAATGTGGATGGCCGCCGCCACAAGCCTCATCATGTTTAGATCGAACTTGAAACATGTTGTAAATCACGTGGATGACCTCCGCCCCTCGCCCATCTGGGGCGGGGGGCGGGGGGGGGGGGCGCGTGAGGCAGCCGAATCCTCGGTTCGGCGAGGAAGTCCCGAGCGAAACTATAGCTTTTGAAGTTTGGAGGCTTACATTGCCGATTTCAACATCAGCCTAAACCCCGCCTTGGCCACCGAGGGCCTCTCCGAAGGGAAGGCGGCCAACGGCCGCGCTGTCATTTCGGAGGCGGGGTCCAGGCCATGCCGCCACCTATGTATAGCATCACTCATCATCACCATCGTCACTATCATCGTAGCCTGCTTGGGCTCACGCTTCAGCTGTTGATCTGCGCCAGCAACTAATGGAGGCCCAGCCGGTCGAATTGTTCAGGACACTGAACGTGCCACGCCCGAGGCCAGATGGACACGCTTGGGCTGGTGCCCGTACATTCTCTGCGAACGGTGCTGATTTCATCGTTCTCGAAAAAGGTGATAAGCGCCTCACGCTATGGTTGACAGGGTGCGTGGCCTACAACGCGCGTGTCAGCTCACTCATTGACGTTGTGCAGGACTTGCAGGCGACTGCAAGCAAGGCGCGCCTAGGCCGCGACGTCCAAGTGGGTGCCGGGCTTTCGTTATACAGGGGGAAGCAGGTGATGAAGGCGCCCAAAACCAGGCAGCAGAATCTGACCGACGAGCTCGTGGATATAGAGCTTGGCGGCTTCGATCACGACGGCGTGGTAGTCTCCAGCATTGCGCGCAAGGTTCCAGTGAACGTGAATCCGAAGTGCGGCTGCTTACCAGCGACGTCTACCGCTCTCATGTGGCTCTTTCACAAATGCACTTCACTCCCGAGCCCATCGAAACGCGTGGCCGAGCAGCCGCCAATGGTCGCAGGGGAGGGGGCCCTCAGGTCACCAGTGGCGGACGAGGAGTCCAACGCATATTGGCACAAGGTACGGCGGTGCTACGCGCAGCAGAAACAGGGTAATGATGGCAGGAAGACGTACGTCAGTATCAAACAGATGCTCATGGCGAATGCTACCTCGACCATGGAATGCTCGCCGACGCGGATGACAGACAGTCCATCTTCGGCGAATGCCAGCAGCCCGCAGTCTGAACGTCTGTCCCCAAGCGAATCGCCTCCGTGATGGCCAGTGCCGCCAGCTGCTTTGCGCAGCGCATGGGCCCCGAGATGGCCAGGCTATTTTTTTTGATTTTGTTCGGGCGCGCTGGCGCCAGGGAGGCAGCGGGCACATGGGGAATGCTCGATGCCAGCGTGCGCAGACCTGTGCCGAGAATGGCACACACGTGTTGGTGTCTCGATCTTGCACACGAAAACAAGTCGGTGTGTTCATAGCCACGGGTGCGAACGCCATCAGCGTTGAACCCATCTCCGCTTGGGCGCGCGAAGATAGTTGTGCTTCGTTGACATGTGGGATTGGTGTTGGGTCTGTACTTGTAGTGTTTGGGATTTGTATGGGGTGGCTGTCTTGGCAATGCAATGGGCCGTCTTGGGATGCTCATCTCGATTAATACAACCAGAAAGCGCAATCAACCGCAAACCAAAACGTGAAAGTATCGCCTGTCCAACGCGGGAGTGCAGCCCGAAGGATATTCAGCGGCCGATTCAGGTGCATCGTTTCACAAGTGTGGGGCCGAAAATGTGAAATCCGTACCATCGTATATTCAGCTTCGCTGCTGCGTCGGGTTAGGTCTGTGCCCCCCCCCGCAAGCTGATGTTGGGGCACGTTTCGCAAGCGATGTCGGGCGGCGCTGCGGGCCCAACAAGGAGTCGACGCGATCGGCTCACAGAACGACTTCGGCGACAAATTTCGGATCTTGAATTTGTCGACGAAGATCGTCGACGACAAATTCAGGATCCTGATTTTGTCGTCGACGATCTTCGCCGACAAATTCTGGATCCGAAATTTGTCGTCGAAGTCACTTCGTGACGATGCCGTCCAGTGCGCTTCGCCACTGAGCGCAACTGTCGCCGAGGCAGCAATCAGACGGGTCCCATGTCCGCACAGTCCGTAGCTTTTTGTGCTCAAGCAAGTGTTCGCGAGTTTTTTTTTTTTTTTTTTTTTTTTTTTTTTTTTTTTTTTTTTTTTTTTTTTTTGTTTTTTTTTTTTTCTTCTCTCCAGCTACGTCCTACACCAGACGTTCGCACGGTTTCTTCGGCTACGCGCACATGTCGTCGATTGCAAAGTGCTTGGCCGAGCTGCGTGGCAGCGCGTCGGTGCTTGACATGCAGAGGAGGTTGGCGACTAACTCGGAGCAGCTGATGGCGCTGCAGGGCGCCATGGCGCAATCGCTGACGGCGATGGTCAAGCACATTCATGAGCCGATCATGTCTGACTCTGCGGCCGAGCTCTTGAAGGCAGTTGACGGGTCCGTCTTCTCGGCTTCGGAGAAGGCAATCATGGCGTCGGCCATCCAGGAGAAGTTCATCGGTGCAAGCAAGGTGGACACATTGGGGCCCCATGAAAGTCAGAGCTTTCCACAGGGAGCGGGCCACCACATCTTGCGTTTCTTCGCTGCCAAGGATTGGGCCATCATTTCAGATCATAACAAGGCGGTGGGTTCGGACTTCAAGATTGGTACCATCGTGTCTCGTTTCATGAAAGGCGCCATGATTAAACCGTCTCCGCCGATGTGCGCCGATATGGTTGCCGCGCTAGTTGCGGCAAAGCACGACTTCGACTACAACAGCAACCAGGTGGAGATGTACACCATGGTCCACAAGATCAAGATGGTGTTCGGTTCGACCCCGTCCTCAACTGCGATTTACCACAGCTCCGAGTCTGGCCGGAGTCGCCGCGTGAGTTGCCGAGTGCTGTCTTCGCGTCGATGTGCCCTGACCCCGACGATCAGCCGATTTGCATCGCATTGGATGCTTGGCACCGCGTCAGGCAAGCTGTGAAATGCAGGAACTCCGACAAGGGGGTCCGAGAGCACGCGCGGCTACGGAGCTCAGGGCCGAACGTCTTCGCTGACCCCAGGCAGTTGCACGGCTTCGCTGCAGCGAAGGGCGTCGACATTAATGGTTCTTGCAGGCTGGTCGCCAGATGGGCTTGAGTGACCAGCAGTCGCTCTTCATGGCAGCGTCTAGCATGGGTGACGGGCGGAGTGATAGCGGCCTGCGCCTGGAGATGTGCGACCACCAGCAGCGCCGAGGCACCGTGCCGCTCCAGAACCAGGGCCTCATTCTTGGTCTACCTTCACCTTCATCGCATGCAGCCCTTCCAGCGCCCGCTGCGCCAGAACCGCCGCCAGTCCCTGCGGTCGCCAGTTACGAGGAGGCTGTATCCGACCCGATGAAGGTACTTGCCGCGGTGCCTGTCCCAGCGTCGGCTGCGACATTGCCGTCGGCGGACGCCGCCGTGTCTTCGGCGCTGGCTAGCTTCGCAGTGCTAGTCGGGCCAAAGAAGATAGCTGATAAAGATGTCTCAGCCACGCTTGCTGCTCTGGAGGGCGAGCACGATGCGCTGCTGGCGAAGTCCAAAGACCAGAAGGACAAAGCCAACCAGAGCAAGGCAGAGGAACTGGCAAAGGCGACGGACGCCCTGAAGGTGGCGGGCATCGACATCGCCGACTCCGACCTGGGCATGTTCCAGGCGACCGCTGGCAAAGGCAGGGGCAAGGGCAAGTGCAAGGGCAAGGGCAAGGGCGCTGCCAGCGCGGCGGCCAAGACGGCCAAGGGCGCACTGCCTGCGGCCAAGGCCAAGACCACGGCGGCGAGCACCGCCAAGAAGCGCTCGGCCTCCAAGATCGATGACACCAGCCGCAAGCCCGCCATGCCTCCGAACGGGGCTGGCTCGGTTGCTTACTTGGATGGCAGGGCCCTGGCATCTGAGTCCAAGGGTGGATGGCGCGTTTGGCCAGACTGGAGCATCAAGGGAACCGAGTGGACCATCAAGTTCGGGACGTCGAAGAAGGTTTCCTTTGCGCTGGCGTTGAAGTCGATATCCGACTACAGTGGCAAGTAGATGGCGTGGCGGCATACGCAACGTGTCCACCGCATGGCCGTATATCATCAGCTACCAGTGTTAGGTTTGCTCAAGTTCGAGGGCGTGCGCCCTTCACCAATACCCCGATCTCGGGGCACGATTTTAGCATATGTCTCTGCGCTGCTAGATCCAGCCGCTGTCACGGCATTACTGCGCGGTGGGGTCGCGCTACACAGATGCATCCGGTTCCTCCTCCTCCT
Source organism: Prorocentrum cordatum (assembly GCA_963575745.1). Taxonomy (NCBI): domain Eukaryota; class Dinophyceae; order Prorocentrales; family Prorocentraceae; genus Prorocentrum; species Prorocentrum cordatum. Next base: position 106,866 of record CAUYUJ010019699.1, read on the forward strand.
CCTCTCTCCTCCTCCTCCTCCTCCTCCTCCTCTCTCCTCCTCTCTCCTCCTCCTCCTCCTCCTCCTCCTCCTCCTCCTCCTCCTCCTCGCCCTCCCCTCCTCCTCCTCCTCCTCCCTCCTCCTCCTCCTCATCCTCCTCTCCGTCCCCCTCCTCCTCCTCCTCCTCCTCCCCCTCCTACTCCTCCCCCCCCTCCTCCTCCTGCTCCCCCTCCCCTCCTCCTCCTCCTCCTCCTCCTCCTCCTCCCCCTCCCCCTCCTCCTCTCTCCTCCTCCTCCTCGTCCTCAGCCCCCTCCTGGTCTGGGCGTTGAGGGCCCCGCGGCCATCGCCCCTTCGTCGGGGGATGGCATGGGGTAGAGAGGGCCGGCCCCTTAATGGTCAGCAGGAGGGGCTGGGGACGAGGAGGAGGAGGAGTAACGAGGAGGAGGAGGGGGAGGAGGAGGAGGAGGAGGAGGAGGAGGAGGAGGAGGAGGAGGAGGATGAGGGGGGGAGTAGGAGGAGGAGGAGGGGGAGGAGGAGGAGGAAGGGGGAGGAGGAGGAGAAGGCGGGCGAGGAGGAGGAGCAGCAGCAGCCGCTGTCTGGCCTATAGCGCGATTGGAGCCCACGTGAAGGAGCGAGAGTTCCCGACGATCTTGTCAGTGACCCCCTCCCCCCCGTGATCCCCGCGCAGTTGCTTTGAAGGCTTGTTCCAGTGATGTCACAAGGGCTCGGCCAGAGAGTCAGCGAACATAGACGTGTCAGAGGCCTGTTTCACGTGGGGGGGGGGGGGGGGGGGGAGGGGGGGCGGGGCGCGGGGGGGGGGGGGGGGGAGGAGGAGGAGGGGGGGGAGGGGAGGAGGAGGAGGCGGCGGAGGAGGGATGAGGAGGAGGAGTAGGAGGAGGAGCTGGGATGACCCTGAGAGAGGAGGAGGAGGAGGAGGAGGAGGAGGAGGAGGAGGAGGGTTTGGAGGAGCAGGAGGAGGGGTAGGGAAGGAGGAGGAGAGGAGGAGGAGGAGGGGAGGAGGAGGAGGAGGAGGAGGGACCCCCCACCCCGCCCCTTCGCGACTAGCGCCCAGCTGGCCTGGACAGTTGATATGATAAAAACGTTGTTTCAAGTGTTTCTTAGTCAGCGCCTTGCGTTCCAACCGAACGCAGCATTGCGGATGTTATCTCGGAGAGGGCGGCGCTGACCATGCGGGGGGGGTGGGGGGTGGGGGGGGGGGGGCGGCGAACAAGCGTCGGCTCTTTCGGGTCTCGCGCTCCTGATTCCGCCTGCCCCTCGTTGAAGGGTCGAAGGCCCGTTGCGACATTGGTGGCCCGTCGGCATGTTCAAGCTGCCGCCGTGCCTGGGTCTGGGGTCAGAGGCTGTTCGGGGGGCGGGTGGACTTATCTTGGTGGCGCGACGGAGGGGGGGGGGAGAGAGAGAGAGAGAGAGAGAGAGAGAGAGAGAGAGAGAGAGAGAGAGAGAGAGAGAGAGAGAGAGAGAGAGAGAGAGAGAGAGAGAGAGAGAGAGAGAGACAGAGAGAAGAGAGAGAGAGAGAGAGAGAGAGAGGAGAGAGAGAGAGAGAGAGAGAGAGAGAGAAGAGAGAGAGAGAGAGAGAGAGGAGAGAGAGAGAGAGAGAGAGAGATGAGAGACGAGAAGAGGGAGAGAGAGAGAGAGAGAGAGAGAGAGAGAGAGAGAGAGAGAGAGAGAAGGCGGGAGAGGGGGATCTTAAACCGTCTCTTCGGGATGCATCTTGGGGGCCTTTGTAGAGCATTCCAAAATCTGTGCTTGCGCGCGTGCTTCCAGTAGCTCATCCATGGATCGAGAGGCCAAGCTTAGAAAGATCAGCGCCGCCCGAAACAAGCTACCACATGTGAGCCAATCAGCGCTATCGGCTCTGCGAAAGCTTTCAATGCAGGGGACTTGCCTGATGCATGTAGTCCGAAGGACGCGCGTGATGCCAGGGGCCTGGGCGCTTTCCAGAATACCGAGTTCGGACCCTTGCCAACGAGAGTGGAGCTTAGAACTAGGTCAGGCCAGCCTGTCGAGGTCGAGATTGCTTCGCCCATTCCGTACTTGTACGCGGCTGGGAAGTGCGAGATGTTCTCGCGTCTGTTATATAAGACGTGCCAATCCAAGGCGCCCGACCGCTTACATGCACGCCTCGCTCCACGGGGGGACATAGGGGGGGGGGGGGGGGGGGGATAAGGGGGGGGGGGGGGGGAGGGCGGGGGAGGACGGAGGAAGGAAGACGAGGAGTCGGCGGGGGAAGAAGGTGCAGCATGACGTTGCCGTTGTGGCAGTTGTTTTTGTTGGGCCAGGCAACAGGAGTGCGGCGTTTTGTGTGTGTGTGTGTGCGTGTGTGTGTGTGCGTGTGTGTGTGCGCGTTTTTTTGGGGGGGTTATGCAGGCGATCGCGCGCCGTGGGCACGCAGCGCCTTGTAGTCACCAGCCGACGTGGTCGATCACCATGTATTGTGATGAAGCAACAGCTGGCAACATATTAAAAGTGCAGCATAATAGAGCAATGCAATGCATATTTGTTTCGATCCTGGAGTTCGGGCCCGCCGCGTTGTCAAAGGAAGGTAATTGGTTGACCATTGGGGCCGTATCTTCTGTGGTTGTGTCGCAATGCGAGGGCGGAATGGCGCAACTGATGGGGTGCGTGCTTAAACTTATGTTCCTATCTGCACCGCGCAACCTTCGCTTGGGTGGCATTGGCATGGATTTAGCGAATGGGTTCAAGTTTCGTATCGCGGCCGATCTCGAAGTGAGGCTCGGTGACGAAAGCGCCTTGCACAGCGTTTGGATGTGCAGGGGCAGTGGCGGCGTCAAGCCATGCCTCCACTGCGTGAACATAATGAATAAAAGTTGGGTCGCTGCGGGCTTGATCGATGACACCAGTTCCTTGAGAGATTATAGTACTGTGTATTCTTTAGGCGAGTGCGTATCAGCATCAAAGGCAACTATACTGCACATGGTCGACTCCCTCGTTGCATGTCGACCTCTTATGAATAAAGGTGCTTGGGGAAAAAAACGTGAGGCGCTTCTAGGCTGGACAGCCTCGCCGCACAGCATGTTGCTGGACCCTGGGCTGAGGACCAACCTCGATCCGTCGACGCAGAATTGTTACGACTGGGGGCACAATCTGTTGCAAGGCATTTGGCAGACAGTTCTTTACAGAGTCGTGGAGGCACTTTCGGGAGTCGGCATCAAGCCTGCAAACATTTGTGATTACGTGCGGAAATTCCGTTGGCCACGTAGGATCCAAGACAGGTCCGTCACAGGGACAGAAATGTTTAACAAGAAACGGTCTGCTGGATCTTGGGACGCATCGCATTGGCGGTGCTCGGTCTCTGAGGCATTGTCGCTGCGCCCAATCATCGCTCATTATCTTCGAGTCGTGGTATTGCCTAGGGGAGTGGCCGTTCTTGCTGCGCAGTGTCTGGTCAACCTTTCGATTCTAATTCACATCATGTGGGAATGTGGTAAGTTGGCAATTTCGGCCCAGCGAGTTGCTACTGCAACAACAGGTTTTTTTCGCTCGTATGCCCACGCGTTTGGCGTAGACAATTTGTTGTGGAAATTCCACGGCATGCTTCATCACAGTGAATATGTGGATCGATGGGGCTTCTCGCCCAACACAGTAGCCCTCGAACGGAAGCACAAGAGTGCCATCAAATTTTGTGAAGGCCATGATAATAACATTGCCCCTGTTATCAGAGATATCGTTTCTAAATCGCTGCACGTGTTGTCCACGTCTGCATGGTTAGACATCCCCCCAGGGTTGCTGTACCCAAGGGTACCGACGAAAAATTGGAAGGCGCTTCTTTTAGAACATGTCGGTGACGGTGACCACGTATATTCAAGTAAAGCTCGGTTCGATGAGTATGGGGTTGCGTCGCGTGGAGACCGCGTCGCTTTGCGGCGCGGTGGTGAGTGGATAATTGCCCAGACACTTTTTTTTGCTGACTGCCACGGTTGCACGTTTGCCGCGGTGCAACCGTACGAGTGTGCCGCCAAGCACGCGTGGCATAGCGTGTGGATTGCACGGGGGGGCCCTACAATCGTAGGCCTTGGGAAAATAATTGATGTAGTTGTGACTTGCTTCAGTGATGATCGCCTCACTGTTGTGCACCCGCTTCGCTTGGTGAGCTGATTCGATAGTGGAATGTGTCCTCTTTCGTCTTCTTCACACTCTGGTTTTGTAGTGGTTGTTTATATTCAGAGCCTGTCTGCCGACCTCCGCCACTGCAGTAATCCAACATAGAGGGGTCGGAAGAGGAGGAAAAAGAAGAGGGAACGAAAGGATAGGAGGGGGAGGAGAAGGAGGAGAACACCGAAATATCAAGACACCAACTTCTGGAAATAACTCCCCGCGCCCGTGGTCCGATCCCACGCGCGCCACGTTCTCGGAAACCTCTGGCTCCGAACGCCGAGAATTTCGACGGGGTGTAGGGCATGGGGCGTTATGACACACCGATGAGGACGGTGCGAAGAAGGTAGAGGAACAATACAACGAAGATGATAACAACAAAAATGTATCGCATGCTAGTGATCCGCCCCAGAGCCCCCCCCCCACAAAAATTCGAGAGCATGCTATTCCAAGGGACGATGGTTGTTCATTGGGTGATGATTTCCTCTCTTACGACTGGGTTAGCAACTCGCCATCTAGAGGGTTACTAACTGCTTATCGGGGCGCAGGGGTTTAGCTAAGCGTCTTGCTAACTCCTTCCTAAACCACTTGCCAACCGTCTGGAACACCCTAAAGAAGATAGTGTTTAGGGACTTGCTGCGGGTTGCGGTAACCGCTTGCAAACGTCTGCCAACTCCAAACAACCAGCCTCAACGATGCTAGAAGTAACATCTCTTAACAAACCCATCTCTCCTCCAAGTGGGAGGGTAGATTCTGTATCGGCGCTGGCATTTCCGCGGTTGATATCTGGTTTAATCCGGCCTGCTCCGGCTTGATCCAGCACATTGTCCCGCTCAATCCAGTTTAATCTGAGCTACTCTGGCTTAATCTCGGGCATAATCTGGCAAAATTCGGTGAATTGGTCTCCCGATCGGGCTCGATCGCTGTTACTCGTTCCAACGAAGACTTCCCAGAAGTTGCCTCCTCACAGCTCGCCGCCGACGCCGCCCGCCGCCGTCGCCGCCGCCGCCGCTGTCAGGCCGCGCAGCCGGAGGGTGTCGGCGGCTCGGGGGCCCGCCGCGGGTCGCCGGAGAGTGAGGAGCTCGGCTCCTTTCCTCTCTCTCTCTCTCTCTTTCTGTCTTCCCCTCCTCTGCCTCTTGTTCCTCCTGTTTCTGCTGCTGCTGGTCCTCCTCTTCATCTCTCTCTCCCTCCTCTCCCTTCTAATCATAATCCTGCTGCGGCTGCTGCTGCTCCTCATCCTCCTCCTCCAGCTCCTCCTCCTCCTCCTCCTCGTCCTCTTCCTTCTCCTCCTCGTCATCCCCCTTCACCTCCCTCCTCCCTCTCCTCCTTGCTCTCATCCTGGTTCTCTTTCACGCCTGGCAGCTCCCAGGAAGGGCGAGGCCCTGATTGGGTCAGCGGATGCCGCCATTCCGCCGGACCCGCCAGGGGCGCAGCAGCGTGCTGACCTTCGCACCCCTGGAAGTCCCTTTGACCAGAGTGCACCAAAACGATTGCCTCATGCCATTAATGGCACCAGATACATCGGGCCACCTGCATTGCACCGTTCAGGTTGCCACGAATAGGTTGCCCCATACGCAGGCTGAACCACGCACATGGCACATCGAGAGCGCAACAGCCCACTGTGTCGGGTCCGAGCTGGCCAAACATGTGGATCTCTTCGAGCCACGGCGAGACCATCCGAATATCGCCCTTAGAGAAAGAGGGTCAGACACCCTCCTCCGCCTGCTCTTCCTCCTCCGCCCCCAGACCCCCGACGTCATGATTTCTCCACGACGCCGACCCCCGAAGGTCTCGACCCATTCCCCAAGACTGGTTTTTCATCCCGAGTCGTTTTTTGACGGTCCCGAGGCCCGGTAGGAGCCCCCGGAGGCCGAAAATATGGAGACAGACTTCCCGCCATGATTTTGGTTCGCAGCACGAGGAGGTTTGGGCCGCCTGTCCGTCGTCTCCTGCCTTCACGTTTTCCTCCTCTTCCTCCCCGCCCCCCTCCTTATCGATGAAGACGGGGATAAGCATACACATTGTTCATTTCTAATTCTTCGAAAGATCTTTGATTTTTTGGGGGCCACGCTCCTTTCATTTCTAATTGTTCTATCCTGGGCCTCTTCCTGGCCACTAGGGGGCCAGGAACAATTAGAAACGAGCACACTTCGAAATGAGCACCATTAGAAATGATCGACGAGTATAAAGCTGCGGAGGACCGCCCAGATCCCTCGGACCGGCGCTTGGCCCTCCTCCCTGGCGCGCGGAGCGCGCCGGGCATGTCAGACTGCCAGGTCCCTCTGGACAGAAGGTTGGTGGGAAAGTCCTCGGGCGATCTCCAGATTGTATTTTCAGGAGAGGAAAAAACACACAGACACAATTAATTGTCGATTCCAAGGAAAATATAGGAAAATATGGGAAGTGGGGGGGAAGACAAAAACTCAGAAAATATGGGTAAATATGGGGATTATTTTTATTTGTGTGTATTTATTTGTGTGTCCTGGGGCCCTTCATATTTGGGCGTTTCCAAGTCTCAGGAAAAATTCTGGGCTTTGCACATCTCGTGAGTCATCTCCAGAAAATCTCCGGGCTTCAAACATCTTCGGTGAAATCTCCAGAAAATCTCCGGCGTGCAGAAGTTTCAGAAAATCTCCGGAAATCTCCTGCAAATCTCTGGACAACTTTTGGCGTGCAGAAATCTCTAGAACATCTTTGACGAATCTCCTGAAAGGCGCGGAGATGGTGAAGGCGCGAAGACTTGTTGGAGATTCGCGGGAAGATTCTGAAGGTGCGAAGTTTGTTTGAGATTCGATGGATTTTGTTCCAGGCTCGAAGATTGTTTGGCGATTCGCGGGAATATCTTTTGGATATTGGATGTCTGCAGAATTTCGTGGGAAGATTATCTGGAGATTCCAGGGCGGTCGCGTTTACCATAACCGACACAGTCTAGCAGCACTGTCACTGGAGGCGCCGACCCGAGAGACCCGTTCTGGCATCCGAACGGTTATGCTTGTGCAGTGCTTGTTGCTCCTCCTCGCCTGATCCTCTCCTCCGCCTCCCGTCCTCAGGTTTCTCTCCTCCTCCCCGCTTCCCCCCTGCTCCATCCGCAATCCTCCCCCCGCTTATCCGGGCACAGCATGTGACCACCGCCACCAAGATCGGGAAGCATCCACGGTTCGATGTTGGTGCAGCTGGGAAGCCCGCTGCCCCCCTCCCGCCGCCGAAGGCAACCAGGCAGCCCCCTCTCTATCAAGGACCGAAGCAGAATTCAACCAAAACACGCGAGGTGGTGGTGTACACAATCCCAATTACAAAAGGGGAGCGTTTTTTTTACACCACCACCACCAGCAAGTGTTTTTTTCTGCTCCAGGAGCTCCCCCACCACGGCACCCGCCCGCCGCGTCGCGCTCCTGCTCGCCGCGGGGTCGCAGCGTCGCGCGGCATGACCCTGCCTCCAACCATGCCTACGACTTGTTGCTGCTCTGGGCGGCACGGTGGTTCGGATGCAACTCCTGGGAGGTCAAATTCTGATTTTGCCCTGGTCCGAAATCCGGTTTAATCTGGCTTAGTCCTGCTCTATCCGGCTCAATCCCGTTTAATCTCGCTTAATCCGGCTCAATCCCGCTTCATACCGCTTAGTCCCGCTGAATCCGAGGCCCACTCCGGCGCAACAGCTCCCCATTGGGGCTCAATCTTCCTTAATCCTTCCGGCGATGACCTCCCAGCAGTTGCCTCCTAACGGTGGTGGAGTATGAGAATCGGCCTCGCAGGTTGCCTCGTCGCGATCGGCGCCGTGACCCTAGAGGGACACGCGGGTTCCACAGATATGCTTTGTCACTCGGGCCATCGGGCCACGACTCTGTGATGGGCAGAACTCCATCTATGCGTACACGTTGTTCATTTCTAAGTATCCGAAAGTTCTTTACCTAACAGCGTTTGCTGATAGGTTTCTAGTAGGGTCAAAAGAGAGCATCATGACTCCTCAGGGGGGTCTGGGCGGGTGCCGGGGAGGAGAACCGGGAATCGTTTTTCGCCAACAGTGACACACTTCGTGCTCTTCGACCTCCCAGAACTCCATTCCCGGGCCACATTCTGGAGAACCGGGAACAGAGCCGGGCTCGCTTTTCGCCAACAGTCACACACTTCGTGCGCTTCGACCTCCCAGAACTCCATTCCCGGGCCACATTCTGGAGAACCAGGAACAGAGCCGGGCTCGTTTTTCGTCAACAGTCACACACTTCGTGCTCTTCGACCTCCCAGAACTCCATTCCCGGGCTACATTTTGAGTGCCCGGAGCCAACTGTAGGCCACTTCGTGCTCTTCGAGTTCCCAGAACTCCATTCCCGGGCCACATTTTGGATGCCCGGAGCCAACTGTAGGCCACTACGTGCTCTTCGATTTCCCAGCTCCCATTTTGGATGCCCGGAGCCAACTGTAGGCCACTTCGTGTTCTTCGAGTTCCCAGAACTCCATTCCTGGGCATGATTTTGAATGCCCGGAGCCAACTGTAGGCCACTTCGTGTTCTTCTAGTTCCCAGAACTCCATTCCTGGGCCACATTTTGAATGCTGAGGCAGGCTGATGCTGCGGCCGAGGCAGGCTGAGGCTGAGGCAGGCTGAGGCTGAGGCCGAGGCTGAAGGCAGACTGAGGCTGAGGCTGAAGCAGACTGAGGCTGAGGCTGAGGCAGGCTGAGGCTGAGGCTGAGGCAGGCTGATGCTGAGGCAGGCTGAGGCTGAGGCTGAGGCTGATGCAGGCTGAGGCTGAGGCAGGCTGAGGCTGAGGCCGAGGCTGAAGGCAGACTGAGGCTGAGGCTGAAGCAGGCTGAGGCTGAGGCTGAGGCAGGCTGAGGCTGAGGCAGGCTGAGGCTGAGGCTGAGGCAGGCTGAGGCTGAGGCTGTGACTGCGACTGCCGTTGCCGCTGCGACTGTCATCGCGAATGCGACTACGACTGCGAGAACAGCAGAATTCTACAACTGGATTTTCATCTGAATCTTAAGGGGAATGCTTTCAGATATGCTTCTACATTTCGCTGTTAGGTTGCTTTGCCGGGATAATAGATTTGTTGGGCGGCCAAGATCCTTTCATTTCTAATTGTTCTATCCTGGGCCTAGGGGGCCAGGAACAATTAGAAACGAGCACAATCAGAAATGAGCACGATTAGAAATGAACGAGGTGTACGTCAACAACGGCATCAAATACTCTATCGGAGGTTCACTCGGATTTCTTGGATCGCCGTTGGGCCCTCTGGCGCGATCCGCGCGCCACCAGTGCCGATCCAACAAGTCCGCGCGAAATTCAGGTACATCATGATTCTGCATGTGGTTGTTTCTCGAGACGGGCCCCATGCCGCTCCACGCCTCCAGCCTCTCCCCTACCTCCGCGCTCTCCCCGCGGGAATCCCCCCTGCCCAGTGCATTCCGCCCAGGTCAGGGGCGGCGGAAACTTACGAGAGCTTGCCTCCGGCAAGTCAGGTCTCGCAATCGGCGAGCAGGTTTCTGCCCTTCGCTCCTGGGGCAGGCAGTCGTCGGCCGAACACATCCCGAGCACATCCTCCCCCGTTCTCGTCCGCCTTCGTCTTCTCATCGCCGTCGTCGTTCGCTTAGGAGGACGTCCTCCTCTGAGATGGGGCCCATCTCCCTCCTCCTCCTCCTCCTCCTCCTCCCATCGAGAGCTGAGATCTGAGAACTGACGTTGATAGGGCCGTACTGCCGTAGACCCCCCCCCCCCCGGGGGCGATTCCCCCGGGGAGGGGGAGGGTGATCAAATCAGGTAATCTGTAGAGTACAACGGGTGAGGGCGGCCGACAGACCCCCCCCAGGGCATTCTGCGTTCTGAGGTGGGGGGGGTTGGAGGGGGGGGGAGGTAGTAGAGTTAAGTCGGGCATGTCCCTCTACAGGAGGGCTATTTCAGAACAGTAGAAGGATAGTCAGTGGACGATGTTTCGTGCTCTTTTGATTTGTGTTTGAATGTGTTCTGACTTCCGGTTCTTGGAAAACTAGTTTCTTCCAACATCCGCCTGCAGGAGGACATGCCCGACCTGATAGTGGGGGGACGCAGATCAGGACCCTCGGACGGGGTGAGGGCGGAGCGGGGGGGGGGTGACGCGTGGGCGGCAACGGCGACTGGGGATGTTTTGATGCTACTCCCGGGAGATCAAATTCTGATTTTGCCCTGGTCCGAAATCCGGCGTCATCCCGCTTCATCCCGCTCAGTCCGGCTTGACCCCGCTTGATACCGCTCCATCCGGCTCGGTCCCGCCCCATCCGAGGCCCACTCCGGCGTGACAGCGCCCCGATGGGGGGTCAATCCTCCCTGCTCCTTCCGACGAGGACCTCCCAGCTCAGAGCGTGAATTACTTACCCCGCTTTCGCTTCCAGGCAAAACCAAGTCGTACCACGCGCCTCCTCATCGAGCGGCCTGACCAGTACAGGCCGTAGTTTGGCCTCGCTTGGTATCTCTTGGAAGCGAGGGTGGTCAAAAGCGAGGTAGGTTTGTTTGCCCCCTCCCAGCAGTTGCCTCCTACAAGGGAGGGGCTGTTGCA
>CAUYUJ010019699.1:120000-137500 GCA_963575745.1 Prorocentrum cordatum
GAGGATGATGATGATGCGGTTGATGCTGGTGGTGGTGGTGTTGATTACTATGGGGGTTATGGTGTTGATGGTGATGATGGCCGCTGCTGCCTGCTGCCGGTGGTGGTGACGTTGATGGATGCTGATTGTTATTTTTGGTTGTGGTGGCGACCCGGAGAGGCGAAGGCTTCGATCAGCATCGGCGCGGCGCATTGCTCTTTAAAACAGCATCCATCCTCTCCCCCCTCCCTGAACTCCATGGGGGGCCTCCTGGGCTCCTTGAAGCTCCCAAGGGCCTCCTCGGGCTTCCTGGGGTCCCCCTGGGAGACTCCTGCGGCTGCCTGGCGCCCGCTGGGGCCTCCTGGGCTCTCCCTGTGAGTTCCCTGGGGCCCCCAGTGGCCCCCCTGGGGCTCATGGGGACCCCCCCCCCCCCGGCGCCAGGAGCACTGGCAGATGGTGTGGGCGTCGACCGCCCAGGCTTGCCGCGCGCCTCAGCACGCGGGCGGCCCCGCGCTTTCGCCGCCAGGCCGTGGCCCTCCACGGGGGGGGGGATGGGAGGGAGGGCGCGGCGCGGCGGAGGGCGGCGGAGGCCAGGGGGGGAGGGAGCGCGCAGAGGATGCAGGGGGGGGGAGAGGTGGAGGAAGATGGAGAAGGACGGGGGGCGGAGGCGGAAGAGGGGGAGGAGGATGGATGGGGGGGAGTCGGGGGAGCGTGGGGAGGATGGAGGAGGATGAGGATGGTGACGAAGGGTGATGGGGCTGATGGCGCGGATGGTGTTGATTGTGATCGTCATCAGCATGATGCCGATGATGGCGATGATGATGATGATGATGATGATGATGATGATGATGATGATGATGATGATGATGATGATGATGATAAAGCTGATGATACTGATGATACTGATGATGATGATGATGATGATGATCGTGGTGGTGGTGCTGATGGTGGTGGTGGCGGTTATAATGGTACTTATGCTGATGCTGATGGTGATGACGTCGGTAATGATGACGTTGATGTTGGTAATATTGATGATGATGTTGAGGAAGCTGCTGATTGTGGTGCTGGCGATGATGCTGATTACGATGATGATGATGGTGGTGCTGCTGATGCTGATGGTGCTTGTGACGATGTTGATTATGATGCTGATGATGATGGTGATGTTGATGATGATGACCATGCTGATGATGCCGATGATGTTGACGATTACGATGATGATCATGATTATCATTTTATCATGACGATGATGCTACTGATAAAGATGATGAGGATGATGCTGTTCATTATTCCGATGATACTGATGATGCTGATGATGTTGATGTTGATGCTGATGATGACGATTATGATGATGGTGATGATGATGATGATGATGCTGCTGATGATGATGGTGATGGTGATGATGATTATGATGATGATGATGATGATGATGATGATGATGATGATGATGATGGTGCTGGTGATGGTGATGGTGATGGTGATGGTGATGATGATGATGATGATTATTATGCTGCTGCTGATGATGATAGTGATGATGATGACGATTTTGATGACCATGACCACAAACTAAGTGGCTGATGAGGATGGTAATGCTGGTGACGAGGGTGTGATTGTGTAGGACTTACAGAGATGGGGAGAAGGACAAGGAGGATGAGGGAGGAGGGAGGGAAGGAGGATCACGTCGAGCAACAGTAGGGGGAGGATTGGGTGGTGGCTGATGAGTAGGTGGCGATGGAGGCATATGCAGAGGGCCCCTTCTGCCCCTCCTCTCGAAGCCGAACAAGAACTGCATAGCCATAAACTTTGGGAACTCTCGTGTGGGTTCTTTGGATCTGCGGTGGGCCCCCCCTGCCCCGAGCGGCGCATCCGACGCCGCCCCTGGCGCGCTCCGCGCGCGCTAGGGAGGGGGGGCCCAGCGCCGATCCAAGACATCCGCGCGGAACTCCGGCTGATCATGCTTGTGCAGTTGTTTGGTCTTCCGTCCTCGCCCGCCACCGCTTGGCGCCGTCGCCGAGCTCCATCTCCAGGTTTTGTCCGCTGGCAACGAGGCTTGTGTAGCTGCCTGGCCGTCGGCGGCGCTGCCACCGCGCTCTCTTGGACCGTCCGTCGGGAGTGCTGCGCCTCTCCTCGTGGCCGATGCTGCAACACAGGCCCCTCCCACGCCTCCCCCTCCAGGGCTCGTTCGGACTCCTCCGGTTGTGTATGTCTGAGGGGCCAGCACTAGCTCGAGGCCAGAAACGCACCACACTCGACGCCCACACACTCGCTGAACACACTCGCGCCCACACTCCATGCCGACGCTCGCACTCCATACTCGCCGCTCACACTCGCGCCCACTCTCTACGCCCACAATCTATGCACAGTCTACGCACACTCGCACCCCACACTGCACGCCTACACTCGAACCCCACATTCACACCCCACACTCTACGCCCACACCCGCACCCCGCACATACACACGCACCACACTCTACGCCCACAATCTACGCACACACTCGCACCCCACACTCACACCCCACACCAAACCCCGAGTTGATTTACCGACTTGATTAGACAAGTTAATTTCCCGAGTTGATTTACATAGTTGGTTTACCGAGTTGATATACAGGGTTGATTTGCCGACTCGATTTCCCGAGTTGCTTTGCCGAGTTGATTTCCAGGAGTTGCTTTGCCGAGTTGATTTACAGAGTTGATGTACAGAGTTGATTCACAGAGTTGATTTGCCGAGTTGATTTCCAGAGTTGATTTGCCGAGTTGGTTTACAGATTTACCGAGTTATTTACAGGAGTTGATTTGCCGAGTTGATTTACAGAGTTGATGTTTGCAGAGTTGATTTACAGAGTTGATTTACAGAGTTGATTTGCCGAGTTGTTTTCCCGAGTTGATGTGTGGAGTTGGCTTGCACGGAACGCAGAGATGGCGAGTTGAATTGGCGTTGATTCCTTGGGCTTTGACTGACCATTTCAACTGCGAAATGCGAGTTGGTTCCCCGAGTTGATTTACCGAATCCCTGAGTTGATTTACCGAATCGATAAGACGAGTTGATTTCCCGAGTTGATTTACAGAGTTGATGTACAGAGTTGATTTACAGAGTCGATTTGCCGAGACGATTTCCGGGGTTGATTTGCCGAGTTGGTTTGCAGACTTACCGAGTTATTTACAGGAGTTGATTTGCCGAGTTGATTTACAAAATTGATTTTTCAGATTGGACTTACAGAGTTGATTTGCCGAGTTGTTTTCCCGAGTTGATGTGTGGAGTTGGCTTGCACGGAACTCTGAGATGGCGAGTTGAATTGGCGTTGACTTCTTGGGCTTTGATTTACCATTCCAACTGCGAAGTACGAGTTGGTTCCCCGAGTTGATTTCCCGAGTTCGACGACCCGAAATCCTTCACATCAGTAATTTTGGGTCTCGGAGCCCACAGGGCGGTTTTTCATGTGTTCCATTCGACGTTCCATGAAGCCCGATGTCATTCCGAGGCGCGCGTCGAACGTTTTCGATGGCGCGTCGCGTTATGCGACGTCACGTGCGTTGTGGTCGTCAAAGGCTTGCGTGCTTATTGCGGATCGGTTGATGTGGGCTGGGGTTTCTCAGGATTGTACATTTGCTTTGCGCTGGGGCGGTTTCGCCCCCCATCCCTGGCTGATCCACCCCGCGGGTAACGTCGCAGGAAGAATTCGAACATTTGGTTCGTAGTGCCAGCGATGCTGTCGCGGACATTGACCGCGCCACGGGGGGGGGTCGTCCAGAAATTTCCTACCATATTGCAATGTTGGTTCTTCGTTTTGAAGATACGCCGCCCCGCGTCATTCCTTCCGGCCCCCTCCCTCGTCCTCCCTCTTCGCGTATCTGCCCCTGCTCTCCGCATGTCCCCGTCGTCATCGTCCATCGTCATCGTCGCCATCACCATCATCATCAGCATCATCAGCATTCTCGTCGTCTCCATCATCAATACCACCACCATCCTCATCAACATCATCAAAACACCCCCCTTGTTCCCCCGCGTCTCTGCTTCGCCACATCCCCCGCAAGTCTCGTGGCCTTGTGAGGTGTTCCACCGAAGGCCCCATCGGCAGGGTCCTTAGTGCGCCGCCCAGCCCATGTCGGCACGCCCCTCAGACGCTTCGTGTCCCCATGAGGAGTTCATCGGAGGTCCCGGCGGCAAGGTCCACATGCCGTCGCCCAGGCCACATTGACACACCCTCAAACATTTCGTGCCCCCATAGGCAACTCCACCAACAAAAAGGTCCCAACGGCAGGTTTCCCAGGCCGCCGCCCAGCATATTTCGGCATACGTTTCGCACGTTCCGTGGCCCCACGGGGAGCTGCACCGACGGCCTCACAGGCAGGGCCCACAGGCCGCTGCCCAGCCCATTCCGTCATACGCTCACACGCTTCGTGGCCCCATTGGGGAGCACCCCCGATGGCCCAAGCGACAGGGTCCACATGCCGTCGCCCAGCCCATGTCGTCCACGAGTGGCGCCCAGCACGGCTCCAAAAGCGCCCCAAGAGGCGCCGAGTAAGTTGCGCCCTCATGCAAATAGTTTTTGTCACTTGTGGGGGTCCTCTTGGGGCCCTCTTGGAGCATTCTTGGGGCCCTCTGGGAGCGTTCTTGGGGCCTTCCCGGGGCCCCAGTGGGCCCCCGGAGGGCCCCGAAAACGTTCCCCGAGGGCCCCAAGAGGGACCCCCCAAAGTGGTACAAAAAATTCGCGCGAACGTGCAATCTGTTGTAGGCCTTTCGGGGCCCTCTGGGAGCTCTCTTGGGGCCCCCATTGGTGGCGCCTTGGGGCCTTGGGATGGCTCCAAGAGGCTTCGGGATTGCCCCAGACCGCCACAAGACAGCTCCGAGACGGCCGTCGAGCACCACGGGTGAAAGCAAGTGAGGCTAGGGAACAGGGCCTCTGGTAAGCCGCCACTGCGCCCCCTGGACTACCCAGACAGCGAGGGGACCTGAAACGCCCTGGGGCTCCAGGGGCCCCAGATTAGTGAAGTGAAGGTTTTTGCCATGCAAGCACCCCGAAATTCTTCACTTCACTAAACCGGACCCAGGACGAACTCGCTACGCTCCAGTCCCGCGGGAGATCCGAGACTCCCGCCGCCGCCCGGGGACGCTGCTGCATTGCGGTGCTCTGGTCACTGTTAATGGCTTCCGCGGGCTGCAGCGGCTCACTTCCATGACTACCCCGACTCACGAATCCAGTGGTTGGTCTGGCTCTATGGGTTGGTTTCGTTGTGTCGGTTGATTTTATGCTTGGTTGGCGGTCGGTGGATTTCGCGTTGTTCATTGGTGTCGTGAAGTGATTTGTCGTTTGGTTGGTCAGTGCCGTTTTGTTGATTCGTGCCGTTTTGTTGGTTGGTGTCGTTTCGTTGGTTGGTGTCGTTTTGTTGCTTGGTGTCGTTTTGTTGCTTGGTGTCCTTTTGTTGGTCGGTGTCGATTTGTTGGTTTGTTGGTTGGTGTCGTTTTGTTGGTTGGTGTCGTTTTGTTGCTTGGCGTCGTCCTGGCGGCGTGGCCGATAATCGGCGGCCTGCAATGGCGCCAGGATTTGTTTCGGGCCAGCCTTGATCGCCCTCATCATTCTCATATTCGTCAGCGTCAGCACTCGTCGCCCCCATCCGCGCACACATGCGGCCCTGGTACGGCTCTCACGCGGCCCTGCGAAGGCCTTCACTGTGCTCCCCAAAGCTTTCTGAGGGGCCCCCCAGAGGCCCCAAGAGGGCACTGCAAATTGTCGCTTCCAACTCCGCCAGGCGGAGGTCAACAAGGGTCTCACTGGTGCACTTCCAGGAATCGTTGTTCGATCCTCTTGGGGCCCTCCTGGGGCCTTCTGGAGCCGTCTTGGAAGCTCCGAGCGGCTCCATGAAGGCGCCGGTCGATATCGCTTCCAATTCCGCCAGGTGGAGTTAGACCAGGGGCTCACTGAGGCCCCTTTTTGCGCCCTCCTCTGCTTTTGAAAAAGCCCGATGGGGTTCTTCAGTGCCGTCTTAGGGCCCCTAAGAGGCCTCCAGTAGGGTATTGAAGTTA
Source organism: Prorocentrum cordatum (assembly GCA_963575745.1). Taxonomy (NCBI): domain Eukaryota; class Dinophyceae; order Prorocentrales; family Prorocentraceae; genus Prorocentrum; species Prorocentrum cordatum. Next base: position 125,999 of record CAUYUJ010019699.1, read on the forward strand.
TCGCTTCCAACTCCGCCACGCGGAGTTGAACCCAGGGCGGCTCTCTGTGGCCCTTTCGGGGCCTTCTTAGAGCTTTTCTGAGGCCCTAAGTGGGCCCTGGGAGGTGTCATTTTCACGGGAGTTGAAAGTGACACCGCGGAGGGCCCTCTTGGGCCCTTCTTGGGGCCTCTCTTGGGTCCCTCTGGGGACCCTCTTGGTGCCGCCCTGGGGCCTTCTCGGGGCCTTCTTGGAGCATTTCTGGTGCTCTTTAAGTGGGCCCTGGGAGGTGTCACTTTCAGGGGCGCTGAAAGTGACACCTCGAAGGGCCCGCTTTCCCTCGTAGCGCTGCCCGTGGCCGGGGCATTGTGCAGCGCATCCCTCGTCGAACGCATTTTATCGGACGCGTGGTCGAATCCCGCCAGTTCGGTCGAGATGGTGGTCAAGCGGTTCGGTTGCAATGTAGCCATGCGGATCTGAGCTTACCATTTCTTGCCATTTTGGCGGGGGCTCGCAGGAGCGTTTGTGTTTGATCAACTGTGCTCGATATATCCAGCGGCAGGGTTTCATCCCAATATATTATTTTGAAAAAGTCACCAGGGGCCAAATTGGTGATGTGAAGCAACATAGGTCTCGTACGAGTTGATTTCCCACGTTAATTTCCCGAGTTGGTTTGCCGAGTTGATTTCCCGAGGTGATTTGCCGAGTTGATTTATAGAATTGATTTAGAGAGCTGGTTTAGAGAGTTGATTTTGCGTGTCGGCCTGCCGAGTTGAGTTCGCAAGTTGATGTGCCAAGTTGATGTGCCGCCTTGGTTTCGCGATTGGAGGTGCCGAATGGATTTCGCGAGTTGGCTATCCGAGCTGATTCCTCGAGTGCGAAGTGCGAATTGACCGTGGTGTTGGCGTCCCCGACTTAGTGCGCCGAGTTGACCCGCGTCTCGCGTTCGTGTCGTGTGGGCGCAAAGCGTGGGGGGTGAGTGTGGGCGCGAGTGCGGGGTGCGAGTATGAAGTGCGAGTGTGGGCTCACAGTGCGGGGGGCGATTGCGGGGGCGAGTGCGGGGTGCGAGTGCGAAGTGCGAGTATGCAGTGCGAGTTTGGTCGCAGAGTGTGAGGGGCGGCCGTGCGCCCCGAAATGGCTGCTAGCTAGCGAGGCACGACCGATGCCTCACAGACATACATAATCCTCCTGCTCGGTTCGATTCGCGATCGATCGATTCCGATTCCGATTCGATTCGACCTCGGATTCCGATTTGGTTTTCGGTTTCTCAGTGTAGGCCTTACTAGCCTGCCGATCTCCACTGGTTCGACTTCTCCCGACTTGGCTGCTGATCTCCACCGATCCGATTAATGTCGATCGCCGATCCGACTTATCGATTCGATTCTGGGCTCTCCTGCCCCTCCGGGTCCCCTTCGGTGCGTTTGCCTTGGACGCCAAATTTGGGGACCCCGAGGTTTCTCTTGACTGGCAACCTGCTGATGGCCTATTCGTGCCTTTGTGCGCGTAGGGGCATCTCAGTTCATGACGTCGTGGAGGCACGCTGCGGTGCCCACAGCGAGCACTGTCGCCACGCCGTGGCGAAGATGTGGACTGTCTGACTGCCCTGCGGAGGCCACTATTCTTTTGATCCTTGATACATACCCCTCTTATGACATCCGACAGCGGGAACAAAATTCAGCAACGCAACAAAGCAACTCGACTGGAGCCCTTGATCCCATCTTCCTGGATCGATCCGTGAGGGTCGCTGGGCCCAGAGCAGTGCAAAACCGCTCGTTGTGAGCAGAAATGCGACGCCAGGATCCCAGGGTCCTCCTCCTCGTCGTCAGCCTCGTGTGTATCTCTTCTTCTCTTCGGGCGGAGGAGGACGACGAGCCGCTTATGCCTCCCATCGGCGCCTGAAGCCAGAGCGATGCTTCTGATGATTTTTTTCGATCAGTTGCACCTTCCTCCGTTGCAGCTGCGTTGGCCTGACATTATTGGAGGCGTTTGGCGTGGAGCTCAAAAAGAAGCAGCCTTCTTTTGCTGACTCCAAACGGCAACAGCAACAGCTCGCGACGTGGTCAGCCTGCCGCCAGCCTCACGTAGGGAGCAGGAGTGTCCTGACTGTCCTTTGGGTGCCTGGACACAGGCTTTCCATACCCCCCGACGTCATGATTTTTTCATGACGTCGACCCCCAGCGGTCTGGACCCATTCCCCGGGACCGGTTTTCCATCTTGAGCCGTTTGACGGTCCCGAGGCCCAGCGGGGGCCCCCAGAGGCCGAGAACAGCGAAACGCCTCCCGTCGTGTTTTGTGGCTCGAGGGGTCTGGCTTCGGCGCAGGGACAGAAGACAAAAAAGAAGCAGCCTTTTCGTTTTGCCCCCGAGAGAAGTCAAGGGAGGAAAAACCACCCGGACCCGACAATTGGCGTTTACTAAACGGCCCTGAGCGTTTACTAAACAGCCCTGCCCTGTTCGATTCCTTCTTTGGGCGCGTTTACTAAAGGCCTCGCGTATCGGGGTGGTTATTATCGGGGTGGATTTTTTGCCCCCGAGAGAAGGTCGCACCCCGGGCGCCTCCGGCGCCGCCGCGGTCCCCCGGGACGCGGGCGTCGCGTCGTGCGGCGACGACGGGGGTCACCGCGCGTGCAGTCCGCGGCGCCGCCTCGCGGAGGAGGACCCCGCTGGGCCAAGAGCTGAAGAAGTCGTCGTCTTCGTCTTCGTCGTCGTCGTCGTCGTCGTCGTCCTCAGCGTGGTGCTCGTGTTCGTCGTCGTCGTCGTCTTCGTCGCCGTCCTCGTGCTCGTCGTGGTGCTCGTCGTCGTCGCGGGGATCGCTGGCCACCCGCCGGGTCCGCCGTCCTCGATCGATCGCGGCGGGTCGGGGCCGCCCGGCCGCCGCAAGCGTTGGGCCCAGGCCCTTCAGCATCGTGGCACATACGGTCAGGAATGTTCGCTTCACGTGCTGCGCCGCCAGTTTGGGCCCATCAAGCTGCGGCGCGACGCTCGAACCACGCTTACACGTAAGAGCGACCCTTCGCCGGGGCGGCCTTTGGTGTCGTGCGGGCTCTGCGGGGCCCCCCGGATCGCGGAAGGCGAAGCGGCAGCAGCGGCCACCCCGCGGCCCCCGTGCAGTCGCGCACCGAGGGTCCCTGTTGCCCAGGGTCACTCCTTGCGTGTGGCCGACGACCACGTCCCGGTCCCCAAGCGTGGACTTCCCGAGCTCTTTCCCGCGCCTCCCGCCGCGCAGAGGGGAGCGACTCGCTGCCCGCTTTTGCAGGGCATCCGCGAAGCTGTGTTTAGTTTTGCAGCTTCTCCTTCCAGTTTACACTTCCAGCGGCAGGTCTTTAGTCAGGAGGGGAAAAAACACACAGACACAATGAATCGTCGATCCCCAGGAAAATATGGGCAAATATGGGAAGTGGGGGGGGAAGACAAAAAAACACAAAAAATATAGGAACAAAACTATGGGCTGCCATTTGTGTGTACTTATTTGTGTGTCCCTGGGCCCCTTCATCCAGGTTTCCGGTATATCATGTCCCCCCCCCAGATCGGACCCGGTCGGGCCAGGCAGGCCCACAGTTAATACCCGCGTGAGAGGGACGGGCATCCTTCCCAAGGGTACAGTCGGGGCGTTGACCTAAGGAACCCTAAATTAGGAACGAGGACCCTTTTTTCACACATTGAACTTCGACTTCCCTTCGAAAATCAGCGGAAAAACAAAGGCGAACTGTAAAACAACTAAGGAACACTGAGCCCCTCCCAGACGAAGAGGGTTCCTTCTTCAGCGCCCCGACTGTACCCTCGCATCCTTGCCTCCTCGATCCATCCTTGGCCACTTTCGTTGGCCGCGCCCCCCGCGGGTCCCGCCGGAATCCACATCGAGGGAGGCGCCAGGCATCTTCGGAGGCCCCGAAGCACCGGCATCTCTGAGATCGGCACTGATTCGGGGGGCGGGGGGGATGAGATGATCAGAAGTCTTCTCGAACCTGTGAGCGTTCGGGTATTGTGTCCATCTACCGGCCCCCCTGGCGGTGTCGCTGTCGCGGGGGTGCGCCGCCGATCTGCCGGCCAAGTTTTTTTTCGTTTAAAAATGTTATGTATAATTACAGTTATGGATCACTCTTGTTCGGAGCTTTTTGCCACACTGGTGTTTTATTATTATAAGTCTTATGATCATTAGTATTATTATTATCATATCCGTAAGGGCTTCGCCCCCTGCCGCCGGCCCCCTCTCTCGGAGAATGGGCCATGGAAGAGCTAAGTCATGAGGCCTTGGCGCTGTCGTGAAGCAGTATCGAAACTTCATGCGAAGCCGATTCGCAATCAGCAAAACCAACTGATCACAAGAGGGGTTACCACACCTGGCGATTGGTAAGACGTGTATGGTTTACGGGCTTGGTTACCACACCTTGCGATTAAAGGGCCGAGGGAGTTCTCGCAGTTTGGGTTACCACGCCTTGCGATGGATGTGCGTGAAGGGTGGCACCGAATTTCAGAAATGTGGCAAATCCCCTGTGTTTTTGGACCCTGACCCCGCGGATCTGCGTGAGGGGTGGCACCGAATTTCAGAAATGTGGCAAATCCCTTGTGTTTTTGGACCCTGACCCCGCGGATCTGCGTGAGGGGTGGCACCGAATTTCAGAAATGTGGCAAATCCCTTGTGTTTTTGGACCCTGACCCCGCGGATCTGCGTGAGGGGTGGCACCGAATTTCAGAAATGTGGCAAATCCCCTGTGTTTTTGGACCCTGACCCCGCGGATCTGCGTGAGGGGTGGCACCGAATTTCAGAAATGTGGCAAATCCCTTGTGTTTTTGGACCCTGACCCCGCGGATCTGCGTGAGGGGTGGCACCGAATTTCAGAAATGTGGCAAATCCCTTGTGTTTTTGGACCCTGACCCCGCGGATCTGCGTGAGGGGTGGCACCGAATTTCAGAAATGTGGCAAATCCCTGTGTTTTTGGACCCTGACCCCGCGGATCTGCGTGAGGGGTGTCGATTTCGAGCCCCCCCAGCAATTCAGACAACGCGCCCAGGAGACGCTAAAAATCTTTTGGGCCTCCCCCCCCCTCGCGCGGTCAATCAACTAGTTACAGTAACCAGCAAGAAGCAGAACTGTAACACTGGAAACTACAAGCTACAACTGGTACAGGAAACTGCGAACCCGCGCCTACAGCCTGGTGGCCCCACAAGGGGGCCGGCGGATTCATATGGAAAAACGAACTCGTTGTTGTATCACAGTTGTTTTTTTTGTCACACTCGTTTTTCTCACCGTTTTGTATCACGCTTGTTTTTTTGAGCACACCTGTTCGGAGTACCGCCGCTCCCGTGCCCCGGGCCCTTCCCGCGAGCCGGCTCGCCAGCTTTCGGCTCCCCCCCCCTCCCCTCCAGCAGGCCTCTCCGGAGGCCGAGTGCGGGGAGGAGCGCTTGCCGTATACAGCGGTCTGCGCTTCTTCCATCTCCCGGACCTGGCGGCGCCTCAAATCCCTTATGAAGGGACCCCCCCCCCTAAAAAACCGGACCCCCCTCCAAATGCGACCTCACATTCCTGACCCCCTTCTTCGACGGGGCGCCTTATGATACACGGGAAGCTCCAATCCAAGGAAAAGCGCACTAGTATAAACCAGACCCCCCTGGTTGCAAAAAAGGCGCCTTAAAAAACCGGACCCGGGGGACGATCAATAAGGGATTTGGAGTCGAGGTTGTCTCTGCCCGACCTTGGAGGTCTCGCGTTTCTTGCCCAACGTCGCCCCTGGAGGTCTCGACCCACTCCCTGGGACCCGCTCATCGTGCCGAGTCAGTCTTTTGATGGCCCCCGGGGCCCGGCGAGGGCCCCCGGAGGCCGAAGACGGCGCAAAGCGCCTCGCCGTCATGTTGCGCGGCGCGAGGGGCTCTTCTGGGAAAGCAGGAGAGAGTCGGCGATTCTGGCGTGTCGCGCTGGCGGCTCTGGCCCACCGCGCTCTGCAGCGCCAGATGCCGAGAAGGCGCCCGCGCCCCGAGCGGAGCGGCACCTCTGTTTCTGCCCGCAGGGCAGGGCGGCCCAGGCTGCGGCTTCGCGCCCGGCCTTGCCCTGCTTGCCTCCCTGCCCCTCCTCCTCCTCCTCCTCCTCCTCCTCCTCCTCCTCTTCTCCTCCTCCTCCTCCTCCTCATCTTTCCTCCTCCTCCTCCTTCTCCTCCTCCTCCTCCTCCTCCTCCTCCTCCACCTCCTCCTCCTCCTCCTCCTCCGCCTCCGCCTCCTCCGCGCCCTCCGCGCCCCCGTCGTCGTGCCACGGGGGCGTCCTGCGCGCCTGCAGGAGGAGGTATCGCCAGGGCCGCCGCCGCGGCACGCGGAGCAGGCAGGCGATTGTGCTTCGTGGGTGCCGCACACGCCGCTGGGGTTGCCCAGTGGGACAGGGAGGTGAGAAGCGAATGCCAGGGTGAGCGCTATCTGGCTAAGGTGGTCGCATGTTCCACAGGCAGTTCAGCTCAGGAGGATAGATCACTGCGCTAAGTGGGTGGAGCCCACTTCGCCTGGACTGCCAACACCTTTAACCACTCAGGGCACCTGCGACCCACTCGTAAGCTAGGCAAGGCCAACTGTAACCCACCTTAGCTTCTGCTTCTGAGCCCCCTACAGTCAACCCGCATCGTAAGGGCATCGTAAGGATGGGCAAAACTTCCCAGGGGTGCCCCTTGCCTCCTCGGTCAATCCCTGGCCACTTTCGTTAACAAGCTCCGGGGCGGCCCTCCATGGCCCTTGCATGCTTCTCCCGCGTCCCGATGATACGGGTCGACTGCAGCCCGCCTTGGCCTCCGCTCCTGGGACTCCTAAGCCCCTCGCAGCTACGTGGCGGTCACCTCAGTCAGCAGCACAGCCCCTGTCTTGCGCAGGAGAACCAGCGCCTCCGGGCGGAGCTCGCGGAGGTGCGGGCCGACCGCGACCTCTGGCGCGCGCGCGCCGAGGCGGCTGAGGGGGCGTCCCCCGCCGGGGCCGCCGGCGCGGGCTGCTCCGAGAGCCGCCTGAGGTCGGCGAGGGCCTCCTCCTCCTCCTCCTCCTCCTCCTCCTCCTCCTCCTCCTCCTCCTCCTCAGGGGCAGCGTGAGGGGGACGGGGCCCAGGCGGGGACGCCTCGATCGAGCTGTGGCGAAGCGTCCTGGGTCGAGCGGAGGCGGAGCGTCCTGGCGTGCCCATAGAGAGGCCCGCTCTCAGAGCCTTTTCTGTGGCCTGTGCGCGAGATGCTCTCAGAACCTGTCTGGCTGACGTGGTCCTGCTTTGGCTCACCGGGGTTCTGTTCTAAGGACGTCGTCTCTGATCTCAGAGCATGTCTTGTACTCTGAGAGCCTGCCTCTGCAGACCTATGGGAATGCCGGGACGGTCGGTCCTTGCTCAATTCGACCCACCACCGCCCTTTCATTGCCGACTGGGGCCCGACAGCCCACCCCGCTCATGAGCGGGCGGATCCGCTCTCGGGGGCACGTCGCCGATCCATCGGCGACGTGTCGCCGATTCCGGCTCGACGTTCCCCCCCCCTTGGGCCAATCCCCCCCAGTCGTTGCCCCTCGGGGGGGGGAGACCAGTCGAGACAGCGGCGGCTTTTTCCGGGCTCACGTATCAGAGAGGGTCAGCGCTGCGGGGGCCAGCCAAAATGAGGAGGAAGAGAAGCGGAGAAGGCCGCTCCCCACATGCTGAGATCGTCCCGGAATGCCGCTCGAGGCCCGAGCGATCGCCCAAGAAGAACCCTCTGGCTGACTTGCCTGGGAGCCACGTGGGGCCGGTACCCCTTTTCGCCCCTCGCCAACCCGGGCCCGGGAGCCATACCGAGCGGTCAGGAGCGAAAGAAGGACGTACACGCACATGAATCCACGCTGCTTTCGAGGGTACGCCTTGCGCAGATGTTCGTGTAACGCGGCCGGCCTCGCGGGTCGAGGGGCCGTGTTCATGTACATACAGGCCTCGGAACAAATTAGCGAACACATGCCACATTCATCCGTCAACGCCCCCCTTCCCCCCAAATGTTCAAAGTTGGCGGTGGGTCTGATGAGATGCGCTTCGAACGCAGTCTCCCCCGCACGTGCCAACATTGAGTTTTGGGGGGGGGGGGGGGAGTGTTCAGTAATTGTTTCCCTCTACCGTAGTTGGGCGCGCACGTCCTCTGTGGGCTCCCTATAGAGCGGCTGGCCGGGCTTCGCGGCGGGGCCCCTCGGCCTACCGGGGGGCGCACGGTGACCCGAGCCACAGTGCGCCCCCGAGCATTTCAGCAGGTACGCAGTCGAGGAAGCGCAGGCACGGAGCAGGGCGCGCGCCGACTCGGCGCTCTGGACGCCCGAAATGGGAACGGAAAGAATGGGTACAATGTCCAACAGCGGTTCCTGTTCATTTTGAACAGGATTCGCTGTCCACGCCGCCGCGGCCTGTGTCCATTCGAGACAGAAGGCCGCCTGCCCAACAGCGGCCGCTGTTGAGTTGGGACAACATTTGTTGTTGGGCATTGTACCCATTCTTTCCGTACCCATTTCGGGCGTCCAAAGGCGCGCTCCGTCGCAGGGTCAGGCGGCGCTGCCCTCATACTTCGGGGGTGCCTTCCCCGAGCCGTGGACGTGGCGCCCGCGCGCCAGATCCACGCATCCGTATAGTCCACGTCGGCGTGCGCCCGACACGTCTCCGACGATAGGGTTTGTTCAGGAGCATCTCGTTCGCTCCGCGGAAGTGCTCGTTGGCTCCTGAAGGTTCTCTCGCCCCTGGATGTGTTTCCCAGCAGCTGCGCCTCGCCGACGGCCTTCTGGGCCCGAATCGTCCCGAACGGTCGCCGGAGGCCAGAGTGATGACCTGGAGCCCTCGATCTGCGACGACCCTGAAGGCCCAGATTTCCAACCCCTGCGTTTTGCCTCGATTTCGACTTCTGGGGCCTTTCTTTGCCTCGGGGCCATCCACGTGCGGGGATCGAAGCTTTACGCTGGGAAGGGGTCGGCGCCACTGGAGCCGCGCAGTGACGACAAACGCAAATGTCGTCGGATGTACGTTTCCGTTCGTCCTCTTCGGGCCTCCTGGAGGCTTCTCGTCGCCACGGCCGCGTCCGCCCTGAGAACTGGGTCCAGATGGGTCACGGGAGGGATTCGGGGGCCGATCTCGGACGGGGCTAGGACGAGGGCACATTCGTTCCAGAGCGTTCCGGAGCGCTTCCAGAGCATTCCAGAACGCTCTGAGAAGGCCGCGGCGCCCGAGACATCCTCCAGATCCGCCGGATCTCAGAGGTTCTCGATTTGCCCACCCCCGAATTGACCCTCGTCCTGGCTTCGTCTTACGATCTTCAGCGGATTTGGGCTGGGTGGGGGAGCCGTCGTTGTCTCAGTTGGCCCTCCGACGAGGTCCGTCATGACGAGCCACGGCTCCACGACGGCGGAGCTGAGGCCGGAGCTTCGGGTCTTTGCCCCGCCTCCCGGGTGCTGCTTTGCGTCTGCGTGCTAGGATACAGCTCCTGGGAGTTTGAGTTCTGTATCGGCGCCGGTCTTTCCGCGGTCGATCACAGGCTTAATTGGGGCTTATCCCGACTAGTCCAGCCTATTCCCGCTCAGTCCGGCTGAATCAGGCTTCATCCCAGGCTGAGTCCGGCCAGTTCCGGTGCAGTGGCCTTCTAATCGGGTTTCATCGCCCTTAATCGTTCCAACGTCCCAGGAGTTGCCTCCTAATGTGTGTGTGTGTGTGTTCATGTGCGATTTCATATTTCTCGACACACGTTTGCGTTACATTTCATGAGCGTTTCGGCCTTTCCGCGTGCATCTGCCTGTGCGTTTTTTATTCTGCGCGTGACCACCCCCATACAGTCAACCGATCTTCCACGTAAGGCGGTAATTCGCCTAAGCGTGACCCGCCTGAGCACATCGCGACGGCGCTGCTTGAGAAACGTGTGCGCGCGTGCGTGCGTGATAGTGCTTAGTACCTAAGCACTATCACACACGCACGTAAGCTTACGAACCTAAGCTTAGGTGACCCGTAAGTTTCCCTGACATCCTTTTCGTAAAAACAGAGGGGCAGGTTTTTGCTAAAATTCAGCATCCAGGGGCCCTCGCCTGGCCCTTGGGCCGTCAAACATCGGCTCAGGACGAAAAGCGGGTCCCCAGGAAGGGGCTCATGCCTCTGGGGAACCACGTTGTCAACCAATCACGACTTTGGATGGTCGGGGTTGCACCAGTCGATTGGAGCTCATCGGCGCATCGGAGGAAGAGCCCGCGTGTGGGTTGAGCTCGCTGCTCTGAGGCGTCCCCCGCGACAGGTGTGCCGGCGATTGCCGCCCCATTTGCGGGTTGGAGGAAGCAGTGTGTGCAACACAGTGCGCACGCCCTGTGCCCGCTCCGAGGTGTCGGATGTTGCCAGTGGCGTCCCCGGCCCAATGTGCTCCCAAGATTTCCAGGGACAGAGCACCCCACCACGGTCGGAACGACCGAAATGGGCACGGAAAGAATGGGTACAATGCCCAACAATTGTTCCTGAACATCGTGAACAGGATTCGCTGTCGGCGTCGCCGCGGCCTGCGTACATTCGAGACAGAAGGCCGCCTGCCCAACAGCGGCCGCTGTTGAGTTGGGACAACACTTGTTGCTGGGCAGCGTGCCCATGTTTCCGGTGCCCATGTCGGGCGTCCAAGCACGGGGCCCTGAGGCCCCCCGGCGCTCCAAGGTGGCGCGTAGAGCCGGGGACACCTCGGGCCAGGGGGCCGAGCTCAGTGCAGCGCGGCCGTGGCCACGGGCGCCCCTCTCCCCCTGCGCCGGCGGCCTGCCGCCGGCCGCTCCCCGCCGCACCTCGGAGGGAGGAGAGGTGACGCGCCGCCAGCACCAGGGGGCCACCTCCAGCGAGGGGATCGCGATGCCTCCCCAGGAGCGGGAAATGATTGGGGGGCTGTCTCGAGCGAGAGGGGGGGGGGGGGGGCCCGGCCGCCGGGAGGAGCCTCCCTGGCGGGCGCCCCGCGCTGGTGGCGGTGGTGTGGCCCGCCTATGTTCCTGCACGCCTGTGCGCCTGTCTCCCTGCCCCGGCTCCACGCTCGTGCTCCCTGGGCCGCTCGCACGCCTCGCTCGTGGCGGGGCCCTCCACTCGGCCCCTCTGCGTGGCCCCCCCCTCGCTGGTCCGAGCGCCCGCCCCGCCCCGCCCTGCCGCCTCCGTCGGGGCCCCTCGCAGCTCCCGGGCAGCGTTGCGCAAGGGGGGGGTTCGACTCGGGGAGAGGGGGGGGGGGCATCGGCCCCCGGTCGCCCAGGGGGAATGGGGGCCCAAGGGGGGGGGCACTGCTCGGGGTTCGGGGCTCGAGGTCTTCGGACGCTTTCGTCGGTTCGCGGAGGTTTTCCTGATCGGGATGCGTTTCAGCAGCCGCGCCTCGCCGAGAGCGTTCTGGCGGGGCCCAGATCGTCTCGAACGGCCGCCAGAGAGGCGACTGAGGACCCGAAAACCAATGGGCAGTGTTAGGGGTGGATGAGCTCAGGGGGGGATGTATCGCCCCCCAGTCGTCCATTGATCGCCGATAGAGGCCTGATCTGATGGCCCACCCTGCCGAGGAACGTGCGGATCCTCTGTCAGGGGCCTGTTGCC
>CAUYUJ010019699.1:140000-155000 GCA_963575745.1 Prorocentrum cordatum
CCTCCACAAGCGGGGGCATAGGGACGGGGAGTTGCTCTCTCAGGTCTCGGGGACTTCCGAGGCGCCGTCGCGCTTCGAACCCTCACGACCTCGGCGGTCCTGGGGAGCTGGAGGATATGGAGGGAGCACGGGACGAGGGGATAGATGGACCCAGACCCAGACCTCCGAGGATAGGATTTTTTTTCAACCTGGCGGTTTCTCATCGATTTCGGCTTCTGGGGCCCGTCACCGGGCCCCAGGGCCCGTTTACCAGGCCTGTGGACCATCGAAAGTGGATCGGGGACGAAACACCACCCTGGGGGAAGGGGTCGGGACCTCCTTGGGGCCGCGGATGGAACATCACACCGGTGGGTGTCTGGGGGGCGGGGGGCGGGGGTGGTGCGCGTGCGGGAGGATGCTGTGGGGATGGAGAAGATGGAGAAGGAGGGTGTCACTGATATCTGCCTCCTCCGTATCCTTCCCCCCAGAGTACTCCGTCCCGAGCACTCCGTCCCTCTTCTCCCTCCCTCCCTCGGGCCCCTTTCCTCTCTCCCTTCATCTCTCTCTATCCATCCTCTCGTCGGAATGCCAGGCTTGCTTGCAAAAGGCTCAGTCTTTTGAGAAGAGCGATCACGGAGCTCTTCCAGGCTCTTGAGAGGCCGCGCTGTCCGATAGCTGCATCCTCCAGACCTGTGGGCTCTCAGAGATGCCCGACGTATCCCCGTCCGGGTTTATTCTCGTGCTGCCTTCGTCTTCGGGTGGGGATTCTCAGGGGTTCCCTCTCCGACGTCGCATCTTCTTCGTGACACGGATCCCTGGGGATCACCACCCCTGAAGTACAAAGGGGCCAGCTTCTCATCCCGAACCGTTGTTGTCGACGGTCCCGGGTCCAGGAAAAAGGCGTCGACAGGCCGAACGCGTGAGAACGCTTGCCGTCGCGATGTTTTGGCGTGGCTTGAGACACATCTGCCTCTCGACCTCTCCCGGGGTGCGTTCCGGCCAAACTTCAAAAGAGAATCCAGCCTTCACTGGGTTCCAGGGGCGTCAGAAGAGTGTTCAGGACCCAGAAAGGGCTTCAGACTTCAGGGGAGCCACGTTATGAACCAGGCCGAGGCGTCCGATGTCGGGAAGGAAGAGAAGTGGCGCTGGGCGGCGCGAATGGCGTGGGCCTGCTGGCGAGGAGCTGTGTCTGACCAGCTGACGCTCAGGGGAGGTGGAGGGAGAGAGGGCGGGAAGCAGGGAGGGATGGAGGGGTTGATGCTGCTGAAGATGAATGTGAAGGTGGAGATGGAGCTGGAGATGCTGATGATGCTGAAGATGCTGCTGCTGCTGCCCAAGATGATGATGGTGGCGATGATGCTGACGATGCTGACGACGACGATGCTGATGATGTTGATGTTGATATTGATGCCGATGATGTGGTTCATGACGATGATAACAATGATGATGATACTGACGATGATGATGATGATGATGATGATGATCATGATGATCATGATGATCATGATGATGCTGATGCTGATGCTGATGCTGATGCTGATGCTGATACTGCTGATAGTGATGGTGATGCCGATGCCGATGACGACGATGGTGATGATGACGATAAGGATGATGCTGATGAGGATGATGATGATTCGGATGATGATGCGGACGATGATGAACTGCAACTGCTGCTGGTGATGATGCCAATGATGCTGATGATGCTGCTGATGATGATGACGATCGTGGTGGTGGTGGTGGTGATGATGCTGCTGATGATGATGATCATAATGGTGATGGCGAATGCGACGATGCTTATAGTGTCGATGCTGATGTGGATGTGGATGGTGATGCTGATGTTGATGTTGATGATGATGATATTGCTGTTGCTGTTGCGGTCGCTGTTGTCAAAGACGATGATGACGATGCTGATGATGATGCTGATGATGATGTCGATGATGATGTCGATGATGATGATGATGATGATGATGATGATGATGATGATGATGATGATGGTGGTGGTGGTGGTGGTGGTGGTCGTGGTGTTGGTGGCGGTCGTGTGATGCTGATGGTGATGATGATGATGATGATGGTGGTGATGATGATGCCGCTGATGATGATGATGATGGCTGATGATGATGCTGCTGAATCGGATGATAATGATGATGATGCTCATGATGATGACGATGATGATGATGATGCTGCTGATTTTGATGATGATGATGATGATGATGATAATGACGACGATGATGATGCCGATGATGATGCTGATGATGATGATGATGATGATGATGATGATGATGATGATGATGATGACGCTGATGATGGTGATGATGACAATGATGATGACGACGACAATTTTGTTGAGGAGAAGCAGGGGGAGGATGAGGAGGATGAGGAGGAGGGGGAACAGGGATGAGCGGTAGGGAGCAGGAAGCAGAGGGAGGATGAGAAGGAGGAGGAGGAGGAGGAGAAGCAAGAGGAGGAGGCGGGGAGCGGGCAGTGGAGCATGAGGACGAGGGGGAGGAGGACGAGGGGAAGTTGGGAAAGCTCCACCAGGCGATGGACAAGGAGGACGAGGCCGCTTTGGAGGCCGCGCTGGTCGCTGCGCGGGCCGCGGAGGCGAGCCCAGAGTAAAACGGTTAAGACGAGAAGCTCCCCGCGGGAGTATAGGGCTCATATCTCGAAGGAGATCAACGGCATAAACATATGTCTTCGGAGCCCTGGGCGTTCTGTTCGGGTATGCGCTGGAATCCCGTGGCGGCGCCTGCGGCGCCGACCCAAGCTTGCGCCGCGCACCAAGAATGTGGGTCCAGCGCAGATCCAAGACATCCGAGCGACAGCACATCGACCTCGGCCAGCCCGATCCGAATCGACTCCGCATCTCCGACGGTCCGATGCGCCCCGATGTTTGTGCGGCGCTGCTGTGCATCATGGGCGCAGCCGTCCGACTCGCGTCCGTTTCTGTGCCGGTGCGGCCCGATTCGACCTGCGTTCCGATTCTGTCCTCGGGGGTGGACAGCACCCCAACAGTGACACGTCGATTAGTGAATTGTCCGTTTTCGGTTCTCGAGAGGGCGCCGCGGCCGATATTTTCCAGGCTTGCGCACGCCAGGTTGGGGCCTCAGGTCGTTTTCACTAAACCACGTTTTACTAAAGGGAGGTCTGTCCATCCCCGATGTCCGGTCTCTCGATTCGGTGCTGACGGGTCCTGCCCGAGAGGGGCGGGCGGGTGGAGGAGGGGCCGTCCCAGTCTCAGGTGGAGTCGGTCGACATCGAGAAGGCGGAGGCCAAGTTCGAGGCCCTGAGGAGCATGACTGACGAGGAGCAAGCGGGCGAAACTCCAGTGCAGTCGCGAGGGGGTGCTTGGGAGTCGCTCCAGTCCCTGCGCCTCCCCCCAGTGAGGTTGGGAGGATGCTTGGCCGCACTGGCAGGGACGGGATGAGACAGACGCGCGAGCATCTGCGGAAAACTCGAAGCGTTGACCTTTACCAGGGTCGACCATGATGTAGTGTCTACATGTAGTTGTATGTAGATGCACGCGTCTATATGTATATCTACGTCTGCTTGTCTGTCTGTCTGTCCGTCTGTCTGTCTGTCTGGATGGATGCATGGATGTGTACGTCTGTCTGTCTGTCTGTCTGTCTGTGTTTCAGTCTGTCTGCCTGCTGTCTGTATGTAAATTTGTTTGTCTGATGTATGTATTTATGTATGTACATACACATATTAAATATGCATGTATGTATGCATGTATATGTATGTATGTTCGTCTGGTTGCACGTGTGTGCGTGCATCTGCTTATATGTATGCATGTTCATACTGATGATTGTGATTATGCCTATGCCTGTGCATATTTGTATGTTCATTGTTATGCTTTTGTGTACGGCTATGCTTATGACCATGTCGTTGGTGGCGCTTATGGATATGCGCGTGTTTGTTGTTATGGTTACGTCGGCTTACGCATGTATGTATAAACATATATGTGTGTAGGTATGTATGCACGTACGAATGTGTGCATATATGTATGTATATAGATGTATGGGTATGGATCCATGTTTGTGTATGTGTGTATGTACGTATGTACTGACGTATATACATGTATGCATGTGTGTATGTAGGTATGCATGCCTGAATGTATACATGGATCAGTGCATGTGTGTAGTTGTGTATGCATGTATGCCTGCATGCATGCATGTATGCAAGTATGTATACATGCAAATGTGCATGCATGTGTCTATATGTATGTATGTATGTATGCATGCATGCATGCATGCATGCATGCATGCATGCATGCATGCATGCATGTCTGTCTGTATGTATGTATGTATGTATGCATGCATGTATGTATGTATGTATGTATGTGTGTGTATGTATGTATGTATGTATGTATGTATGTATGTATGTATGTATGTATGTATGTATGTATGTATGTGTGTATGTATGTATGCATGTCTGCATCTATACATAGATGCATAGGTATATATGTATATTTATGTGTATATATATATATATATATATATATATGTGTTTCTCTTCCTATCTGTTTTACAAGCCCGGGGGAGAAAACCATCCCCCCCCCCAAAAAAATGGTTTCCCGGGATCTGGGGTTCTCGGGCTCCCTTGGACGTCCTTGGAAAAGGTCACTCGGCTTTCCGGGTCTCCACAAACGCCTTGCCAGCAGACCCAGAGCGATCCGAGGGGTCATCAGAAAAGGCTCAAGGGAGGACCCAGACAGCACAAGAGCGCTCCAAGAGGGACTCCAATTGCGTCAGGACGGTCCAAAAGACCCCCAAGGCACCCCAAAAAGCTTTCCAAGGGGCCTTCAAAACACACAAAAATCGTCCCATTCCCTTCGTAAAACTTACAGTTTTAGCATATTTGCCTTTCGGATTTCATCAGCTTTCAAGACGGTTTCAAAGCCCCCGAGATCGCCTCCAGACGCCCCAAAAGGCCCCCAAGAAAGCTTCAAGACGGCCGAGCCGGGCCCCACGATCGCCCACGAGAGCCCCAAGACAGCCCAAAATGGAACCAAGAGACCCCCCAAGGGCTCCCAGCACAGACCCAACAGGGCCATGGGAGGTCCCCGGAAGTGCCCAAGATGGGTCCAAAGGGGGCTCCAGCGGGCCCAAGCTCCCCAAGACGGCCCAAGGGCCCCAGGATGGCCCATGAAGGCGCCAAAACGGCCCACGAGGGATCCGAAAACACCCCCACGATGTTTCCGAATGCCAACATCAAGACCCCCAAGGCACCCCAAAAAGCTTTCCAAGGGGCCTTCAAACTACAAAATCGCCCCATTCCCTTCGTAAAACGTACAATTTTAGCATATTCGCCTTTCGGATTTCATCAGCTTTCAAGACGGTTTCAAAGCCCCCGAGATCGCCTCAAGGCGCTCCAAAAGGCCCCCAAGAAAGCTTCAAGACGGCCGAGCCGGGCCCCACGATCGCCCACGAGAGCCCCAAGACAGCCCATAATGGAACCAAGAGGCCCCCCAAGGGCTCCCAGCACAGACCCAAAAGGGCCATGGGAGGTCCCCGGAAGTGCCCAAGATGGGTCCAAAGGGGGCTCCAGCGGGCCCAAGCTCCCCAAGACGGCCCAAGAAGGCCCCAGGACGGCCCATGAAGGCGCCAAAACGGCCCACGAGGGCCCCGAAAACACCCCCACGATGTTTCCGAATGCCAACATCAAGACCCCCAAGGCACCCCAAAAAACTTTCCAAGGGGCCTTCAAAGCACAAAAATCGTCCCATTCCCTTCGTAAAACTTCCCGTTTAGCATATTCGCCTTTCGGATTTCATCAGCTTTCAAGACGGTTTCAAAGCCCCCGAGATCGCCTCATAGGCCCCCTAGAAAGCTTCAAGACGGCCGAACCGGGCCCCACGATCGCCCACGAGAGCCCCAAGACATCCCATAATGGAACCAAGAGACCCCCCAAGGGCTCCCAGCACAGACCCAAAAGGGCCATGGGAGGTCCCCGGAAGTGCCCAAGATGGGTCCAAAGGGGGCTCCAGCGGGCCCAAGCTCCCCAAGACGGCCCAAGAAGGCCCCAGGACGGCCCATGAAGGCGCCAAAACGGCCCACGAGGGCCCCGAAAACACCCCCACGATGTTTCCGAATGCCAGCATTCATTGATTTTGCTCCCATGACATTTCACATTGTGACCCAGTCGTTGAGGGTCTCGTGGCATGCAGCGAAGATGCCCGAGGATGCCCCGTACGAGTTGCATATGCATGATCATACCCTTACACACATAAAGGTGTGTATATATATATATACATGTACGCTGTTCACGTACAACAATGTACGTATATTGTTTACACCTAGACATGTATACGGAACGTGCATGCACGTGCGGGTGTATACATGCATGCGCGGATGTACGCGCGCACGCATTCCGCTTGCGTGCAGATTTCAAAGAACCAAGGTGCATGGCGCGCAGCGCCAATGCAGTCTTGTATACATATATATATATATATATGTATGTATATGTAGGTGCGCATGTATGTATGCATGTATGTGTATAGATGCATGTATGTATGTGTACATGCATCTGTGATGTATGTATGTATGTATGTATGTATGTATGTATGTACGTCTGTCTGTCTGTCTGTCTGTCTGTCTGTCTGTCTGTCTGTCAGTCTGTCTGTCTGTCTGTCTGTCTGTCTGTCTGTCTGTCTGTCTGTCTGTCTGTCTGTCTGTCTGTCTGTCTGTCTGTCTGTCTGTCTGTATGCCTGCATGCATGTATGCATGCATGTACATACATGTATGGATGCATGTATTGATGGATGCATGCATGCATTACTTTACGTATGTATGTGCGTATGCATGTATGTACGCATGTCTGTCTGTCTGCTTGCCTGTCTGTATGTATGTATGCATATGTGTATGCATGCCTGTAGGTGTAAGTATATATTAGTATTCATCTACACACTTCGGTGTATATATGTATGTATATGCAAAGAGATTTCCCGGGGAGAGAGACAGAGAGAGGGAGAGAGGGAGAGAGAGCGAAAGAGAGAGAGAGAGAGAGCGGGCGAGAAGAGAGAGAGAGAGAGAGGAGGAAAACCAGGAGGATGAGAAGGATGATGCGGAGTATAAGGATGATGATCATGATGATGATGTTGATGAAGATGAGGATGCTGCTGCTGATGATGATGATGCTGAGGATGATGCTGAGGATGGTGATGATGACGATGATGATGACGATGATGATGATGTTGATGCTGATGATGATGATGGTGATGATGATGATGATGATGAGGAGGAGGAGGAGGAGGAGTAGGAGCAGGATGATGATGATTGGGAGGAGGAGGAGGAGGAGGAGGAGGAGGAGGAGGAGGAGGAGGAGGAGCAGCAGGGTGAGCAGGTGGAGGAGGAAAAGGAGGAGGAGGAGGAGGTGGAGGAGGCGGAATGGGTGGGGGGAGGAGGGTTGGAGGCGGAGGGATGAGGAGGGGGGGAGGCGGAGGGATGAGGAGGGGAGGAGGGAGGCTGGAGGCGAACAAACCCGGCGCCGTCAGTCGTGGGAGGGGGGGCCCGCCCGTTGCAGGAGCGTCAGGCGAAGCACCGGCGCGCCCTGGCGGCCAGGAGGAGGAAGGAGGCCGAGGCCCCCAGAGGGCAGAGGCAAAGTGCGTGGCTGGCGCGCGCGGCCGGGAATTCTGGCTTAGCGAGTGGGCTCCGCCAAGTGAGCGACGAAGAGAGGCGGGCCCCCTGGCGCCGACATACGCGCGTAAGCTTCCCGCGTGAGGTCGCGCGTGAGCGCCCTCGTTTCCAAAGTGGCGTGCCGCCGTGGCTGCCCGCGTGAGCCATCGCGTAGGGTCACCATGTCGCCTCGCGCAAGGCCCGTGTCCTCTCGGCGCTCGAGTGAGCTCCGCCCGCTTGTCAGGCGATCAGGCGATCGCGGTCCCGTTTCCAGGGGGAGTCTCGGATTTCCGCCGCCGAGCGAGGCGGCACCGGCCGCATTTTGGGGAGGGCACCTCCCCCGATCCATGGATTTGGCGACTGCGCGCCAAATCCACGGATCGCTAATCCATGTTTGCGCTCCCCCGAACTTGGGCCAGACCTACCCCTCGAACTACTCAGGGTGCTCGCGAGATATCTCACCTTATGTCGTATCCATTTCTAGACCCCCCTATCCCCTTAGTGCCCCCCGCGGCCATCTCAGCACATCCCTTTCCTGACGTCCTCCAGCTGCGAACGAACCGCGACGCAGGCCTTTTCAACAAGAAGACCAGCAGTGGGCCTTCGGGGACCCTCGCGCGGCCCCGGGACCGTCAAAAACGATTCGAGACGAATTGCTCCGGCGGGAAGACCCCGCATGAAACTCCTTCCGGCTAATCTGGAAATGACCTTCACTGTCGTGCGGGCCCCATAGCCTTCCTCACAGTTCACTCACAGACGAGGCCCCCGCCTGATACTTCCCCCATGTTCAGGCCTCAGGAGCCCAAGAGTGACGACAGTCACAGGTTCGAGGATGACCCGCTCGGATTAATAACATGAAGTGCGGGCCCCATAGGGAAGGCGGCTCCCGCCTAGATTTCTTTGCAATTCACTCACAGACGAGCCTCCCGCCTGATACTCCCCCCATATTCAGGCCTCAGGAGCCCAAAAGTGACATCAGCTACAGGTTCGAGGATGACCCATTAGAGATTAGAAACATGAAGTGCGGGCCCCATAGGGAGAGGGCTCCTGCCTGAGACTTCCTTGCAGTTCACTCACAGACGAGCCTCCCGCCTGATGCTTCCCCCATATTCAGGCCTCAGGAGCCCAAAAGTGACGACAGTCACAGGTTCGAGGATGACCCGCTCGGATTAAAACATGAAGTGCGGGCCCCATAGGGAGAGGGCTCCTGCCTGAGACTTCCTTGCAATTAACTCTCAGACGAGCCTCCCGCCTGATACTCCCCCCAAATTCAAGCCTCAGGAGCCCAAAAGTGACGACAGTCACAGGTTCGTGGATGACCCGCTCGGATTAAAAACATGAAGTGCGGGCCCCATAGGGAAGGCGGCTCCCGCCTGAGACTTCCTCGCAATTCACTCTCAGATGAGCCTCCGGCCTGATACTCCCCCCATATTCAGGCCTCAGGGGCCCAAACGTGACATCAGCTACAGGTTCGAGGATGACCCATTAGAGATTAGAAACATGAAGTGCGGGCCCCATAGGGAGAGGGCTGCCGCCTGAGACTTCCTTGCAATTCACTCACAGACGAGCCTCCCGCCTGATGCTTCCCAGATATTCAGGCCTCAGGAGCCCAAAAGTGACGACAGTCACAGGTTCGAGGATGACCCGCTCGGAAAAAACATGAAGCGCGGGCCCCATAGGGAGAGGGCTCCCGCCTGAAACTTCTTTGCAGTTCACTCTCAGATGAGCCTCCCGCCTGATACTTCCCCCATGTTCAGGCCTCAGGGGCCCAAAAGTGACATCAGCTACAGGTTCGAGGATGACCCATTAGAGATTAAAAAACATGAAGTGCGGGCCCCACAAGGAGAGGGCTCCCGCCTGAGACTTCCTCGCAATTCACTCTAAGACGAGCCTCCCGCCTGATGCTTGCCAGATATTCAGGCCTCAGGAGCCCAAAAGTGACGACAGTCACAGGTTCGAGGATGACCCGCTCGTATTAAAACATGAAGTGCGGGCCCCATAGGGAGAGGGCTCCCGCCTGAGACTTCTTTGCAATTCACTCTCAGATGAGCCTCCCGCCTGATACTCCCCCAAATTCAGGCCTCAGGAAAAATAAGGTTGAGTGATGAGCGAGAGTGTGTGTGTGTGTGTGTGATGTGCGAGTGAGTGTGATGATGATGGCGGTGGTGGTGATGATGCTGATGATGATGATGATGATGATGCTGATGATGATGATCATGATGATTGATGGCCGATGGTGATGGTGATCAATGCTTCCCGGATATTCAGGCCTCAGGAGCCCAAACGTGACGACAGATACAGGTTCGAGGATGAGCCGCTCGGATTAAAACATGAAGTGCGGGCCCCATAGGGAGAGGGCTCCCGCCTGAGACTTCCTCGCAATTCACTCTCAGATGAGCCTCCCGCCTGATACTTCCCCCATATTCAAGCCTCAGGGGCCCAAAAGTGACATCAGCTACAGGTTCGAGGATGACCCATGAGAGATTAGAACCATGAAGCACGGGCCCCATAGGGAAAGGGGCTCCCGCCTGAGACTTCCTCGCAATTCACTCACAGACGAGCCTCCCGCCTGATGCTTGCCAGATGTTCAGGCCTCAAGAGCCCAAAAGTGACGACAGTCACAGGTTTGAGGATGATCCGCTCGGAAAAAAAACATGAAGTGCGGGCTCCATAGGGAGAGGGCTCCCGCCTGAGACTTCCTCGCAATTCACTCACAGACGAGCCTCTCGCCTGATAGTTCCCGCGTATTCAGGCTTCAGGGGCCCAAACGTGATGACAGCTACAGGTTCGAGGACGAGCCGCTCGAATTAGAAACATGAAGCGCGGGCCCCATAGGAAGAGGGCTCCCGCCTGAGACTTCCTCGCAATTCACTCACAGACGAGCCTCCCGCCTGATAGTTCCCCCGTATTCAGGCCTCAGGAAAAATGATGTTGAGTGATGAGAGAGAGAGTGTGTGTGTGTGTGATGTGCGAGTGAGTGTGATGATGATGGCGGTGGTGGTGATGATGCTGATGATGATGATGATGATGATGATGATGATCATGATGATTGATGGCCGATGGTGATGGTGATCGATGGTGAGTAACTGAGTATGATGGTGGTGGTGGTGATGATGACCGATGGTGATGATGACCGATGACGGGGTGAATGCGTGAGTGAGGCGGAGAGTGGGAGGGAGGTTCCTGCGCGGAGGGTGTCCAGGGAAAACAAAAACCCCACTTAGGATGTGGGGAAAAACCGGTCCCAGGGAAAGGGTCCAGACCTTTAGGGTGCCACGCCGTGAAAACATGACGACGGAGGACGTGTGGGTTCCAGGGCCAATGCCGATCAGATCGATTTGATTCGACCCGGCCCGACCCGATTCCGATATTTTGCTGACGATTTTGTGTTGCCTGATGTTTCCATGGCGTTGTTGTGCATCTTGGCGCGGCCGACCCGACTCGGTTCCAGTTTTGTGCTGACGCGACCCGACCCCGCGCACACTCCGATCCGATCCAGCTTCCTGGTTCGATGCCGACTGATCCTGTCTTCCCTGGCGCGGAGCGCGCCAAGGATGGCGCCAGAGACGAATCCAGGGGCGTTGTGGGAGGGGTGCCTTGCGCCGACCCTAGAAGTTTGCGCCGACCTCCGGAAACTTATGTTTGTGTGGGGTCATTTTTCTTTCTTCCGGGGGAGGTCAAGTGACCGACGCAAAAAAACAGAGTCGTCTTCGCCGCCATTGGCGCGTAGGTTGGCCGCGTGGGATAGCGCGTGGACTCCCTCGTCTCCAAAGTGGCGTGCCGCGCCGGCGGCCCGCGTGAGCCACCGCGTACAGTCGGGGCCCTGAAGAAGGAACTCTTTTGGTGGGGGAGGGGCTCCGCGTTCCTTCAGTGTTTCACAGCTTGCCTCAGGTTTTCCTTATGTTTTCGATCGGAAATCGAAGTTTAACTTATGGAAGAAAGGGGCCTCGTTCCTTCTTTAGGGTTCCTTAGGTCAACGCCCCGACTGTAAGGTCGCTACGTCATCTCGCGTGACTGGCCTGTTTCTGCTCGTTGCCCCACTTCCCAGTTCGATCCTGGCCGGGCCGAGCCAGGGCCCGGGATCGGTGTCGCGGCGCTTCCCCGTGGCCAGGCCAGGAGGGGTCAATCGCCGTGGCATCGCTCGGACGTGTGCATTTTCTCTTCGGCGAGGACGATCGAGGAGCATCCTTGATCATTTAGCGAAAAAACCACGCACGAAACTGAACAAAAAACACAGGGAATGGACGTCCGAGCGATGGCCAGTCGCCGATCATGGGCCCAGGAGGAGCCGTGCCAGGACACAGTGCACGTGCAAAGTTCGGCGCCCTCCTGTCGAGGTCCTCATCAAGAAGGACGACGAGCCTGCGCTCCGGGCGCTGCTGGACGCGCTGCCGGAGGAGGTGCCCGGCGTGCGCTGGCAGGACTGGCGGGACTACGCCGGCCGCACCATGCTCAAGTGCGCCAAGGCTCGGCGGAGGCAAAAGGGGCGCACAGTCCAGGGCCGTTCAGCAGAATGCCACTCCAAACTCGGATAACAATGAATTCGTGGCCTGACGTAGGTCCAGGGTTTTTAGGGGTATCCCTAAACATGTGGGCGGTTGTGTCCAGCACATCTGCAGAGGGGCCCCCAATCCTGAACGTTTCTGGCCCTCGCAAACTTGTAGGTCCCGTTCGCAATGGCGGATGGCTCCTGGGTGGATCATCACACGTGGCCGTCGAGTAGGAGATCGGCTGCAGGGTTGGTTGACCCGCAGAGTGATCGGCCCGTCGAATCTGCGAAGAACATGCGCGTAATCCCCGCAGGTCTGCGAAACATTCTACGTACGTACGCATTGTTGCAGATATCGGCGAAGGAACGCAATTCTGGGGCAAAAAAGGTCTGCTATCGATCTCCTGCTCGAGTCCAAGGGGCGCCGATGTCGACCAAGCGCAAACATAGACATTGCTCATTCCTAATAATTCAAACATTCTTTGATTTTTTGGGGCCACGCTCCTTTCATTTCTAACTGTTCTATCCTGGGCCTCTTCCTGGCCACTAGGGGGCCAGGATCGGGGGTGGACAGAACCCCCAACAGTGACACGTCGATTAGTGAATTCTTTACGCTTCGCGTATCCCCACCAGCCCATCTCACAGCAGCAACTCTCGCGAAGCATGCCGACAGTCGTGTTTTTCAGGCGTGTGTCCGCTTGGCCCCGCATATCTCCCCTGTTCCTCCTTCCTCCCGCCTCCTTGTACATCCTCCTTGTGGGGGGAGCGGGAGAAGGACGAGGCGGAGGAGGAGGGAGAGAAAGCGCTCCTCGTGATTTGAGTCGTTTGGGGTTTCTCGTCCTGGTGTGAGTCGTTCGGGCCCTTCTTCCTGGTGTGAGTCGTTCGGGCTCTTCGTGGTGTGAGTCGTTCGGGCTCTTCGTCCTGGTGTGAGTCGTTCGGGCTTCTCGTGGTGTGAGTTGTTCGGGCCCCTCATCCTGGTGTGAGTCGTTCGGGCCCCTCCTCCTGGTGTGACTCGTTCGGGCTCCTCGTGGTGTGAGTCGTTCGGGGCCCGCGTCGTGGTGTGAGTCGTTCGGGCTCCTCGTGGTGTGAGTCGTTCGGGCGCCTCGTCCTGGTGTGAGTCGTTCGGGCCCCTCCTTGTGGTGTGAGTCGTTCGGGCTCTTCGTGGTGTGAGTCGTTCGGGCCCCTCGTCCTGATGTGAGTCGTTCGGGCTCCTCGTGGGGCCTCTTGGGGGCCTCTTGGAGCCTCGTGGGGCCTCTTGGGGGCCTCTTGGGGGCCTCTTGGGGGCCTCTTGGGGGCCTCTTGGGGCCTCTTGGGGCCTCTTGGGGGCCTCTTGGGGGCCTCTTGGGGGCCTCTTGGGGCCGCTTGGGGGCCTCTGGGGGGCCTCTTGGAGGCCTCTTGGGAGCCTCCTGGGGGCCTCTTGGGGCCATCTTGGGGCCTCTTGCGACCTCCGCAGAAGCGCAAAGGAGAGCTGCCCCCTGAGAAGGACAAAATGAGCCCAAAACCTTCGAAAATCAATGATTTTGCCATGAGGGAAGATGAGCGCGGCCCCCTCAGAAGGCCAAAATGGGCCCAAAACCCTAGTAAAATCAATGATTTCTGCTTCAAAGACGAGCAGAGGGACCAAACTCCCCCCCCCCCCCGGGGCCAGAATCCTCGTGGGGGTCGTCGTTTTTTGGCCCTCCGAGGAGTCGAAATGGACCCCCCCGCCACCACTCGTGAATCCCTGTCCAGGTCCAGGGGGAGGGGGTAGGGGGAGGGGTAAACCCCTCCCCGAAGGGGAAGATGGGGGGTTGAGAACAGAGAGAGCTCGCTAAACCACTCACGCCCAAAGGGCTGGTGGGATTGTCCGTTTTCGGTTCTCGAGAGGGCGCCGTGGCCGTCATTTTCCAGGCTTGCGCCCGCCAGGTTTGGGCCTCAGGTCGTTTTCACTAAACCACGTTTTACTAAAGGGGGGTCTGTCCATCCCCGACAGGAACAATTAGAAACGAGCACAACTAAAAATGAGCACGATCAGAAATGAGCGACGTGCAGATCGAGGCGCGTGTTGGCGACGGGCCTCGTTGGCCATGCGATCGCCGACGCGCTCCGCGGCTCCACAGACCTGGCGGCGCCGGGCTTCGTGCCTCGGGGGGGGGTGGGGGGGCGCCGTGGATCCTGGCGCCCACGCGCTACCGGGGGGGGGGCGTTGGTTAAGGAATGTGCCCAGGATCGGAAGCTGGAACATATACACTACCAGTGGCGGGCTGCTCTTCAAAATCCCAGGACTTTTGGAGGGTCAGGGACGGCGTCGGGGTGGTGTGGTGTATAGTGCCAAGCCGCGAGTGCAGTCGGCTTCCAGACCCTGGATTCCTTGTCCAAGGGTTCCCTGTCCAATGCGCCCGCGCGCCAGATCCGCGGATCCGTAATCCACGTTGGCATGCGCCCGCCTCCGACATGCTTTTTTGGGGGGATCCGCGGCCCCTGCGCTCCCGACCCCTTCTCCAGGGCTCGGCATCGCTCGGACGTGTGCATCTTCACTTCGGCGAGGACCATCGAGGAGCATCCTCGATCATCTGGCGAAAAAGAGCCACGCACGAAACCGAGCAAAGCACAGGGAATGGACGTCCGAGCGATGCCCAGAGGGGCAGTTTTGCCTCCGGGGCCCACGTTTGAGCATCCCTGGGCAGGACAGCGGGCCCCTCGGTGGCCGAAGTCATGGGAGATCGTCGCGACTGAACAAGCCGTGCCGTCAGGGGGTCTGGGCAACTGGCCCTGGGCGCCGGGGGCCCACGTGTTCGGCGAGGCTCGCGGAACGGGGCGTGCAGTGCCCGCCCTGGGGCTCCAGGCCTTCCAGATCTTCGTGGGCCCCGGAAGCGGCAGGGCCGTTTTTTCACCGTTTCCAAACAGATGTCCCTTGAAAATGGAAACGGCAACAAGAAC
>CAUYUJ010019699.1:157500-173465 GCA_963575745.1 Prorocentrum cordatum
ATCATGATCATGATGATGATGATGATGATGATGATGTGAATTATGATGATGGTGACGATGGTGGTGATGATGGTTGTGGTCATGATGGTGATAGTGATGCTGATGGTGGTGATGAAGATGGTGATGGTGATGATGGTGATGAGGAGGAGGATCATGATGATGATGGTGATGGTGAGGGTGATGGTGATGATAGTGATTATGATGATGATAATGATGGTGATGGTGATGGTGATGCTTATGATTGTGGTTGGAGTGATGCCGATTATGCTGATGATGATGATGACGATGGTAATGATGATGGTGATGATGATGATGCGATGAGTATCCAGATGATGCTGATGACGATGACGCTGCGGATGATGATGCTGATGATGGGGATGGTGGTGATGATGATCATGATTATGATGAACATGATGATTGTGACAATGCTGGTGATAATGATGATCATGATGCTGACGATGATGATGCTGCGGATGATGATGCTTCTGATGCTGACCATGATGGGGCTGATGATGATGATGCTGCTGATGCTGATGATGGTGATGGTGATACTGATGGCGATGCTGATGATGACGACCATGATGATGATTATGATGATGATGATGGTGGTGATGATGATGATGATGATGATGATGATGATGATGATGATGATGATGATGATGGTCGTGATGACGACGATGATGGGGACGAGGATGAGGATGAGGATGAGGACCATGTTCATCGTCTTCATCGTCATCATCAGCATCAGCACTGTCAGTATCGCTGTCACCACCATCATCACACTTGGGTCCAGACCCCTGGGGCCCCACGCTGTGCACCAAAACGACGACGTCAGGTGTCACTGGGCGGGCCTGGGCCGGCGGGCCTGGGCGGGCGGCCCCCCGGCGCCACCCAGAGGAGCGCCTGGGACTGGCGCCGACGGAGGACCAGCGGCACTTCAAGAGGCGCCGGGAGGGGGTGGGGAAGGCAACGATCGGGGCGCGCAGCACACTCGACTAGACGTAGGAGTGGCCTCTCGCTGGAGTGACCTCTGGGTCCCGGGCCCAGTGGGGTCCCCCGATCGCGGAAGGCGAAGCGGTAGCAGCGGCTTGCGCGCCCAAGTTCGCCGCGTCCCCCGTCCACGCGTTTAGCCGCGGTGTGCGGCTTGGGCCACCCCGCGGGTCACTCTTGCGCGTATCGGGACGATCGAGATGGGTACGGAAAGAATGGGTACAATGCCCAACAGCGGTCCCTGTGCATTTTGAACAGGGCTCGCTGTCCGCGCCGCCGCGGCCTGTGTCCACTTGAGACAGAAGGCCGCCTGCCCAACAGCGGCCGCTGTTGATTCGGGACAAGACTTGCTGTTGGGCACTGTGCCCATTCTTTCCGTACCCATTCCGGGCGTCCAAAGTGTAGCCGAGATCCCGCCGACCGCAGCACATGCCAATGGAGAGTCGAAGAACACGAATACGCAGGGTTGAATAGGCCAAGCCTAGAAGTTCCGGACACCTGGACACTCCCCAAACAAAACGCACCCGACGGTGTGATTTGTTTGGCCTGTGCCCCCCGAAGTCCCGAGCCTTCTCCCTGGGGGTTCTGCTGTGCTCGGGGCTGTTTCTGTCGGCCTCGGCGCCCGAACTTGAATGGAGAGACACGGTGCGCAGCACTCCTTCGGACCCTCGTGACGGACTCTTCTGTCGGCGGCGAGCTCGTGTGGAGCTCGTGTGTGCAGATTACATGCATGAGTTGCCACATGGGCGACGCAACAAACCGGGTTCGTCCGCGCTGACACTGGCGCGTAAGCTGCCCGCGTAAGCTGTTAGGTCCCCACGTACGGGATAGGAGGTGCCTGGGCCTTCCCAGAGAGGTTCGAGAGATAAGCGAAAACCTTCCTCTTTTCTCTCCTTCCCTCCTCTCGTTCTTCCTTTGGTCCTTACATCCTCCTCCATCTAGCCCCTCCTTCCTATACCTGCCAGTCAAGCTTAGGCTCGCGCGTATGCGCCTTTTTCTCCCGTGCGGCCTGCGGCGCGGGCGGCCCGCGCGAGCCGCCGCGTGAGGTCGCTGCGCCGTCTCGCGTAGAACCCGTTTTTGATCGTTGCTGCTGTTGTTGTTGCTGTTGCCTTGGCATCGCTCGGACGTGTGCATTTTTCCTTCGGCGAGGACCTTCGAGGAGCATCCTCGACCATCTGGCGAGAAAAACACGCGCGAAACCGAACAAAGCACGGGGAATGGACGCCCGAGCGATGGCCAGTTGCTGCTGCTGCTGCTGCTGCTGCCACTGTCTGGCCCTGACACTGGTTCGGATGCAGCTCCTGGGAGGTCAAACTCTCACTTTGCCCTCGTCCGACATCCGGTTCCATCCCGCTTGATCTGGCTTGATCCCAGTCGATCTGCTTTACTCCCGCGTAATCCGCGGCCTACTCTGGCGTAGTAGCTCTTCATATGGGCTTCACTTCTCCCTGAAATCTTCCCGACGAAAACCTCCCAGCAGTTGCCTCCCAGCATTGGGCGGCGGAACCTCGTATTTGGTGGCGGGGGACAAGGCGGAGGGATGGAGGAGGAGAAGGAGTAGTGAGAGAGCACGAGGCAGCGTGGCGGAAGATAAAGATCATGATGAGCAGGAGGAGGGAGAGGTGGAGGAGGAGGAGGAGGAGGAGGAGGAATGATAAGATCAAGAAGACAAAGCAATAAGAGAAGGAGGAGGAGGCGGAGGAGGAGGAGGAGGAGGAATGATAAGAGGAGCAGCAGCAGCAGCAGCAGCAGCAGCAGCAGCAGCAGGAGCAGGAGCAGGAGGACGAGGACGAGGAGGACGAGCCGTGGCCCGGCCGCCGCCCGGAGGCAGCGCTCCTCGAGCTCCCCGCGGTTGGAGCCCGCGGAGGCCGCCGCCGCCGCCTCCGGCGGCCCCCGGCGGCCCTCGGCGGCCCAGGCAGCGGTTCGGGTCGCACCACCGTGGGGCTGGACCGCATCCCTCCCTTCCGAAGAACAAAGTCGGGGGCCAGCAAGGGGGAGGAGGAATCGGAAGGAGACAGCTTGCTCAGAAGGCGGCGAGACATCTCTGAGAAGCCCTCGCGCCTTCCGAGACGTTTTTTGTTCTGTCCTCGGGGAAGGCTTAACAATCTTCTCTGAAGGCCAGGGGACTTCAGAAACTTCTGGAAGGCCTGTTCCTTCTTGCTTCCCCCCCTCGCTCGCCGCCAAGAAGTACATCATTTCTCGGAGCTCCGCGCGGAGTCCGCGGTGGGCCCCTCTGGCGGCGCCTCCGCGCCACCGCTGGCGCTCTCCCCCCCCCCCCCAGGCAGGGGGGCCAGCGCCGAGCCAAGGAATACGCCCGAACCTCAAAGACCTCTGGAGAGGGGGGGGGGATCGGAGTCTGACATCCCCTCGTGGCGCAGTTTGTAAGTAGTTTCCGCCTCTGGAGGCCCTCACCGGGCACCGGGGTCGTCAAGAGAAGACTCAGGATGAAGAGGTGGTCCAGGGGGAGGGGTCCAGACTTCGTGGGTCCAGGCCTCGGACGAAAGGCGCAGGCGACGGTCTCGGGCCAGACGAAAGGGTGGAGACTCCGTGGGCGGGACACATCTCCATATCCACGGTCTCGCGGGCAAGGTTCCTGGGCCGCGATCTTTGGATCGGGGCGTTTTCTCAAGGGTGCCATGCGCGGAGCGTGTCCATGCGACTGCGTATCCACGGGATCGCGTCCCGGAGTCCAGACCGCGAGGGCGTGGATATGGACATGCTCGCCGCTTTGGGAATTGGGACAGAAAGAAGGGAGACGAGAGAGGAGGGAGGACGGATGATGGAGAAGGAGGGAGGAGGGACGAGAAACGAGGGACGAGGGACGAGGGATGAGGGACGAGGGACGAGGGACGAGGGAGGGAGGAGGGAGGAGGGAGGAGGGAGGAGGGAGGAGGGAGGAGGGAGGAATCGAATCGAATCGAGCTCTGGGGGCATTAAGTCAGATTGTCCACTCGTGAGAGGCCTGGGCCACTCCTGATACATTCGCATCAGTTTACAACTACAATCTGCTTGCAACTCAGCCCTGAGGACCCATCAGGGGACTTTGCAGTCCTGCCGTGCTGGCAGGAGGTCTGCTCTGGCGATCTGCGGCACTCTCATTTGTGGAAGACTGAGAGGCCGCCTCGCACCTGCATGTCACAGGGTCACCCCCCTGTTAAACAGTTTGTTGTCCACCCTCGAACGCCCAAGGGCGAAACCCGAACGACCGAGCCACCGAGGCCCGACAAACAGAAGGAAAAGCACCGAGGAAAAAAAACAGAGGGCCAGGAGCAAGTTCGAGGGTGGACGAGGGCACAGAAGCTAGAAAAAGTTCAAGAACTAGGCGGAGGGTGTGGGGCCTCAGGGTTGCTCGGAGCACTTCCCGTCCCCCTCCCTCCTCTCTTCGGTCGGGCGCGTGGTGGCTGGATCACCGTTGCTGTATTCACTGCCTGTCTGATAGCTGCTTCAACTGGAACATATCCTCTCTCCACCAATGCCAACAGTCTCTCTGAAGCCGTCGCTATCTGCACTCTCTGTACATGCGTCAATCTTACTTTGGGCCGACCGATCTCTACTCCTTCTTACCCTTCCCCTTCTTGGAGGACCCTGCCTCGAGCTCCTCGAGCAGGCTCTGGGCGGCCCTCTCGAGAGGTCCGCGCGGGGGCGGACCGTGTTTCTGGATCGCCTGGTGGGCCAGCAATATGCGGACGCATACGCTCTGCAGCTCGTCGTAGCTCTGGTGCATCGCGAGGGATAGTTTGGCCATCTCTGATTTGCCCTGCTTCTGCTTGGCCATCTTGCATTTGCAATACAGTACTTTGCCCAGCAGGTCGCCCGCCTTGCATTGTGCCCCAGCGATCTTCTCCATTAGAACTGGGTGAGGATCTCGGCGTCGCGCTTCTCGATGTCTTCGTACTCGCCCAGTCCGCGGAGAATGGCCGCGAAGATGTGGATATGAAGGGCGGGCCGAGCTCCTCCTGCTTCACGGGGTCGTCCTTCAGCGACTTCGCGGTCTCGTGGTAGTCCCTGCCCTGCTGCATCATGGACTTGACCACGGGGGAGTCGGCGCTGATGAGGAGCGTGACCCAGAGCATCCCCGTGAGTTCTCGAATTTCTGCGGCGTTGGTGAGCGCCAGTTTGGTAAGCACGATCAGTAATTTGCTCACGGTGTTGACCTCCTTCGCGTCGCCGCCCAGCAGGTCCGAGAGGAGGCGGGTCTTCTTCGGGCCCTTGGTGTCGCCTCCCTCTCCTGCCCTCTTCAGGCCCCACGTGGGGTCGCCGAACTTGAGAGCCATGACCCCGCTGAGCAGCTGTGTCCGCCAGACAGTCCAGGGGAGGCAGGTGTGTTCTGATGTGCTCCTGTAGCTCTTCAAACGTTTGAGCCCTATGATCACAGAGGTGGCAGTCCACTCTGTCTGGATGCATTCGCCCTCCGAACAACCTCGACTGGTCATTACATCGGCCTCCACGAGAAACTGTAGCGAGTAAATGTCTCTGGGCCGTCTTCACGCAGCTAAATGTGACCAGGCAATAGGGGCACACATTCGTGTTGACCGCGCGTGTCCATATATCCCTCATACCGTGCTTGGCCATCCTGTGCTGTGTGACCCCCTTGTATGTAGTAAACGTGCATGTGCATACTGTCCCCGTCTCATTCCGATACCCACATGTCCATTGAGTAGTGTCTGCATAAATACTGGGGCGTGCGGGTTCAGGAGGTGGTCGTTGAGCAGGGGACCAGCCAGGGGGCGGAATAGCACTCATATAAATCCCTCTTCGTAACACCGTGAAATCCTGCATCAAAAATACATGTTTCATTTCGTCATCTGTGAATAAGTCCAGCCATCCCGTGCGAATTTGACTGCCCAAGAACCCTCCCTCATCATCGAGTCCTCCTTCACCCTGCAGAATGTCGTCTCGCATCTGTTTCGCCCATGGGTTCGCATCGTCCCGCAACTCGCTCTCCTCGATCGTCGGATCTGTCTCGAAAGGGAAGTGACCGAAGAGGGAGGTGTGCATCTGGCCGTTTCTCCACTGGTGTCCGAGAATAGTTTGGATCCTCTTCAGGCGGCGCACCCGCATCTCAAGCTTAGCAGGGGCCATGTTCCAGTACTCCAAGACCTGAGATGTACTCTTCGAACGATGTTGTATCGTACCGTCATGGGTCTCAATCTGCTCATGTGTTTTGCCTTGCATAGCGCGACGAGCATATCGTGCGACAAGATGATCGAGTTCTGTGTACTGCTTATCTGAGCATACGTAGGACTCATTTCCGTGGAGGGCGGTATTCTGTACACAACATATTAAAAGCGTGCGTTTGATTCTGTACGGGGTGTGATTCAATGACCAAAAACTCCCGAGGGAATAATAAGCGGCCGACACGGCCTTCTTGCGAAAATCAAACTCAACAGCATAACTACAGTTGGCGCCCACACGGGCCCCTAAGTATCTAGCATTAGTCTTAGGAGGGGCAGGGAGGTTGACTCTTCCAGTCCTCAGGGCTCGTGCCTCTGACCCCGCACCTACTCCAGAGAGAACAGGCAAGATTTCCTGCTTAGTCATATTCTGTTTGCACCCGATTTCGACCAGGGCCCTGTCCAGGAGAAAATTGGCTCTCTCGCTGACCGCAGCGAGCTCCTGCAATCCCTGGTGGGGTCCCGCCAAAAAAACTTCAGTATATCATCAGCATACAGGCTTAAAGATGTGCCCACCGCCCTGTCAATGAAGGGGTGTCGTGCCACAAGTTCGTCCGTTCCCACCCCCACGCCTCAAGCAGCCTCCCCCAATCCCTGATAGCCGTCTGAAAGGCTTCTACGAATTGGCGAACCACATAAGGGTCCCCCATGAAACCTCCACATCCTGGCTGGAAGAAACGGGAGCCTTCGGCGCATGGAAGGGTGACTGATGCTTCCTCGAAACGCTGGCAACCTAATCTCGCAAGACCGTCCTCCATCAGCTCAACTGCTGCGGCCCTCATACCAGGCCAGTTGGCACTTGCAAAGGCATTCGTGTGGTCATGCAACTGCACAAGTCCTGTGCGGCCAGCGCGTCGAGCGCGCCACATCATGATTAGGACATTCGTGATGGCATTATCCTTGCATCTGTGGGGCAGAAAACCGTGCACCTGGGGGGGGGCATTTCGGGAGACTCCGAGTGGGTAGAATACCAACCCTTGCCAAGGGGAGAAAGGAGGTGAACAGTTCGGAGCCCCGACGCCGTCTCCCCAAATACAGTGCCATCATATTTCTTGGCCCACGACACTCCCATGCTGGCGTGCCAGTATACAGGGGTCCTCAAGCCCGTACGAATTCTCAAACAGAGATCCTCTAAATGCTTCCTGAAAAGAGGCGCTTCTAATTCTGGTTCTGAGGCACCTAACCCTCTGCTACGATAGGAGGCCACCGTGGGAGGGACCAGCAACATCGCTAAAAGTTCAACTGGCGCAGCCCACGAAGGGACCGCTTTCCTTTTTGGGGCTCGCAGGGCCCAACGCTCGAGTCTAAAAACATTACGCTTAGCTTTCAAACGCTGGGCCTCATTGAGGGGGCAGGTGTCCTCAGGTGTGATTGGAGTCCTGGCGCGGGCCCAACGTATCCATGACTCAATTTTTTTGTGCTGACATCCCGCCTTCAGAGCTAGGCCGCTGTAGTTGCGAAAGCCATTGTTCTTCAGCAGGTGGTGCGACTTGAGCAGCGAGGAAAGGACGACGTTTGGTACCGTATTTTGCTCCTGCCGCTCTCCTTGTCAGTCGATACACATCTCGTAGATGTCGCTTGCGCCAGCTTTCCCACAACTCATCCACGGTTCGGGCCTGAAACTCCTTCCACTCCAAAATTCTCTCACGTCGCATGTGGCGGGATAGTGCACGTAGTTCCTGAGAAACCTGTTCTGCTTCATATCCGATCGCGTTGACACGCTCTGCTTCCGCCACCATCTCCTCATAAGTCGGCTCCTGCGTCGACGAAGACGACAGCCTCTGTGTTGCACATGTGCCGCAACCCTGCGTGTCATGGCCTCCCGACTCCCCCCAGTCGAGTCTTTGCTGCGTGCCACGCGAGGCAGGGGGCTCCCAGTGGCTAGCCCTGTCGCGTGGCAAGACCTCCTGGGTTGAGGGGCTCGTAGACAGCAGGGCGGCAGCAATGGGGTCCCAGTCCTGAGCGCCGTCCTTCACGTCGTCCAGGGCCCCCAGCTGAAGTCGCAGTGCGTGCCGTCGACGTAGTAGCTCTCTCCGATGTTCTTGCAACGCTTGATATCTCTCATCTCGTGTGTTCTCCTTAGTAAAGAACCTTTCCGCTTCTTCTATCATGATGCCCTCAAGTTGCGAGCTATAGCTGTCAGGTAACTTCTTTCCAGCAAAAGACGTAAGTACCTCTTCCTCTTCTTCTAATCGTGCCTCAACTGCCAATATGTATTCATCTATGATCGGGGATCCATGAAACGCCTCCATCATCCCATCTCGATTCCATTGGATACGCTGCTGTTTTTGCTCGTGTATGTGCCTCCAGGTTGGCACTCTAAACTTGACATGTAAGAACATATGGTCCCTGCGAGCCTTGGTGTTGATTAATTGCAGTTGCCGTGACAATGTACTCAGTGTGCCAGCCGTCAGTGTTCCGTCAGCGGCCAGGCTCTGTGGGACACAAAGATAATCAATCAAACTCTCGCCTTTGTCCCCATACCATGTGCTTTGTCCGTAGTGTGCCGAGACTGCGTGAAGGTGGTGTGCTTCAAGGAGAGCACGCACGAGCTGACCCGCAAGGTGTTCAGGTCTCGAGCCCATGTGGCTAATCACAGGCGTTTCAATTTCTCGATGTTCGGGGTCTGGGGTCCGTCCCATTCCATCGTTAAGGTCCATGCATATCATAGGTATACTTCTTGAAGGTATTTTGCCCAGAATCTGTGCGGCCCAATCGTGCAAATCTCGTACGCATCTGTCGTATTTTGGAGCTTCTGCCTTCGTCTTGACCCTGGGCGGGAAATACAATCCCAGGAAAGTGAAGTCGTACATTTTAGAACTTACCCGAACTGCTAATCCCCGTCCTGCTAACTCTGGTCCAGGAACCCATATCTGTCGTAGGTGTTTGATTTTGCAGCCGAAACTGAAGTAGATGCCCGCCGTCCTGTTTGTATGTTTGCCTTGAGGAGGGAGGAGGGAGCAGGGAGCAGGGAGGAGGGGGGAAGGGAGGAGGGAGCAGGGAGCAGGGAGCAGGGATGAGGGACGAGGGAGGAGGGAGAAGGGAGGAGGGAGGCGGGAGCAGGGAGGTGGGAGGAGGGGAGGAGGAGGGAGGAGGAAGAGGAGGAAGAGGAGGGAGGACGGAGGAGGAGGATGAGGAGGAGGAGGAGGAGGAGGAGGAGGGAGGATTGAGGAGGATTGAGGAGAGGAGGAGGGAGGGGTGGAGAGGAGGGATTGGGAAGCAGGGAGCAGGGAGGAGGGACGAGGGGACGGAGGAGGGGGGAGGGAGGAGAGAGCAGGGGGAGTGAGAGGAGGAGGAGGAGGAGGGAGGAGGAGGAGGGAGGAGGAGGAGGGAGGATGAGGAGGGAGGAGGGAGGAGGAGGAGAGGAGGAGGAGGAGGAGGAGGAGGAGGAGCAAGGTAGAAGTAAGAATTGTCGATTCCAAGGGAATGAGATTGGAGGAGGAGGAGGAGGAGGAGGAGGAGGAGGAGGAGGAGGAGGAGGATAACAAACGAGATGGAGGAGGAGGAGGAGGAGGAGGAGGAGGAGGAGGAGGAGGAGGAGGACACCGAGGATGTGAAGGAGGAGGCGCCCTCCCGAGGCGGTCGCCGCCCCGCAGGGGGCCGACGGCCCCGCTGCTGCCGATGCTGGGGAGGTGCCGGCCATGCAGGCGGCACCGGGGGGTCCTTTCCCTTCTGCCTCCTCCTCCCTTCTCCTGCTGCCCTCTCTTCGTCCCTCCTTCTCCTCCTCGTCGTCCTCGTCCTCCGCCCTCCCCCGCCTCTCCGCTCATTCCTCCGTCTCCTCCTCCCTCCTCGTCTCTTTCCTCCTCGTTCTCCTCCTCATCCTGTCTCCTCCTCCTCCTCCTCCTCCTCCTTCCTCTTTCTCTGCCCCCCTTCCTCCTTCTACCCCTTCCTCCCCTCTCTCCTCTCCTCTCCTCCTCCTCCTCCTCTTCCTCCTTCGCCTGTTCCTCCTTCCCCTCCTTTTCCTCCTCCGTCTCCTCCTCCTTCTCCTCCTTCTCCTCCTCGTCCTCGTCCTCCTTCTCCCTCCTCCTGCCTCCTTCTCTCATCCTTGCCCTCGTCCCTCGTCCCCGTCGTCCTCCTGCATTGTCACTCCTACTGCCTCCTCCTCCTCTTCCTCCTCCTCCTCCTCCTCTGTGCTCGAGGTTCTCAAGAAACGAACTACGTACCGATTTGGGGTTCTGCGTGGCATTTCATGTTGCACTTTGCTTTGTTCGAATATGCTATGGGCTCGCGTCTTTGCGATGCGGCGGAGCGGCGTCGCCGCGCCCTTCGACGTAGAGTCTCCAGGCTGCGCGCAGACTATCATAATGCCACCTTCGACATGTGGCCTCCGATGGCGAAGCACACTCTTCATAACTCCATCGACACATCAGCATGCCTGCCACGCCCTGGGCGCATGGACTGGGTGCCCGGGAAGAGGTCGAGAGCCCCGGGACTGTGATTTGGAAGAAATCGAGGAGGAAGGCCTGGAGGAGAGGGCAGGGTGAACGCGGCTGCGACGTGGGTGGGAAGTGCCACCCTTCCTGTTCCCTTTTCGCC
This sequence comes from Prorocentrum cordatum, assembly GCA_963575745.1. NCBI lineage: Eukaryota > Dinophyceae > Prorocentrales > Prorocentraceae > Prorocentrum > Prorocentrum cordatum. Next base: position 168,201 of record CAUYUJ010019699.1, read on the forward strand.
TATGCCTCCCCTCTCCACTCCGCTGCCACACTTTGCGACCACGAAACGAATGGCGCCCCCGCCCCCCCCCCCACAGCACACCCCCTGCGTCGTCGAGGAAGTGCCACTCTTGCCGCGTTTTGCAAGCCGGGAACGGATAATTAGCGCCCCCGCCCCCAGCACACCACATGGTGGTGTTCCAGAGGTGCCGCGCTGGCCAAGCGCCGCGAGCCCGAAGCGGATAGCGCCCCCACACACTGCGCACCCCCTTGTGGTTTCGAGGAAGCGCCACGCCTGCCATGCCTGGCGAGCCTGAAGTGGGCAGCGCTCTCACCCCCAGCACGGCCTTATTGTGGCGTCGAGGAAGTGCCACGCCTGCCACGCTTTGCGAGTCGGGAACGGATAACTAGCGCCCCCACCCTCTGGGCACCCCACCCCGTCCGGCGTGCAGGTGGTGCCGCGCATGCCACAGATTGCGGCTCGCCGGGTGTATACTAGCGTTGTCTCGTCCGCGTGCCTTTCCTCTCCTACCTGCGTGGTGTGTGTACAGTGAGCGGCTTGAGTAAGGAACACTTACTTTTCAAAAGGGGCTCGGTCGTTCCTTAAGGCTTGCATGCGTTACGTATCCTTCCTTATGCGTTGTTGTATCATGTATTGTTCCTTATGCCTTTCTCCTTGGAAACAGGGGTTCCGTTCCTTCTTTATCGTTCCTTATGTCAGGCCGATGACTGTATGTTTGTTGTGATAAATTATGTCTATGTGTCTACGTGTGCACGTGCGACTGAATGTTTGTCCGTGCCTGTTGCGCGTGTGGTTGCATGTGAGAAGGGAGAGGAGCGAGGGAGGCGTGGGGAGGGGACGCGGGTGCGACGCGGGTGGGGGAGAAAACCAACACCCCAGTCGGCATGCGGGAGAAACGGCACACTCATAAATATCCAGAGATCCGTGCAGACCTGACAACGCATGTTTGCAGCGTTTCTTCTACATTTGCAGGTCGAGGGTCGAGGCGTTTGGGCGTCGTTCGTTCTCATCGGCCCTGTTGGGGGAGAACGGGCTAACGGGCTGGTGAGCTTTTCCCTCCTCCTCCTCCTCGTCTTCCTCCTCCTCCTCCTTCCTCCTCCTTCTCATCCTCCTCCTCCTCCCCCTCCGCCTTCGGTTGATGAGGAGGAGGAGGTCTGCGGGGGGAGGGGCGGAGAGGGGATGAGGATGAGGTTCGAGGAAAGAAGGGTGTGATGGGCATGGAGTTCGAGGAAACACGTTTTAGGAAGTGGTAATCATTTTGAAGGTAACTATTGGCAGTGTTTTTTACCCTGCGAGCTTCTCGTCGCCACGGCTAGACCCTGACATTATGATCAGAGCGCACCTCTGGGCGAAGGGGGTGTTGACCCGCATTTTGGAAGAGGAGGGGGCAGAAAGGACGGATGGGGGCGAGGAGAAGGACAAGGAGGAGGTGGAGGAGGAGGAGGAGGAGGAGGACGAGGAGGAGAGGGAGAAACTAGTTAGCTCCTCTGGTGCTTCCAGAGGGCCTCCGCGCCGGGGACGGCGGTGCGCGCACGCGCTCGCGCCGGCCCCGCGGTGCGGAAAGGGAGCACGAGGAGGGGACAGCGTGGAGGAGGAGGAGGAGGAGGAGGAGGAGGAGACAGCGTGGCGGAGAAGGAAAAAGGAGGAGGAGGAGGAGGAGGCTCCCTCTTCCTCCACGCTCGCGGGTCCACACCCATCCTTCCCACGGCGAGGGTGCCCCGCCCTGGCGTGCGTGGGGGTGTGCGGTCGCCCGACGGGAGTGGTGTCCTTCGGGTGGCCTGTGGCGGCACGACCTGGGTGGAGGTGTCGGTATCTGAGGAGGCGCGTCTCGAAGAACGGCCAGGCGGCATGTATCTGGTTGACCCAAAAGTGGGTCCAGCGAAAAGGGGGTGGTGCAATAGATTTGTGGGGCTACAATAGATCTGGGGCGGGCAGTACATTCCGGTGGGAAATGTATTGCCAGGTTTTCGCGTGCAGCACATTCGGTGCAATACACTGCAATACAATTCTCCGGCGCAGTATGTTTGCAATACAATTGCCCAAAATCTATTGCACCACCCTTTTTCAGCTGGACAGACCAAAATGTATTCTGTTTTCATTGGTTTCCTGCTTGTGGCACCCCTGGGAGTTGTGCAGGAACTGAGTTCCACGATCGGCCGCTTTGCCTTTTTTCTTAGCTCAGCTACTCATTGTGGCCAAAGGGCTCTGGCTCGTACGTTCGCGGTCAAGCCCGTCGGCGAGTTCGAGGCGTCACATCTGCGTGTAGCTATGTTGCTCCCACCTTGGTGTGCTGGAGTTCATCAGAGAACGGCTAATGTCAAAAACTCCTGGGGCCCAGAAAAGGTTCCGAGACAGCCCAAGAGGCCCCCGAGACGGTCCAAGAGGGCCCCGAATCGTTGAACAATCAGTCCAAGACGCCAGCGATGGCCTCGTGACAGCCCAACCGGCTTCCAAGACGCTCGAATTGAATACTTTTCTCTTGGTCTTGTTTGCCAGATTCTGGCGTTCTCGAGTTTTCGGCTTTCCGACGCCCAAAGGCGGCCCACGATGCCACCTAGATTAGCACAGGATGCCCCCACGAGGTTTCCAAGACGGCCCCAAACCGACCCGAGAGGGTCCCAAGACGGCTTTGAAGTCATAATCGGCCGAGCCCGTTAGGCTGTGTGGATCCTGAAAACCATGGAATTGATCCAAAAAGTGAAGCGTGCCTCAGAATCAAACGCTTCGAAAATCGCTCAGAAAACTATTCAAAATCGCACGCTTTCGGAATAGTCAGGGGGATCCTGCGGGAGGTCATCAGTTCCTAGACGGCCCAAGAGGCCCTCCAAACGGCTCCAGAACGGTGCCCACGCGGGGGCCCGACCCAACATCTCGAGCCCTCGGCCGCGAGACGCTCCGCGGAGACCCCAAGATGCCCCCAAGAGGCCCCCACGAGATCCCAAGAGGCCCCCACGAAACCGCCAGGAAGCCCGAAGGGACCCCCACAAGGCTCCCCAGATGCCCCCAGGATGCCCCCAGCAGCCTCCAATACTGCCCCCCAGAGGCCTGCGAGTGCGTTCCGAAGAGGCCCCACGAAGCATCACTGAGGATTTTGCCCCACGTCAGCGTCGTCGTCGTCGCCGACGCCGCCGTCGTGGTCGTCGTCCCCCTTCAGGGTCGGCGGCGCCGGCCGCAAGGCCTTTCCGATATGAGCCCCCGTCGTATGTTTGTGACGACGCAGGAGGAGGTTGCCGGCGCCTTCTGCCGTCTCCGCTGTCGCAATGTTTCGTGACACGTGTCTCGACCGCTTCCGAGGGCTGGCTTTTCATGTCAATAAGTTTTCTGACGGTCCATGGGTTTGACTAGGGCTCCTGGAGGCCGAAAGTAGTCAATTACGCTACCGAGGAACCCCACATACATATATTATGGCTGGAGTGATGAGAGCTGGAGTGAAGCATGTGAGAATGATGTTGGTGGCCGTTGCCCCGCCGATGCCGCTGTGCCCTGGACGACCGTCACGGATCGCGGCCGCGGTGAAACACCACCCCCTGCGCACCCCCTTATGGTGTCGAGAATATGCCATGCCTGCTGTGCCCTGGACGACCGTCACGGATAGCGGCCGCGGTGAGAGACCACCCCCTGCGCACCCCCTATGGTGTCGAGAATATGCCATGCCTGCTGTGCCCTGGACGACCGTCACGGATAGCGGCCGCGGTGAGAGACCACCCCCTGCGCACCCCGGACGGCCGTCACGGATAGCGGCCGCGGTGAGAGACCACCCCCTGCGCACCCCCTATGGTGTCGAGAATATGCCATGCCTGCTGTGCCCTGGACGACCGTCACGGATAGCGGCCGCGGTGAGAGACCACCCCCTGCGCACACCCTTATGGTGTCGAGAAAATGCCATGCCTGCTGTGGCCTTGGACGACCGTCACGGATAGCGGCCGCGTAAGGACCACCCCTGCGCACTATGGTGTCGAGAGTAGGCCATGCTGCTGTGCCTGGAACCGTCACGGATAGCGGCCGCGGTGAGAGACCACCCCCTTGCGCACCCCCTAATGGTGTCGAGAATATGCCATGCCTGCTGCGCCCTCGACGTACCGTCGACGGGATAGCGCCCGCGGTGAGAGACCACCCCCTGCGCACACCCCTATGGTGTCGAGAATATGCCATGCTTGCTGTGCCCTGGACGACCGTCACGGATAGCGGCCGCGGTGAGAGACCACCCCTTGCGCACCTTTTATGGTGTCGAGAATATGCCATGCCTGCTGTTCCCTGGACGACCGTCACGGATAGCGGCCGCGGTAAAAACCACCCCCTGCGCACCCCCTACGCTGTTGAGAATATGCCATGCTTGCTGTGCCCTGGACGACTGTCACGGATAGCGGCCGCGGTGAGAGACCACCCCCTGCGCACCCCTTATGGTGTCGAAAATATGCCATGCCGGCTGTGCCTGTGCGACCGTCACGGATAGCGGCCGCGGTGAGAGACCACCCCCTGCGCACCCCCTACGGTGTCGAGAATATGCCATGCCTGCTGTGCCCTGGACGACCGTCACGGATAGCGGCCGCGGTGAGAGACCACCCCGTGCGCACCCCATATGGTGTCGAGAATATGTCATGCCTGCTGTGCATTGGACGACCGTCACGGATAGCGGCCGCCGTGAGAGACCAGCCCCTACGCACCCCCCACGCTGCTGTGCATGTGCTGTGCTGTGCTGTGCTGTGCTGTGCTCTGCTGAACTGTGAGGAAGCAAGCGGAGGAGGGGAGGAGGGAGGAGGGGAGGAGTATGTGAGACGCGGGTGCGGCGCGGCAGGGAAACAACCATAATCCCACGAAACATGTGGGGAATTACCAACAGAGAGACGTCAACATACATGCACACACACACACACACCACCCCCAGCGCGCCCCCTGTGGTGTCGAGAATGTGCCACGCCTGCCACGCTTTGCCAGCCCGAAACGGATAGCGACCCCTCCTCTAGCGCGCCCCTTGCGGTGTCGAGGATGTGCCACGCCTGCCACGCTTTGCGAGCCCGAAACGGATAGCGACCACCCCCAGCGCGACCCCTGTGGTGTCGAGAATGTGCCACGCCAGCCACGCGTTTGCGAGCCCGAAACGGATAGCGACCCCACCCCGAGCGCGCCCCCTGTGGTGTCGAGGATGTGCCACGCCTGCCACGCTTTGCGAGCCCGAGACGGATAGCGACCCCACCCCGAGCGCGCCCAATGTGGGTTCGAGGATGTGCCACGCCTGCCACGCTTTGCGAGCCCGAAACGGATAGC
>CAUYUJ010019700.1:5000-7500 GCA_963575745.1 Prorocentrum cordatum
GAAGCAGACAACCGATGTGCTGCTTCCGCGGCGGATTCGTTTGGCCGCGCTGGCTTTTCTGCCACCCTTGCTTTCCCAGGAGTGCCTCAGACTGATCGGAGGGTTGGCGGGGTCACAGAAAGGGGCGGCAGCAGGTCCTGAATGACTAGCAAAAATGCTTCCTTGGCGCTGCGGCCGTACTGGGCTCTCTTGGAGCTTCGCTCGTGCTTTTCTTGCTTGGTGTATCTCGGACGTCTTGCAGGCGTGGTTGGGGCGAAGGAGTGGGATGGGAACACATGTTGTATGATGTAACACATGTTCCCATGCCGCGGCGGCCATGTCAGGCCGGCTGGGAGCATCGCTCCTACCATCCTTACCTCTGCTGGGCATCCCAGACCGCTTTGGAGGCACTACCCATGCAGCAGGACACCTGCTGCCCCACAGGAACCTCCAGCGAAGGCCCCACTGGGAGGGTTCGCATGGCGCCGCCGCGCCCATTTTGGCGCACCCCTGACACGTTTCGTGGCCCCAAGTGGAACTCCAGCGAATGGCGCACTGGCAGGGTTCGTATGGCGCCACCGCACCCATTGCGGCACACCCCTCACACGCTTCGTGGCCCCATAGGGAGCTCCAGCGAAGGCCTTAGTGTGAGGGTTCGCACGGCACCGCACTCATATTGGCACACCTCTCCCAAGTTTCGTGGCCCTACAGGGAGCTCCACCGAAGGCCTCAATGGGAGGGTTCGCATGGCTTCGCCGTGCCCATCTCGGCGCACCCCTCTCACGCTTCGCGATCCCACAGGGTTTTCCACCTAAGGCCCCCAGTTGACGGGTTCGCATGGTGCCTCCGCGCCCATTGTGGGCACACCCAATACCTGTTCCATGGCTCCATGTGGAGTTTCAGCCAAGGGCCCAGTGGGAGGGCTCGCATTGCGTCGCCGCACCATTATCGGCGCACCCCTGACACGTTTCGTGGCCCCACGTGGAACTCCAGCGAAGGCCGCACTGGCAGTGGTCGTACGGCGCCACCACACCCATTGCGGCACACCCCTCACACGTTTTGTGGATGGGGTGCTCCGCCGAAGGACCCAGTGGGAGGGTTCGCATGGCGTCGCCGCGCCCACTTCGGAACACCCCTCACACGGTTTGCGGCCCCATAGGGAGTTCAGCGGAAGCCCCAGTGGGAGGGTTCGCATGGCTTCGCCGCGCCCGTTTCGGCGTACACCTCACACATTTCGTGCCCTCACGGGGTGTTCCAGCGAAGGCCTCAGTGGGATTGTTTGCATGGCGTCGCATCCTCCCAAGTTTCGTGGCACCACAGGGAGCTCCAGCGAAAGCCCCAGTGGATGGTTTCGCATGGCGCCGACGCGCCCATGGCGGCACACCTCTCACACACGTCGTGGCCCCAGAAGGAGCTCCAGCGAAGGCCTCAGTGGGAGGGTTCGCATGGCACCGCACCCATTTCGGCACACCCCTCCCGCGTTTCGTGGCCCCACAGGGAGCTCCACCGAAGGCCTCAGTGGGATTGTTTGCATGCCGCGCCAAATTGGTTCGTGGCCCCACAAGGAGCTCCAGCTAAGGACCCAGTGGAAGGGTTTGCATGGCGCCACCGCGCCCATTTCGGCCCATTTCGGCACACCCCCCACACGCTTCGTGGCCCCACATGGAGTTTCAGCGAAGGCCCCAGTGGGATGGCTCGCGTTGCGTCGCCGCACCAATTTCGGCGCACCCCTCGCACGCTTCGTAGCACCAGTGCATAGGGAAATTCATTGAAGGCCCCGTGGGGAGGGTGCGCATGGCGTAGCCGCACCCATTTCGGCACACCCCTCCGGCGTTTCGTGGCCCCACAGGGAGCCCCACCCAATCCCAGTGGGAGGGTTCGCATGGCGCCGCCGCAAATATTTCGGCACACCCCTCACATGCTTCGTGGCCATCCTTCTTCGTTTTCTCCTGTTTCGCGATACTTGCAGCTGCATGTGGTTGGGCCCTTCGGAAGGATGATTTCAATCCGCGGCCGCAGAGGTCCCGACCACTTTCCCGTGAGTGGTTTTTTACCCCGGATCAATTTGGGTGGTTCTTGGGCCTTCGATTTCGGCCCCCAGGGGCCGAAATCTAAGACAAACCATAATGCGAAATTACATTGGTGAAGATGCAATTCTGAGTAATTAGCGCGGTCGTGAGTATCCTTTCCGGTGGAGCCCGTTCGGTGCGGCGAATCGGGCGCGGCGACGCCATGCGAACGTAGCCAGTGGGGCCTTCGGCGGTGCTCTTTATGGGGTCACGAACCGTGTGAGGGATGTGTCGACATGGGTTGCGGTGCCGCCATGCGAACGCAGCCATTGGGGCCTTCCGTAGAGCTCCTTGTGAGGCCACGGAACGTGCGAGGGGTTGTGCCGGCATGGGTGCGGCGCAGCCATGCGAACGCAGCCATTGGGGCAAAACGTGTGAGGAGTGTGCCGAAATTGGTGCGGCGGCGCCATGCGGAATCTGGAACTGGGTCCTTCGGTGGAGTTCCTTCTGGA
>CAUYUJ010019700.1:22500-25122 GCA_963575745.1 Prorocentrum cordatum
TAGTAGTAGTAATAGTAATCGTAATAGTAATAGTAATATCAATAGTAATAGTAATAGTAACAGTAACAGTAATAGTAATAGTAATAGTAATAGTAATGTTAATAGTAATAGTAATAGTAATAGTAATAGTAATAGTAATATTAATAGTAATAGTCATAGTCATAGTAATAGTAGTAGTAGTAGTAACAGTAACAGTAACAGTAGCAGTAATAGTAATAGTAATAGTGATAGTAATAGTAGTAGTACTAGTAATAGTAATAGTAATAGTAATAGTAATATTAACAGTAATAGTAATAGTAATAGTGGTAGTACTAGTAACAGTAATAGTAATAATAATACTAGAAATAGTAATAGTAATAGTAATAGTAATAGTAATAGTAATAGTAATAGTAATGGTAATACTAATAGTAATAGTAGTAGTAATCGTACTAGTAATCGTAATAGTAACGAAGTAGCAACAGTAATAGTGGTAGTAAGAGTAGTAGTAGTGGTAGTGGTAGTAGTAGTCGTAGGAGTACCGCGGGTAGTCATAGTCGTATTCGTATGGGTAGCAGCATCAGTGCTAGTAATCGATGTAGTAGTTGTGGTCGTAGTAGTCGTAGTGTTTGTAGTAGTCGTAGTCGTAGTCGTAGTAGTCGTAGTCGCAGTAGTAGTAGTAGTAGTAGTAGTAGTAGTAGTAGTAGTAGTAGTAGTAGTAGTAGTAGTAGTAGTAGTAGTAGTAGTAGGTATAGTAGTAGTAGTAGTAGTAGTAGTAGTAGTAGTAGTAGTAGTAGTAGTAGTAGTAGTAGTAGTAGTAGTAGTAGTAGTAATAGTAGCGTCGGAGTGTCTTCAGTATAGTAATAGTAGTAGTCGTAGTAGTCGTAGTATAGTAGAGTAGTAGTGTATGTCGTAGTCGTAGTAGTAGTCGTAGTGGTAGTAGTAGTAGTAGTAGTAGTTAGTAGTTAGTAGTAGCAGTCCTAGTAGTAGGAGTAGTATATCATTTAGATAGTAGTAGTAGTAGTACTCGTAGTTAGTAGTAGTAGTAGTAGTAGTAGTAGTAGTAGTAGTAGTAGTAGTAGTAGTAGTAGTAGTAGTAGTACTAGTAGTAGTAGTAGTAGTAGTAGTATTACTAGTGGTAGTCGTAGTAGTGGTAGTCTTAGTAGTCGGAGTCGTAGTAGTAGTAGTATATAGTCGTAGTAGTAGTAGTAGTAGTAGTAGTAGTAGTAGTAGTAGTAGTAGTGGTAGTGGTAGTGGTAGTGGTAGTGGTAGTGGTAGTAGTAGTAGTAGTAGTAGTAGTAGTATCAGTAGTAGTAGTAGTAGTAGTAGTAGTAGTAGTAGTAGTGGTAGTAGTAGTAGTAGTGGTAGTAGTAGTAGTAGCAGCAGCAGCAGCAGCAGCAGCAGCAGCAGTAGTAGTAGTAGTAGTAGTAGTAGTAGTAGTAGTGGTCGGCTGGGCAGCCTGCCTTTGACGCCGCCCAGTTGATGCGGATCTGGTCGAGGGGCGCCTGCGTCCACATCCAGCGCGCGCTTCCGCTCACGGCGGCGTGGGGCCGCCGGGTGGATGACGGAGTGGTCGCCTTCGTCAACGCCCTTCTGGGGGTCACGGCGGCCCCCCGAGAGCAGATCTTCATGAAGGTCAGCGACGGAGGTTTGGGCTGTGGCAGCGCCGAACAGCGCGGCCCCGCTGCTCTCCTGGCGTCCAGGGAAGCCGGGATTCACGCGGCTGCCCCGGAGCTCCGCGAGACGACAACGATTGGTTTCTTTCGGCGGTGGCCGGGCCTTGGCCGCGCCCTCTCGGCGGCGGACGAGGAGCAGGGGCGGTTGGCAGGAGGCCGTCGCCCCCAGGGTGATCGTTGGCAGGGCCTCTTGGAAGGGCGGGGGGGCAAGGGCCAGGAGACGTACACCCAGCATGTGCGGGGCCACGCCGCCAAGACGTTCTTGGCCGCGCTGCTGGCGACGGCGGCGGCGGCGGTGCGTAGTGCCTCGGGCAGCTCTGCGGGCGCCTGGTTGGATAACTTCGAGGGGGTTTCGCCCCTCGCCGACCACGCGTTCTGCATTGCGACCGAGAGGCGCACGCATTTGCCGCTGCTGCAGTCTGAGTGCGCGTGCCAGAACCGGCCGGCGGCGCCCGCTCGCGCGATGGCGCAGGCCGGCCCAGCGCGCGGCCGCGCGGTGGACGTCCGCTGCGTTCATGCGCTCAACTGCCCCCGGGGAGGTGGCCTGGTGCGCCGCCGCAACGCCATTCGAGATGCCGTGGCGCTCTGGTTGCGCGGGGTGGGCCATCGCGCCCTAGTGGAGCAGGTCATCCCAGTGTGGCGCGCGGAAGAGCAGGGCGCGGCCGCACTGGGCGTCGTCTACCACCGAGGCCTCCACGGCCGGGTGTGTCTCGACATCAGCTTGGTGGGCGAGGTGGCCGTGGCCCAGACGGGGCGGCCGCGTCAGGCATCCCTGCGGCGCAGAAAAAGTGAAGCACCGTAGATATCCATTTTCCGGCTTGGTGCCCTTTGTTCTCGATGTCAATGGCCGCTGGGGCGCAGAGGCGGAGACGTGGCTGCGCCGCGCCGTAGGGGAATTGCCCGAGGCCGAGCGGCCCGCAGCGCGCTCGTCCCTGCGCTCGGCTGTGGCCGACGCCCTGCAGGGCCAAAT
>CAUYUJ010019700.1:45222-60222 GCA_963575745.1 Prorocentrum cordatum
TCCTTGCCTCGTCGCCACGGTTGAGATGCGAACCGAAATCCTGATCAGAACGCACCCCGGAAGAGGTCCGGGGAGTAGGCGGTATGGGTACACGTTGGTTGCCCCAGAGGCGGTGGAGTCAGGAGGTTCCAAGACCATACGGAGTGAGTCCATACGGAGTGCTCGGTCTCCGTCTAGGCTTACTCCGTCTGGACATAGCGTTTCTTGACAGGATGCTAAGTCCATACAGAGTGCGTCCATACGAAGTGCTCGGTCTCTGTCTGGGCTTACTCTGTCTGGACTTAGCCTCTCCTGATGGAGGAGCTTGTGGAGGAGGTGAGGGGATGAGGAGGGGGAGAGTGGATGAGGAGGCGCGCCTGGACAACTGGAGGCTTGAACAACATTAATCCTCGTTTTTTTGTTCTTTGTATGTTTTTTGTTGTTTGTTTCGTTGTGTTGCCTGTTATTTATAAGCAACAAGCTGCATACACACATGTAGTAAGTTATTTACGTTATACTCTTATATTATAGTGTTTATGTATAAACATGTATGTATCATTTGTTGAAATGTTACATGTTAGTTGACGTTTGTAGTTTTTGTTGTCTATAGATGTCTGTATGTGCTCACACTTGTTTGTATATGTGTAGATATGCATGTATATAGGTGTATACGTGTATGCATATATATACACATATTATTCTCCAACTGGGCTTGCCCTATAGGAGTTCTAACTCATTCTCTACTACTTGCTCCGTTGCCCCTCCTAATTCTTAGGCCCCCCTAATTCCTATGCCTATGCCTATGCCGATGCCTATGCCCATGCCTCCCCCCTAACTCCTATGCCTACGCCTGCGCCTACGCCTATGCCTATGCCTATGCCTAGGCCTGCTCTTGCTTGCTTTCTCTCGCTTCCTTGCTCTAGCTTGCCCTTGCTTGCTCGCTTGCACGTGATCGCTGGCTCTTGCTTGCTTATTATTGCTCGCTTGCGCTTGTTTGCTTCCGCTTGCTTTCTTGCGCTTGCTTGATTTTGCTCCTCCCGTTCTCCTCTCGTCCTGCTCCCGTCCTCCTTTCGTCCTCCTCCCATCCTCCTCTCGTCCTCCTCCTGTCCTCCTTTGGAGTCAACGCTGGCTGATATGTGTGTATATATACACACACATGTCTGTTCTTCAAACAATATTTTGCTAACGGAGTTCCCCTCATAAGGATGTTACGGGGTTGGGGGGATCACGAGGCCACAAACGCAGTGCCAACACAATAACCCCACTCAGGTCATTATCATCATCATGATCATTCTGATCATCATAGTGGTTGTGGTCGTTATCATCGTCATCGTCACGGTCGTCATCATCATCACCATCATCATGATGATGATGATCACCATCATCATCATCATCATCCTCATCTTCATCTTCATCTTCATCTTCATCTTCATCTTCATTTTCATCTTCATCTTCATCTTCATTTTCATCTTCATCTTCATCTTCATCTCCATCTCCATCCTCATCCTCATACTCATCCTCATCCTCATCCTCATCTTCATCTTCATCGTGATGTTGATCTTGGTCTCAATCTTGATCTTGATCTTGATCTTGATCTTGATCTTCATCTTCATCTTCATCTTCATCTTCATCGTCATCTTCATCTTCATCTTCATCTTCATCTTCATCTTCATCTTCATCTTCATCTTCATCTTCATCTTCATCTTCATCTTCATCTTCATCTTCATCTTCATCGTCATCTTCACCTTCACCTTCACCTTCAACTTCACCTTCACCTTCACCTTCACCTTCACCTTCACCTTCATCTTCATCTTCATCTTCATCTTCATCTTCATCTTCATCTTCATCTTCATCTTCATCTTCATCTTCATCTTCATCTTCATCTTCATCTTCATCTTCATCTTAATCTTCATCTTCATCTTCATCTTCATCTTCATCTTCATCTTCATCTTCATCTTCATCTTCATCTTCATCTTCATCTTCATCTTCATCGTCATCTTCATCTTCATCTTTATCTTTATCTTTATCTTTATCTTCATCTTCATCCTCATCTTCATCTTCATCTTCATCTTCATCTTCATCTTCATCTTCATCTTCATCTTCATCTTCATCTTCATCTTCATCTTCACTGTTATCTTCATCTTAATCTTCATCTTCATCTTCATCTTCATCTTCATCTTCATCTTCATCTTCCTCTTCATCTTCATCTTCATCTTCATCTTCATCTTCATCTTCATCTTCATCTTCATCTTCATCTTCATCTTCATCTTCATCTTCATCTTCATCTTCATCTTCATCTTCATCTTCATCTTAATCTTTATCTTAATCTTCATCTTCACTTTAATCTTCATCTTCATCTTCATCTTCATCATCATCATCCAGCACACCACCATCATCATCATCACCAGCACCATCACCATCACCATCACCATCTCCATCATCATCATCATCATCATCATCATCATCATCATCATCATCATCATCATCATCATCATCATCATCATCATCATCATCATCATCATCATCATCATCATTGTCGTTGTCGTCGTCGTCGTCGTCGTCATCGTCATCGTCATCATGATCATCTCCACCATAATCACCATCGACCCTTCCTCATCGCCGAACTCCCCCTCCTCGCACAGGCGGGGCCTCTCTGGAGGGGTGGGAGGAGCACGAAACCTGGTTAATAGTATGGTTTGAGATACCCTCCTCGCTCAGGCGGGGCCTCCCTAGAGGGGTGGGAGGGGCATGGAACCTTGTGAGTAGTACAGTTTTGGGAAGCCTTCCTCGCTCAAGCGGGGCCTCCCTGGAGGAGTGGGAGGGGCACGAAACCTGGTAAATAGTATGGTTTTGGGATACCCTCCTCGCTCATGCGGGCCTTCCTAGAGGGCGGGAAGGGGCACGAAACCTTGTAAATAGTATGGTTTTGGGATACCCTCCTCGCTCAGGCGGGGCCTCCCTAGAGGGGTGGGAGGGGTACGAAGCCTTGTAAACAATACGGTTCTGGAATACCCTCCTCGCTTAAGCGGGGCCTCTCTAGCTCTCTGGAGGGGTGGGAGGGGCACGAAACCTGATATCTAGTATGGTTTTGGGATACCTTCCTCGCTCAGGCGGGGCCTCCCTGGAGGGGTGGGAGGGGCACCAAACCTTGTACATAGTGTGGTTTTGGGATATCCTCCTCGCTCAGGCGGGGCCTCCCTGGAGGGGTGGGAAGGGCACGAAACCTGATTTCTAGTATGGTTTTGGGATACCCTCCTCGCTCAGGCGGGGCTTCCCTTGAGGGGTGGGAGGGGCACGACACCTGATATTTAGTATGGTTTGCGAATGCGGTAGGTATGGTATGGCAGGTATGGCATAGTAAAGTACGAATGGTATGGTAGAGGAGGGCTGGGAGGGGCACGAAACCTTGTAAATTGTAATGTTTTGGGTTACCCTCCTCGCTCAGGCGGGGCCTCTCTGGAGGGGTGGGAGGGGCATGAAACCTGCTAACTAGTATGGTTTGCGAATACCCTGCTCGCTCTGGCGGGGCCTCGGTGGGAGGGGCACGAAACCTGATATCTAGTATGGTTTGCGAATACGGTAGGTATGGTATGGCAGGTATGGTATATTAGAGTATGTAAGGTATGGCAGGGGATGGCAGGTAGTACGATAGGTATGGTATGGCAGGTATGGTATAGTAGAGTACGTATGGTAGGGTATGGTATGGTACAGTATAGGACGTAGTAGTATCGTACGTATGGTATTGGTAGGGAATGGCAGGTATGGTATGGTATAGGTGTAGGAAGCGGAGAAGGAGGAGAAGGAGAAGGAGAAGGAGAAGGAGAAGGAGAAGGAGAAGGAGAAGGAGAAGGAGAGGGTGGTCTAGGAAAACAAGGACCCCACTCAGGATGTGGGGAACATAACAACTATTCTGGCCCCCCGGCCCCGCGACCGTCGGAAGTCGGCCAGGGATAAAGCGCCTGCCCCTGGGGAAGGGGTCGAGTGTTCGGCTCCGCGCAAGAGCGACCCTCCGACGAAGGAACCTCTGGCCCGCGGCTTTCCGGGGCGCGGGCGGGAATGCAAGCCCAAGCACGCAGGCCGCCGCCGTCGCGTCGCGTGCAGCGGCCGGCGAGAGGCGCACCAGAGGTCGCTCTCGCGGGGCCCACTGGCTTCCGGGCCACAGGATCGGGCGCCTCGCCATTGCTCCGCCCGCCGCTCTCTGGCTTGGGGCCGCCTTCACAGACCGCGCCCTTGGCCCGCCGCCAGGCGCCCACTCCGCCACCTCACCCCGCCTGGCGCCCCGGTTTTGCGGCAGCCTGCCGCCGCCCCTCCTCCATTTGCTGGGCTTCGCCCGAGGGCCCCTTGCGGGGCCCTCGGGCGCGGCCGGCTGGGACGGTCTGGGCAGCGCCGGCGTGCTCCGGGCGAGGTGTGCAGCTGCCAGAGCGCATCCCGAGGCTCGGGGGCGGCAAAGAGGGGGGTGATGACTAGGGGGGGGTGGATATCATGGCGGGGGCCATGATATTTCCTCAGATTTCATGGCGCCTCTTCTTATTCCATTACGTCCCTGGCACCCCCCCCCTGGGCCGCGCACATGCCGCCGGTCATGATTTGCACCCCCCCCTCTTGGACACCCCCCTCTTGGCCGCTCCCGAGAGGCGGGGAGATCGCCAGGGGCCTGCGAGAGTTCCCGAGAGGCCTGGCCCGGGCCCTGGCCCCGGCCGCTCCGATGTTCCCGCCCGCGGCCCCGGGAGTCCCGGCGGCCTGCCCCGGGGCAGGTCTTCGTCCCAGATCTCTTCTGCACGGTCCTGGGCCTGCCCGGGGATATATATATATATATATATATATACATATATATATATATGTATATAATAAACATATCCGTATCGTATGGATGCTATGTATGTATGCTATGTATGTATGTCTGTAAGTAATGTATGTATGTAATGTATGTATGTATAGTATGCATGTATGTATAAGGTAGTATGTATGGTATGTATGATATGTATGTGTGTATGTGTGTATGTATGTATGTATGTATGTATGTATGCATGTATGCATGTATGCATGTATGTATGTATGTATGCATGCATGTATGTATGTATGCATGTAAGTAAGTATGTATGCATGCATGTATGTATGTATGTATGTATGTGTATGTGTGTATGTGTGTATGTGTGTATGTAGGTATGTAGGTATGTAGGTATGTAGGTATGTAGGTATGTATGTATGTATGTATGCATGTATGTATGCATGCATGCAGGCATGTATGCATGTATGTATGTATGTATGTATGTATGTATGTATGTATGTATATATACATTGTTTTTTTCTTGTCCAGGTCCATTCTGAACGGTCCCGGTGCCTGGGAGCGGCGCCCGCCGGTGCCACATTTGTGAGCGACGGGCGCCAGCGATCCTCGCGGAGCGCCCCAAATCTTTTCCTCTTTGCTTTTTGTTTTTCTTTCCTTTCTCTGCTTCTTCTGCTGCTTCTTCTTCTTCTTCTTCTTCTTCTTCTCGAGCAAACCTGCAACATCGCGAAACATCACGCCCAGAGCCCTGGACCTCTTCTCTTGCGCCACTCTTTGAGCCGCATCGATCAGAGGTCGGTCCACGACGAACGAGCAGGAGCACGAAGAGGAGCCAGTCCCGCACATTCGGATGCAACTCCTGGGAGGTCAAATTGTGACTTTGCCCTTGTCCGAACTCCCGCTTAATCCCGCTTAATCCGGCCTAATCCCGCTGAATCCGGCTAAATCCAGCTGGTTCCGATGTAATCCCGCTTAATCCGCGGCCTGATGCGGCGTAGTAGCCCCCCAATGGGGCTCAGTCCTCCTGGGTCTATTCGACGAAGACCTCCCGGTAGTGGCCTCCTGACGCACAGACGCGCCTGCGCTCGCCGGCGCTGCCGATTCTCAAAGGTCTCGGCCGACCGAGGCGCCCCTCTCGCGGCCGGCGGCCGCCTCGCCTGCCGGCCTCCCCCCTCCCCCGAGGGCCCTTCGGCGGCGGCCAGGGGCTGCGGCCCTGCCGCCGCGCGCACCCCCCCCACAAGATGCACAGGCAGTGTCCGCCGTGCGCCCTCATAATAATCAACCCAACCACTCAACCTCCTCCCCCTCCTAATCCTAATCCTCCTCCTCCTCCTCCTCCTCCTACTTCTCCTCCTCCTCCTCCTCCTCCTCCTCCTCCTTTCCCTCCTCCTCCTTCTCCCCTCCCCCAGACATGCTCGCGTCGTGAAAAGCCATGGCGAGTTTTTTTTTTTTGTTGTTTTTGTTTTGCAGTTTTCGGCTCCTCGCGGCCCTCCCTCACTGGGCCCCAGGACCGGCAGCAAAGATTCTCAGGACGAAGTACGGGTCCCGGGGCAAGGGTCGGGACTTCGTGGGGCCGCGTATTGAATTATCCCGGCAAAGCAACCTAACAGCGATGTGTATAAGCATATTTGGAAGCATTCCCCTTAAGATTCAGGTGAGAATCCAGTTGTAGAATTCTGCTGTTCTCGCAGTCGCAGTCGCATTCGCAATGACAGTCGCAATGGCAACGGCCGTAGGATCCAATGGAATCCTAAGGATTCCTGAGGCTGCTTAACTATGCCTACGGATTCCTAAGGATGCCTACGGATTCCTAAGGATGCCTACGGATTCCTAAGGATTCCTAGGGATTCCTAAGGATTCCTATGGATTCCTACGGATGCCTCAACCTGCCTCAGTTTCAGCCTCAGCCTCAGCCTACCTCGGCTTGCCTCAGCCTCAGCCAGAGCCTGCCTCGGCCTCAGCCTCAGCCTGCCTCAGCCTCAGCCTCAGCCTGCCTCGGCCTCAGCCTGCGTCAGCCTCAGCCTCAGCCTGCCTCAGCCTCAGCCTGCCTCAGCCTCAGCCTCAGCCTCAGCCTCAGCCTGCCTCGGCTTGCCTCGGCCTCAGCCTCAGCCTGCCTCGGCCTCAGCCTGCCTCGGCCTCAGCCTGCCTCAGCCTCCCCTCCTCCCCCTCAGCCTCAGCCTGCCTCAGCCTCAGCCTGCCTCAGCCTCAGCCTCAGCCTGCCTCGGCGTGCCTCAGCCTCAGCCTCAGCCTGCCTCGGCCTCAGCCTGCCTCAGCTCAGCCCCTCAGCACAAGCCTCAGCCTCAGCCTCAGCCTGTCTCAGCCTCAGCCTCAGCCTCAGCCTCAGCCCAGCCTCAGCGCCTCAGCCTGCCTCGCTTGCTCGCCTCAGCCTCAAGCCTGCCTCAGCCTCAGCCTCAGCCTCAGCCTGCCCAGCCTCAGCATCGCTGCCTCAGCCTCAGCCTGCCTCAGCCTCAGCCTCAGCCTGCCTCGGCCTCAGCCTGCGTCAGCCTCAGCCTCAGCCTCAGCCTGCCTCAGCCTGAGCCTCAGCCTGCCTCGGCGTGCCTCAGCCTCAGCCTCAGCCTGCCTCGGCCTGAGCCTGCCTCGGCCTCAGCCTGCCTCAGCTCGGGCATTCAAAATATGGCACAGGATTGGTGTTCTGGAAGCACGAAGATCACGAAGTGGCCCACTGTTGGCTCTGGGCAATCAAAATATGGTGCAGGAATGGTGTTCTGGGAACATGAAGAACACGAAGTGGCCTACAAATTTAGCCTGGGAGTAGTGTTCTGGGAACACGAAGAACACGAAGTGGTCTACAGTTGGCTCCGGGCATTTAAAATGTGGCCTGGGAATGGTGTTCTGGGAAGACGAAGAACACGAAGTGGCCTACAGTTGGCTTCGGGCATTCAAAATGTGGCCTGGGAATGGAGTTCTGGGAGGACGAAGAACACGAAGTGGCCTACAGTTGGCTCCGGGCATTCAACATGTGGCCTGGGAGTGGTGTTCTGTTGGCTCCGGGCAGTCAAAATCTGGCTCCTGGGAGTGGTAATGGGGAGTCCCCGGTTTTCCCCGGCATCCGTCCGGATCCCGCCCAGACCCCCCTCGGGAGTCATGATGTTCTCTTTTGACACTACTAGAAACCCATCAGTCTTCGCTGTTAGGTAAAACATCCCGGCAAAGCAACCTAACAGCGATGTGTAGGAGCATATCTGGAAGCATTCCCCATCAGATTCAGATGAGAATCCTGTTGTAGAATTCTGCTGTTCTCGCAGTCGTAGTCGCATTCGCGATGGCAGTCGCAGCGGCAACGGCAGTCGCAGTCACAGCCTCAGTCTCAGCCTGCCTCAGCCTCAGCCGCAGCCTGCCTCAGTCTCAGCCTGCCTCAGCCTCAGCCTCAGCCTGCTTCAGCCTCAACATCAGTCTGCCTTCAGCCTCGGCCTCAGCCTCAGCCTGCCTCAGCCTCACCCTGCATCAGCCTCAGCATCAGCCTCAGCCTGCCTCAGCATCAGCCTGCCTCAGCACAGCATCAAGCCTGCCTCAGCCTCAGCGTGCTTCAGCCTCACCCTCAGTCTGCCTTCAGCCTCGGCCTCAGCCTCAGCCTGCGTCAGCCTCAGCCTGCCTCAGCCTCAAGCCTCAGCCTCAGCCTGCCTCAGCGTCAGCCTGCCTCAGCCTCAGCCTCAGCCTGCCTCAGCCTCAGCCTCAGCCTGCTTCAGCCTCAGCCTCAGTCTGCCTTCAGCCTCGGCCTCAGCCTCAGCCTGCCTCAGCCTCAGGCAGCATCAGCCTCAGCCTCAGCCTGCCTCAGCCTCAGACTGAGCATCAGCCTGCCTCAGCCTCAGCAGGCCTCAGCCTCAGCCGTCAGCCTCAGCCTCAGCCTGCCTCATCCTCAGCCTCAGCCTCAGTTGCCTTCAGGCTCGGCCTCAGGCTCAGCGGCGCAGCCTCAGCCTGCATCAGCCTCAGCCAGCCCTGCCTCAGCCTCAGCCTGCCTCAGCCTCAGCCTCAGACCTGCCGCCTCTGAAAGCCCTCAAGATCAAGTCTCATCAGTCGGCTGATGAGCCTTCGCCTCGCCTCAGCCTCAGCCTAGCATGAACCTCAGCCCAGCCTCAGCCTGCCTCAGTATCAGCCTGCCTCAGCCTCAGCCTAGCCTGCCTCAGCCTCAGCCTCAGCCTGCTTCAGCCTCAGCCTCAGTCTGCCTTCAGCCTCGGCCTCAGCCTCAGGCTGCCTCAGCCTCAGACTGCATCAGCCTCAGCCTCAGCCTCAGCCTGCCTCAGCATCAGCCTGCCTCAGCCTCAGCCTCAGCCTGCCTCTGCCTCAGCCTCAGCCTGCTTCAGCCTCAGCCTCAGCCTGCCGTCGGCCTCGGCCTCGGCCTCAGCCTGCCTCAGCCTCAGCCTGCATCAGCACAGCCTCAGCCTCAACCTGCCGCAGCATCAGCCTGCATCAGCCTCAGCCTCCAGCCTGCCCTCAGCCTCAGCCCTCAGCCTGCCTCAGCCTCAGTCTGCCTCAGCCTCAGCCTCAGCCTGCTTCAGCCTCAGCATCAGTCTGCCTTCAGCCTCGGCCTCAGCCTCCGCCTGCCTCAGCCTCAGCCTGCATGAGCCTCAGCCTCAGCCTCAGCCTACCTCAGCATCAGCCTGACTCAGCCTCAGCCTCAGCCTGCCTCAGCCTCAGCCTCAGCCTGCTTCAGCCTCAGACTCAGTCTGCCTTCAGCCTTGGCCTCAGCCTCAGCCTGCCTCAGCCTCAGCCTGCATCAGCCTCAGCCTCAGCCTCAGCCTGCCTCAGCATCAGCCTGCCTCAGCCTCAGCCTCAGCCTGCCTCAGCCTCAGCCTCAGCCTGCTTCAGCCTCAGCATCAGTCTGCCTTCAGCCTCGGCCTCAGCCTCAGCCTGCCCCAGCCTCAGCCTGCATCAGCCTCAGCCTCAGCCTCAGCCTGCCTCAGCATCAGCCTGCCTCAGCCTCAGCCTCAGCCTGCCTCAGCCTCAGCCTCAGCCTGCTTCAGCCTCAGCCTCAGTCTGCCTTCAGCCTCGGCCTCAGCCTCAGCCTGCCTCATCCTCAGCCTGCCTCAGCCTCAGCATCAGCCTGCCTCAGTATTCAAAATGTGGCCCGGGAATGGAATTCTGGGAACTCGAAGAACACGAAGTGGCCTACAGTTGGCTCGGGCATTCAAAATGTGGCCCGGGATGAGTTCTGGGCACCGAAGACCACGAAGTGGCTGGGGGTGGGTGGGGACTACAGTTGGCTTTCCGCGGGAATCCAAAATGTGGCCCGGGATTGTAGTTCTGGGAACTCGAAGAGCACGAAGTGGCCTACAGTTGGCTCCCTACAGTTGGCTCCGGGCATCCAAAATGTGGCCCGGGAATGGAGTTCTGGGAAGTGGCCTACAGTTGGCTCCGGGCATTCAGAATGTGGCCCGGGAGTGGAGTTTTGGGACCTCGAAGACCACGAAGTGTGTAACTGTTGGCTAAATTATCCCGGCAAAGCAACCTAACAGTGATGTGTAGGATCATATCTGGAAGCATTCCCCTTAAGATTCAGATGAGAATCCAGTTGTAGAATTCTGCTGTTCTCGCAGTCGTAGTCGCATTCGCGATGACAGTCGCAGTGGCGACGGCAGTCACAGTCACAGCCTCAGCCTCAGCCTGCCTCAGCCTCAGCCTCAGCCTGCCTCAGCCTCAGCCTGCCTCAGCCTCAGCCTCAGCCTGCTTCAGCCTCAGCCTCAGTCTGCCTTCAGCCTCAGGCGTCAGCCTCAGCTGCCTCAGCCTCAGCCTGCATCAGCCTCAGCCTCAGCCTCAGCCTGCCTCAGCATCAGCCTGCCTCAGCCTCAGCCTCAGCCTGCCTCAGCCTCAGCCTCAGCCTGCTTCAGCCTCAGCCTCAGTCTGCCTTCAGCCTCGGCCTCAGCCTCAGCCTGCCTCATCCTCAGCCTGCCTCAGCCTCAGCATCAGCCTGCCTCAGCATTCAAAATGTGGCCCGGGAATGGAGTTCTGGGAACTCGAAGAACACGAAGTGGCCTACAGTTGGCTCCGGGCATTCAAAATGTGGCCCGGGAATGGAGTTCTGGGAACTCGAAGAGCACGAAGTGGCCTACAGTTGGCTCCGGGCATTCAAAATGTGGCCCGGGAATGGAGTTCTGGGAGCGCCAAGAGCGATTTTGCGAGGATGTCCCAAGCGATTTCGGCTTCGGCGGCAGCCGCCCCGGGTCCCGCCCCGACCCCCCTGAGGAGTCATGATGCTTTCTTTGAGACCACTAGAAACCTATCAGTCTTCGCTGTTAGGTAAAAAAGTCCCCGTCACTCCCCCGGATCGCGCCCAGACCCCCCTGGGGCGTCATGATGCGTTCTTTTGACCCTACTAGAAACCTATCAGTCTTTGCTGTTAGGTAAAAACAGGACGCCGCATGTCTCCTCCAGCTCATCCTCCGCCTCGCCCCCTCCGTCCTCCTCCAGCTCATCCTCCGCCTCGTCCCTCTGTGATCCTCCAGCTCATCCTCCGCCTCGTCCCTCCCTCCTCCAGCTCAACCTTCTCCCCGTGCCTTCCGCCCCCTTCCTGGAGACCTCCTCTCCTGCCCTCTACAGCCCAGACGCGGCTGACTTGAGGACCACCTCATGCTCGGGAGTGGCTGTGGGTTTTGGGCGGCTCCTTGGATCTACTTCGGTCGGGGAACCTACCCGTGGACGAGGCTCGCCGTGGCGAGGAAAATCACCTTCGTTCCCTTTTGTTTTACCGCTCCGTGTGGTAGCGGCCCGGCTGTGCCGCTTCTCGCCTCATCTCCGCTTTGGCTGTTACAGTCAGCCCGCATAGTAAGGATGGGCAACCTTCCCGAGGGCACCCTTGCATCCTTGCCCCTTCGGCCCATTCTTAGCGACTTTTGCTGGCCAGCCTCGTTCGAAAAACGTTAACATGGGCCTCCAAGGCCGTTGCATCCTTACCGCGCATCCTTGTGATACGGGTTGACTGTACTCCCAGTTCCCTTCTTCCCTCATGCCCTTCGTGTCCTGCTCGCAGGTGGACACTGCAGCAGAGTCCACGGGAGGTGGTCGTCCTCCGCGGCGTCCTGCTCCTGCTCCCACTCCCGATCCTAAGGCAGGTTCGCGGCGCGTCCACCCCGCGGCGATCCCAGCGCGGGCGTTCAAGAGTGAGCGCTGCCGGCGCCACTGTCCCCGAATCGGCCGCCGTCAAACGATCGGCGCTATACGAAAGTCGCGATCGTTCAAGGCTGAACGATCCGCGCGGTGGCTATGCTGGAAACCAGCGCGCGAGTCGTCGCGGCACCAGCTTGCGGTATTCCTTGGGATCCGAAATTGCGAACGGAATGCAACATCGCGAAAGATTGCGCACAGAGTCCTGTACCTTTCGTTTCTGCGTTATTTTTTGAGCTGGATCGATTTTGCGCCGCCGCCGCCGCTGGCGCCGCCGCCGCCGCCGCCGTCGTCGTCGCCGTCGTCGTCGTCGTCGTCGTCGTCGTCGTCGTCGTCGTCGTCGTCGTCGTCGTCGTCGCCGTCGTCGTCGTCGCCGTCGCCGCCGTCGGCGCCCTCGGCGCCGTCGTCAACGTCGGCGTCGTCAGCGGCGTCGGCGGCAGCGGCGTCGGCGGCCGCGGCGGCGAAGATCGGCGGGGTCGCGGACGAGGGCGAAGATCGGCGGAGGCGCGGACGACGGGGCCCGAGGCCAGACAGAAACGCCCGTCGTAAACAAAAACGAGCAACGTGCGGATTTGAGGGTCGTCCTCACCCTCCCCCTTCGTTTTCCCTGTGCACGTCCTCCGCGTTCCCCTTGCCAGCCTGCTGCTTCTTCTGATGCTCCCGCTGCTCCCGCCCGCAAGTCGAGTGATCGGCGGGCCCTCGGGCCGGAGGAGGAGGAGGAGGAGGAGGAGGAGGAGGAGGGCCCCCCCCCGAGGAGTACATGCTCCTCTTTGTCAAGATGACCGCGGCCGAGCGGCAGGACCTCGCTGCAGGCTGTGCGGCGGCGGGGGGGGTGAGGGAGACCGGGCTGGGAGTCCCCCTCCTCCTCCTCTTCCTCCCGTTGAGCTCGAACCTCCTCTCCCTCATCCCTGTCATCCCTGTCAGCCCCTGCCCTCCTTTGGTCGGGCTGGGCGTGGGGAGGGCCATGGGGGGGGCGGTTGGGAAGCACGCTGAGGAGGCCGACGGGGAAGCAGTAGGGCAGGACTTCGGGAGGGGCGTCGGGAGGGAGGCGTGGCGTGGGATGCGTCGAGATGCAGCCATGCCTTTCAGGTTTCAGGTGTCATGCGAGCGCCACAGAGTGACCAGAGCAGTGGCAACTTCGAGCCTGATTGGAGCAGTGACGACGATGATGATGATGACGATGACGATGACGATGAGTGTGAAGATGACAATGCCGACGACGACGATGACGATGACGATGACGATGATGATGATGATGATGATGATGATGATGATGATGATGATGATGATGATGATGATGATGATGATGATCGTGGTGATGATGATGATGCTGATGTTGATGCTGATGTTGCTGCTGCTGATGATGATTATGATTGGTGATGGTTCTTGTTATGTTGATGCTGCTGCTGCTGATGTTGTTGATGATGATGCCGATGGTGGGGATGCAGATGGTAACGTAATGATGTTGCTGCTGATGATGGTGATGATGCTGCTGCTGATGATGTTGATGATTATGATGCTGAGGATGACGATGGCTGTGGTGGTGGTGATGGTAGTGATGGTGATGGTGTTGCTGCTGCTGATGATGATGCTGCTGCTGATGATTACGATAGGGATGACGATCCCGATGATGATAATGATGATGATGATGATGATGATGATGATGATGATGATGATGATGATGATGATGATGATGATGATGATGATGATGATGATGATGATGATGATGATGATGATGATGATGATGATGATGATGATGATGATGATGATGATGATGATGATGATGATGATGATGATGATGATGATGATGATGATGATGATGATGATGATGATGATGATGATGATGATGATGATGCTGCTGATGATGATGATGATGATGATGACGATGATGACGATGATGATGATGCTGATGATGATGATGATGATGATGCTGATGATGATGCTGCTGCTGATGATGCTGTTGCTGATGTTGATGCTGATGCTGATGCTGCTGATGATGATGATGATGATGATGATGATGCTGATGCTGATGCTGATGCTGATGCTGATACTGATGTTAATGCTGATGATGAGGATGGTGATACTGCTGGTGCTGCTGCTGATGATGATGACGACGATTATGATGAGGATGATCGTGGTGATGATGGAGGAGGAGGAGGAGGTGGAGGAGGATCTCAGCACGCATCACCGACATCCCACTGGTCACGTGTGGAATCTTCGGGATTCGCTGGCACGAATGCGGCAGCTCCATCGGAGACGTTCGCAACATATCCAAAACGCACCACTATCGTGTCACGCAACAACCACAACCAGGTCCTAGTCTACAAGGAGCTGGACACAGACACCGACACAGCACTGCGACCAGACGACCAGGCCCATATCCCAGGACCATTCGGGATCCCACTAGAGCAGAAGGTGGGCGCTTGTAAACCTGACTCAGGGCAGCAGGCCAAGGTTACCAACCACGCCACGACGCCAACCGACCCAGCAGCAACCGAGCGGCCGATCTGCTTCAAGGCACCGTCCAGCAGACAGTCACGAAGCACACCCGCCAGACGCAGAAACGCAACGCCCGTAGCGCGCAGAGATGGACAAGCCGAGTGCGCTGCATCACCAGCACCGCTGGGCGTCAGCCTCCAACCACCTCCAGTCAAGGCCGCGCCACTCCAGCTGGAGGTTTAGCTGAAGAGAAGCACATGACATACGGCGAAAGAGCGGCTTGGGTCCAGCACCGTCAAGCACAGCCAGCAACACAAGACTTGGACACACGGGTCAGTACGACTGACGACGAGCATACTGACGACCACCACGAAGCGGGAGCATTGGGCCAGGCAAATGCCGCAGACAGAGCAGCACAGCACGGGAGAGCAACAGCCAGACGACACCTCCGTATACGTGCACACGAGGCAAAGACATGCCCAATGCAGGCCTCTGCCCAGGCAGCCTGGTGGCCAAAGACCAGCACACTGGTGATGTCTAAACGAGGTGCGCAGGGCCGCTTAGAGCTGGCAGGCAGACCCTGACACAGAAGCACACAGAGTGGGAAGTACAATACGGCGAGGGGAACACATGCTCACCTGGCTCCACTCGGAACCCGACCGGCAGCCAGGGTGCCC
>CAUYUJ010019700.1:77722-80222 GCA_963575745.1 Prorocentrum cordatum
GATGTGTCTTCCACTCCAGCCGTTTCGGGCCCAGCGAGGGGCGCCAAAAAACGTCAAATGGGACCGAGAGACGTCCAAGAGGGCGCCAAGATGGCCCAAGAGCGCTCCAAGAGAGCCCAAGACCGCACAAGAGCGTTTCGACATTTGTCCAAGAGGCCTCCAAGAGGACCCAAGAGAGCTCCGAGAGACGTCCCGAGAGAGCCCAAAGAGGCCCAAATCATAGATCTGCATTGGTTTGTTCGATGTTTTTCGCTTTCTCGCGTTCTCGAGCTTCCAATGCTCGAAGACGGCCGAAGACGCCACCAAGACCGTCCCAAAGACCGCCCCAAAGACCGCCGAAGACGCCCCAAAATAGCCCCAAGACGGCTCCATAGAGCCTGCAAGCTGCCCACGAGGAGCCTCAGACGGCCCACGATGCCCCAGGACAGGCCCAAGATGGACCACAGAGCGGGAGCGGGAGGCCCCAGGGCGCTCGAAGACGGCCCAGATGGCCCGGGCCTCCCCCTTCCGTCTTTCCTTCCCTCCCGCCCCCTCCCCTTGCCTCCATTACCTCCTCTCTCCTCTTCTTCCCCTTACTTCTCAGCTTTCGTGCTTCTCCCTCCTCTCCTGGGACGGCCCCGCCAGAGCGCCAGACAGGCCCCGCCAGAGCGAGCGGGGCATCGCTATACCCTATCATTTCACAAGTTGAGACCTACACGCCAAGGGAGTTTAGGGCTCTTTCCAACCATATTATTTGCTTTACAACCAGAACGGTTTCTTTCCAACAACCTTATATTTCGTGTCAGTTGGTCTTCTTTGCAACTAGAAGGTCTTCAAAACCAGAACGGACCCGAACGCCGTTGCTTTACAACGGGACTGATCACTTGGCAACCGGACCAGCGACTTTCCAACCATCGTAGCGCCCCCCAACAAAGAGGCCTCTGATAGTCTTGGAGCGTCTTCTGCAGTGCTTTAGAAAAGTCTCTGTGTGATTTCCGGAACTCCTCTGGGAGTCTTCGAGCGTCCTCTGAAATGCTTTTGAGAAATCTCTGTGTCGTTTCCGAGAAGCCTCAGAGTCTTGCGGCCTTTCAGGACCGTCTGATGGGGTTCCCGAGAACTCTCTGAGAGCCTTGCGGCATTAGAGGACCGTTTCAGGGGTTTCCGAGAATCCTTGGGGCGGCCCTTGACGGGGTGTCCGAGAAGCTTCTGCGAGCCTTGGAGCGGCCTCTGAAGGGGCTCCGAGACTGAAGGGCTTCCGAGAAGCTTTTGGGAGCATGGGAGCGGCCTTTGAAGGGCTTCCGAAGGGCTTCCGAGAGCCTCGGAGCGGCCTCTGAAGGGCTTCCGAGAAGCTTCTGAGAGCGTCGGAGCGGCCTTTGAAGGGCTTCCGAGAAGCTTCTGCAAGCCTTGGGGCGGCCTCTGAAGGGGTTTCCGAGAAGCTTCTGGGAACCTTCGGAATATTTAGGAACCCTTTCCGGATCCTCAGGAATCCTTCGGAATCCTTCGGAATCCTTAGGAATCCTTGGGCATCCTTTGGAATCCTTGGGACTCCTTCGGGAGATCCTTCGGGGTCCTTGGGAATCCTCCGGATTAGGAATCATATGAATCCTTCGGAGTTCTTTGGATTCCTTCAGCATCCGCAGGAATCCTTCGGGATCCTTAGTAATCCTTCGGGATCGTTCGGAATCCTTAGGAATCCGCAGGAATCTTTAGGATTCCTTAGGAACCCTTGGATTCCTTAGGAACTCTTCGGAATCACTGGGAGTCGACTCCCAGTGATTTTTGGGGCGATCCTGGGATCACCTTCAGAAGCATTGGGAATTGTCTCCCAGTGATTTTGGAGGCGATCCTGGGATCACCTTCGGAATCACTGGGAGTCGACTCCGAGTGATTTTGTGGGCGATCCTGGAATCACCTTCGGGATCAGTGGGAGTCGACTCCCAGTGATTTTTTGGGGCGATCCTGGGATCACCTTCGGAATCCTTCGCCGCGCCTCCTCGTCAGGACGAGGACGAGGAGGGGGAGGAGGAGGAGGAGGAGGAGGAGAAGGAGGAGGAGGAGGTGGAAGAGGAGGAGGAAGACGAGGCAGTGCGCATCGACGCTGTGCCGACCCCAGCGCGGGCGTTCAAGGTTGCGAGCTCTTGGGGGGGTGACATGTCGGCCCCCAGGACCTACATACTTGAACCCGCGGCGCAAAATCCGTGCTCAAGAGATGGGACGATACCTTCCAGGGGCCTCCACGAGCGGGGGTCTTTCAAACTTAATGATCCACCTGGTGTCAAAACCCAACGTCCACGTCGTCACGACACGGGGCTAAGTCCGGCGGGTTGTCCGCCTCCTTCACCACCGTGTTCACCACCTTCACCACCGTCGTCATCGTAACGGCGGGTGCTTCCGAGAAGCCCTCGAGAGGCCCCCTCGGTCCCTTCCGTTGTACCCTGTCCCCACATTCTCGGACGAAGCGGCGCAATCATGATCACCCATTCGACCATCACAATCAACATCACCAACATTACCAACAGCA
>CAUYUJ010019700.1:87722-110222 GCA_963575745.1 Prorocentrum cordatum
CCGCGAGGTTACTGGCCAGCACCTCAGCAGGTGTTGATGCCTCTCGCAAGTTCCATGCGGGAGATGTGTTAAGCCTTATCCTTGGGCCATTACTACTTGTACCTTTCGCGGTTGCTTTTGTTGGAGTCATTGTGTCCTCAAATGCGAGCCTCCAGGCGGACTTCCCTCTGTTACTTTCCACTGTGATGATGAGCCAGACGGTGGGTACGTTCTGTTATTGGGCTTTCTCGCAAACTCGGACATGCACAAACATCGACTTGCTGACAGCAGCATTTCTTGCGAAGTTATGCATTCTTCTTCGCCCATTCGTGTCTGAGAGAGATCTGTTTGTCCATCTTTGTATAGGCCAGGGGGCATTTTCTGTGCTCGTAGGTCTTTGCTTATGTCTTCTGGCGCGTGTTGATGGTATGTGGTACCTGCGCTTCTTACCGTACACTGTGTCCAGTGGGTTCGTGACAGGGATTGGGCTTTTGATTATGGATGGTGGTTTCGAGCTAGGCTCTGGCCATGGTATGAAGGAGCTTGTAACTGGAGTAGGGAGCATCCCTCTTCTGACTTATTTGCATGCCTCGGCAACAGTCCTTGCAGGTGGAGTGATCTTATCGATCACGCATGTCATACACAACGGCTTGAGGCTCCCTGTCGGCCTTGGGGTCGTGACACTACTTGTACATGGGATTGCAGCGTTGTTGGGTATTGACAGTTCTGTTCTAGCGTCAAATGGTTTCTTCATCGAGGGACTCACAGCCGACCCGTGGACAGCGAGCTGGGGAGAATTAGCCGCTCGTTTTCATTATTTGCAACCCTCTGCATTCTTGAACACGCCAGTGCTTTCACTCACTGTCTCCTATGCCGTGATGCATGTTATCTGCTGGCCTTTTTATGCGTCTGCTCTCGCGGAGGTTGATATGAGCTGGGTTGGCAAGACAATGTCAATAAGGACGGAGATAATGGTTATGGGAGCGACTAATGTGCTCGTCGGCTTTCTGGGTGCCGTGCCATGTTGCCACTCTATCAAGGTTTTGGTTGTGATGCAAGATGCCGGTGGCACGTCCAAGCTCTGGAGCCTACTTCTTGGTGTTTCATTCGCGTTGCTTTACTTTTTGTCTGACCTTCGTGTGCAATTGTCTGCGATCCCGCGGTGCGCATTTGGTGGCCTTGTCTCTTCGCTTGGCTTTGAATTTATTAGGTCTTCCCTTGCAGAGTCTCGTGCGCGCATCGCCCCCGCAGAGTTGCGTTTTGTCTTGATTACAGCGGTGGTGACTTATTTCGATGTGTTGACAGGTCTCTGCTTTGGCTTGAGCGCAGTTGCTGTTTTTTTCATCGTTGAGTACGCTGGCATGACTGGCATCACTCGGCAAGCTAGTTTGGACGAGGTCCGCTCGAACATGGACAGACCGAATGACGAGATGTCTTTGCTTGATCGCTTTGGGGATCGGGTGACCGTGTTCTGGCTCACTGGGTATATTTTTTTTGGGTGTGCCGTTGGTGTCGTAGAGGAAGTAGAAGCGTTCATCGAACAGAAACAAACGGTCCGATACATTGTCATTGATTTCGAACACGTGCCTGCAGTCGATGCGTCCGGTGTTCACTACCTCACTAATTTTGCGTCGCAGTGCATGAGTCGAGATGTGCCGATCAGGGTCTGCTTCTCTGGTATGGTGAGACGCTTACGTCTGGCAGTCGAAAGTGCAGTGAAGTCTAAATGCGTTCATGGTTTGAAGTTGGACGCTCACTTGGCCGAGGAAGCAATTTCGTGGGCAGAGGAGGAATTGATAGCAGCGTACAGTGTAGCGAGCATCACTAGAAGGACATCTACTGTAGTACCGACTGATCCCTTGCCAGAAACATCTCCTTACAGGGCGTTGGAATCATTTTTCGCAGTCATGGTGCCAAATAGGCTTGGTCCAGACTTTGCCGCCGTGGTGTCACGATTGGTACCAGCTGTCGCTATACACAAAGTTATGATAGGCGAGCAGTTGTTTGTGGAAGGTTCCGCAGCACTGGAGCTCATCTTCGTTTTGCATGGGAAAGTGGTGCTCATGAGGAGCCAGAGAGCAGACGAGGGTTGCAAGCTTCCGACACATCATTTGAACAAGGAGAAAGGCGATGTGTTTGTTTTTGAGGAGCGCTCACCAGTACTTGTGCAGCACCTTTCATCTAAGGCAGTGATTGGTGCAGCAGAGTACGGCCTCGGAAAAGGCAAAGCCGTTTGGAGCACTTCGTGCACTGCTTCGTGTAATTGCCAGGTCTTGACAATACCTTTTGCTAACCTGTCAGTCGCCCTCGAAGAAACGCCGTCAGCTGGGTTCGCTGTTGTCAGCCGGTTGGCGCAGCTGACGTCGGCGCATTTAGTACGATTAATGAGGAAGTCCGAGCCTGTGCCATTTTCCCATGCCTGAGGTCGAGTGGCCCGTTTTTCTATGGCTGGCCCTTCAGCCAGTGCCCAATAGTCTTGATTCGGCGTTGGACCTGCCGTGTTGGAAGAGTAGGCGGCGGCTCCCTGGAGAGGAGAGGGGTGGGGAGGAGGAGGAGGAGGAGGAGGAGGAGGAGGAGGAGGAGGAGGAGGAGGAGGAGGAGGAGGAGGAGGAGGAGGAGGAGGGGGGGGCAGATGGAGCACCGCGGTGCTGTTGCTGTGCTGTGCTGCGTGTTCGGTCGCAGTCGCCCTGCGCGTTTGGCGTCCGGGATCTCCCGCTGCGCCGGGCTGCCCACGCGGGCACCGTCGCCGCTCCCGGCGGCGGCCGAGGCGGATTGGACGGCACTCGGGAGGCGCCGCTCCCGGCCCCTCTCCGTGGCGCTCGAGGAGGGGCCGGCAGCATCTCCGCCGGCAGTTGGTGGCTATGTGCGGGGACGTGATCGAAGACCACGGGGCGCGTGAGTGCCTGCTCGCAGACGTCTGAAAAAAACGCATACTTCTGCCTCGACGTAAGGTATTGCAAATCCCCGATGGCAGGTCCAGGCCATTTAGTAGTTACTTTGCGAGTAGTGGAACGCGCTTGTCTAGAAGGCGCCCACGGCGAGCCACAGTCGCCCCCTGTCTCTGGGAAGTGCCCCTGTGGCAACAGCTGATGGCTCTTGGGGGCCTCTTGGGGACATCCTCGTGGCCTCTGGCGCCTCGTGGGGGCCTCCTGGGCCGTCGTAGGGCCCTCTCGGCCCGCTGGGCGCCTTCGACGGCCGCCTTGATGCCCGGCCGTCTCGGGGCCTCTTCGGGCGCTGCAGGGCCGCCTTTGAGGTCTCTTGGGCCGTCTTGGGGCCCTCTCGGAGCTACCTTGGGGGCCTCTTGGCCCATTTCGGGGCTCTGTTGGTATCTTCTTCTGCCGCCCTTGGGACTATCCTGGATGCCCCTGTGCCGTCTTCGGCTGCCGGAAACTCGAGAAGGCGAGAAGGACGGACAAGTAGTAATTTTGGCTTTTGCAATCTTCGGGCCCTCCTGAGGGCCTCCTAGAGGCATTTTGGGTATCCTGGGTGCCTCCTGGGCCGTTCGGAAGCCATCTTTGGGCTACTTGGTATAATCTTGGGCCATCTTGGGCCTCTGACCTTCTTGGGCCGTCTTGGAGGCCATCTTGGGCCACCTTGCCATCTTGGAGCCATTTTGGAACCGTCTTGGACGGCAAAGTCCACTGGATGTACTTTTGAAATTGCCGGCGGGATTGGCAAGAGACCATTGGGAATTTCTTGGAGAGGCCACCGTGCTCGCAAGTCCAGACTACCGAGTACCCCTTTTTCGAGCAAGAGGGGTTGGCTTGGCAGGTTTTGTCGAAGACGCCTGCGGCGAGCCGCCGCCGCCTGCCTTTGTGGAAACGCCGGTGTGGCCAAGCCTCGGGTGAAAGCTTGGCCAGGGCAGTGGACCACGTGTTTAGGGGAACAAAAGTGACATAAATATATAAACTCGGAGGTCCGCGCGGATTTCTCGGATCGGTGCTGTGGCCCCCCGGCGGCGCCTCCGGCGCCGCCCCTGGCGCGCTCCGCGCGCCAGGGAGGGGGGTCCAGCGCCGATCCGAGAAATCCGCGCGGACCTCCGAGTTTTTATGTTTATGCCACTTTTTGTTCTCCTAGTGTTCCCCCGTCCGTTCTGACGGTTCGCCTTTCGGTTGCCCCGACTAGCCCCGCAGCTGGTGCGGACTGCCTCTGCCGCGCCGCCGACAGCAAAGTTCCCCCGTCCGTCGTGGAACCCCGTGGGGGAAAGCGGGGAACACTGTGGGGGAGGGGTTCAAGATGAGGAGGAGGAGGAGGCGAGTGACGAGGAGAAGGAGGTGGAGGAGGAGGAACAGAGCAAACGCAAGAAGCATCAACCATGTAACGAGAAACCCTCCCCCCTGAATTCCATCTTCATAGGTCCCTACCGAGCTTCTTTTCATTGCGGGAAGTGTCCCATGATAAGACAACCGTCGGATAATCTCCAATCTTGTCCGAACACAATACTTGAGACCTCAACACCACGGATCAACGTGACTGTTGCATCCCGACGACCCTCAACCGTGCCAGAACACCATTCTTGGCATTTCGACATGGCGAATCAAAGTGATTGTTGCGTTCGGGCAATCCTCGACAGTTTCTGGGACTTCAACATGGCGAATCAAAGTGACTGTTCCGTTCTGACGATCCTCAGCCGTGCCAGATCACAATTCTTGGGACTGCAGCCGTACGAATCCTTGAATCTGTTGCGAGCTTGTCAGACGAATGTGCGCGGCGCTAGGGAGAGAGCTACACTTTGAAAAACACCGTTTTGAAGAACTGTTTCAAAATAATTGCTTTGCAGAACCGCTTGGAGAGCTACATTTAAGACGAATGTGCGCGGCGCAAAGGCGAGAACCACATTTAGAAAATGACCCCCATCCATCCGTGACACTTTGAAAACAACGAACGACGAATGCGCGCGGCGTTACGGCGAGAGGCACGTGTTGAGATAACCACCTGCCCTCCATCCGTGAACCTGTAGCCAACATTAAGCTTCAAGGTCGTACATGGAGAGGAAGTCGTAGGCGAATGGCCCAGCCCGCCCTACCGACACATCTTAGGGTGCGACAGGGATATTTTTTTTCAGAAGGGAAAGGGATAGAGGATGATGAAGATGATGATGATGAAAATGATGATGAAGATGATGATGAAGAACATGATGATGAAGATGATGAATCTGATGATGATGCTGTTGCTGATGATGATTCTGGTAATGATGATGCTGCTGATGATGATTATGATGATGATGAGGATGAGGATGAAGATGAGGATGAGGATGAGGATGATGCTGATGATGATGATGATCATGATGATGATGATGACGATGATGCTGATGCTGATGCTGATGATGATGATGATGATGATGATGATGATGATGACGATGATGATGATGATGATGATGATGATGATGATGATGATGATGATGATGATGATGATGATGATGATGATGATGATGATGATGATGATGATGATGATGATGATGATGATGATGATGATGATGATGATGATGATGATGATGATGATGATGATGATGATGATGATGATGATGATGATGATGATGATGATGATGATGATGATGCTGATGATGATGAGGAGGAGGAGGAGGAGGAGGAGGAGGAGGAGGTGGAGGAGGGGGAGGAGGAGGAGGAGGAGAAGGAGGAGGCGGCATTTTGGGACCCTCTTGGGACCTCCTCGGCGGCTTCCTGATGGCCTCTTTGGGGCCTCCAATGAGCCTCGTGGGGGCCTCCTGGGGCCTCTTGGGGCTCTCTTGGGGGCCTCCAGAGGCTTCTAAGGTGCCTCCAAGGGGCCTCTTCGGGTTTAGAGGCCGCGTTGGGGAACTACATGGGCCGTCTTGGGGCCCTCTGGGGGCTCTTTAGGGCCGTCTTGAGGCTGTCCCGGACTGTCTTGGAGCCGTCTTGGGCCGTATCGGGGCTGCCTTGGGGCCGTCTTGGTACTTCTGAGACCGTCTTGGGGCTATCTTGGAGGCCTCTGGGGCCGTCTTTTGCTTCCAGAAGCTTGAAAAAGGCGAGAACGCGAAAGCCAATTTAACACAGGGGCAAGTCAGTGAGTTTGGCCTCCTCGGAGTCTCCTGTTTGGAGGCCTCTTGGGAATCTTGGGTGCCTCTTGGGCCGTCTGGAAGCCATCTTGGGGCGTCTTGGGATCATATCGGGCTGTCTTGGAGCCATCTTGGGATGTCCGCCCAGTTTGGACTCTCTGATGGTGATCTTGCCCGTCTTAGAGGGATCTTGGAGACCGATCTGGAGGCCATCTTGGACCATCTTGAAGCCACTCGGTTAGAGCAACCGATGGAGTGTACCTTTCGGTGGAATCGGGCGAAGGCCACTGGGGAACCTTTTGGAAGGGCAAGCAACTATTCGAAACGTTTGCACGCCAAAAACCCTTGGGGCAAGATGTGGTGGCCTTCGGCTCATCCCGCAGCTGTGCCTGGGTCGTGGACAAGGGGCTTCTTAGGGGCTTCTTGGGGTCTCTTGGGAGGCTCTCTTATCAGGCCAGGATATCGATACAAACATATCTATGTGTGTGTATACATATATATATATATATGTATAATATGATCCTGGGCTTCGGGCCCACGGACCCCCCCCCCAGATGGGATGGTGGGGGGGACGACGTTGACGACGACGACGCCAAAGAGCGCAGGGCAAACCAAGAACATGCAGAAACACCACAACGGTTGCGCTGACCGGCACGCCACGAACGCTACATGACAACGGAGGGCCGCATGTCTACGGAAGAAAAACGTCCAAAAAAGCAAACAAAAGAATTGGCGCGAGTTTCTCCGAATTTAGGCACGCTCAAAATAAGGTAGTTCTTCTTGTGCCGAGGACGCCATCTGTTCCCTCCCGGCTTTTAACCTGCGGGCGCACGCCAGATTGAGCGCGCATTTGACTTCACCAGAAGAGGCCAACCCAGACTGATGACGGTTGTGATGGACGTTTGCAGTGGCACTTCCCCTTCGTCAAGTGTAGCAGTTTTACGTCATGCCTGGGACGGCGATGCGTATGCCGATGCCTTTGCCGATGCCGCCGACGACGACGACGACCACGACGACGACGGCGGCGGCGACGAAGACGACGACGACGACGACGACGACGACGACGACGACGACGACGACGACGACGACGACGACGACGACGACGACGGCGGCGGCGGCGGCGGTGGCGGCGACAGCGACTCTTGGCTGAGGCGGACCCCCCCCTGACCACCGCACACCCACAGGGGGGGACCCCACACGGCACCACAGGGGGGGGGGCACCCACCACGCCACGCCCACAGGGGGGGGGACTATCGCGCGGGGCAGGGGGGCCCCGATGGCATTAGCATTGGGGGGGGCAGACCCCAGACCATATGTGTATATATATATGTATATAAATATATGTGCATATGTGGGTGTATATAAGTGTATGTCTGTTCATGCAGAAAAATAAGTTAATCAGTAAACACATACTTACATCCATCAAAAACGAACTAATTGTTTAAACGCATGAATACATGACTATATAACATAACCATGACTAATTAAACACAGCCGTACATCAATGCACACATTCGTACACCCATAAACCATAACAACATACATGATTATATAGATATAAACAACACGCATCCAACACATATTCTCAAGCAGAGTTACATATACTTGAATACATGAAGAACGCATGCGTACACGCACATATACACATACACGCGTGTATACATACATACGCAACTACATGCACACATCATACCATACATAAGCGCAGGCATTCATACATACATAAATACATGGTCGCCCCCAGCACCCCCAAAAGCACAACAAAAAACACACAAAGCGAACCATAATCAGAACACCAAGCTGAAACAACGCCAGAACAACCGAAGCCAGAACCATCACCAGAACTAGGAAAACCAACACCATAACCAGAAGCAGAACCGTAACCAATGATCGTTTGCTTCTCCTCCTCCCTCTCCTCCCTCTTTGCGACTTCAGCAAGAAAACAAACATACACAGTGCTTCCTTGAACTGGGAGCGCCAAAAACTATTGCGCGGGCCTTACGGCCTGTGCCGCCGACCCTGGAGGCATCGGCTCTCGACGGCAAAGGGGGGGAGAGGGGGTGAGGACAAGTTAGGTGCGCTCGCGTCAACATCTGACATCCTACCCCTCCCTCCCATCCCTTACCATGGCGCTGATTTTCTCTATCCGCGGACGCGTGTCGTAGCGGACCT
Organism: Prorocentrum cordatum; assembly: GCA_963575745.1. Lineage (NCBI taxonomy): Eukaryota > Dinophyceae > Prorocentrales > Prorocentraceae > Prorocentrum > Prorocentrum cordatum. The sequence continues at coordinate 95,908 of CAUYUJ010019700.1, forward strand.
GTGGCTCCGCGCGCGTGTGCGTAGTGGGTGGTGGTGCGCGTGCGTGCGTGCGTGTGTGCGTGGTTGTGGTTGTTGTGGTGGGTGGTGTGTATGTGTGTGTGTGTGCGTGTGTGCGCGTGTGCTGTGGTGTGACGTGGTGTGGCGTCTTGGTGGTTTGGTGGTGGGCCAGGTGCGTACGTGCGTGATGGCGGTGGTGGTGGTGGCGGTGGTGGTGTGTGTGTGTGTGTGTGTGTGTGTGTGTGTGTGTGTGTGCGTGTGTGTGTGTGCGTGTGCGTGCGTGCGTGCGTGCGTGCGTGCGTGCGTGTGTGTCTGCGTGTGCGCGCGTGTGATGTGGTGTGACGCGGTGTAGCGTGGTGGTGGTGGGTGGGGTAGTGCGGTGGTGGTGGCGGTGCGCGGTGGTGGTGCGCGTGCGTGCGTGCGTGCGTTGGTGGGTGGAAGTGGCGGTGGGTGTGCGTGCGGCGGGGCGGGGCGTGGTGCGGCGCGGTGGTGGCGGGCGGATGGGCGCGCGAGAAAGAGGCCCGCGCTGGGGCGAGAACGCCATCCTGAACGACGGAGGCCAAACACCGATCCGAAAATGAGGCCCACGCTGCAGCGGGAGCACGATTCGGAACGATTCGGGAGCAGAAATGAGGCCGGCGCCTCAGCGAGAGCAGCATTTTGAACAAAAAACGCAGGCGAAAACCCAACTCCAGGGAATCGTGTGTGTAAAAAAAGAGTACGCGGGGGGGGGGGGGGGGGCGAATGCGCAAAAGACGTCATCAGGGGAAGAGGGAGTAGTAGTATTCATATTGATTAATTGTGGAAGAGGAGGCCGGGAAGGCGGCGTATCTGACCCAGGACCCCCCCCGCTACCCCCCCCAGGTCCCCCCCGGGACCCCCCCCCCTGGCGGGGAAGGGGAAAAAGCAGAGGCGACGTTGTTCCGTTTCGGTTTGTACCGACACGCTTCAGGAAAAGGTTGTAGGACAGGAGAGGAAGCGACGGGCGCAGTGGAGGAGAAGGCTGTAGGGAAGGGACAGAAGCGACGGCGGGAGGGCGGCGTATCTGACCCAGGACCCCCCCCGCTACCCCCTCCGGGACCCCCCCGGGACCCCCCCCCTGGCGGGGAAGGAAAGAAAGGGAAGGGGTTTTCCTTTGACTCAGAGGCGACGTTGTTCCGTTTCGGTTTGTACCGACACGCTTCAGGAAAAGGTTGTAGGACAGGAGAGAAAGCGATGGGCGCAGTGGAGGAGAAGGCTGTAGGGAAAGGACAGAAGCGACGACGCTGGAAAAGGAACGACGAGGAAGATGGGGCAAACAACAAAGCCTCTTCCACACGCCGACAGGGTCGGCTGATTTTTTTGGTATGACGAGCAAGGGAACACTGTGTATGTTTGTTTTTCGGTTTTCTTTTGGTTTTAAATCCCTAATGCTCGCAGGCGCCTCTCTCCCAGCAAGCACTGGCACTGGCAAAACAAACCAAACATACACAGTGTTTCCTTGCTCCGAGAGCGCCAAGCACTGCGTATGTTTGGTTATTTTGGTTTTTGTGGGCCTGAGGAGCAAGGGAGCTTTTTTTGTTGAAAGGCCCACTGCTCGCAGGGGCCTCTCTCCTAGCAAGCACTGGCGCTGTCAAAACAAACAAAAACTCCAAAACATACACAGTGTTTCCTTGCTCCGAGAGCGCCAAATACTGAGTATGTTTGGTTGTTTTTTTTTGGGGGGGGGGGTCTGGGGAGCAAGGGAATACTGTGTATGTTTTTTTGGTTCTCTCCCAGCAAGCACTGGCGCTGTCCCCCCCCGAAAAAAAAACATTATCCCGGCAAAGCAACCTAACAGCGATGTGTAGAAGCATATCTGAAAGCATTCCCCTTAAGATTCAGATGAGAATCCAGTTGTAGAATTCTGCTGTTCTCGCAGTCGTAGTCGCATTCGCGATGACAGTCGCAGCGGTAACGGCAGTCGCAGTCACAGCCTCAGCCTCAGCCTGCCTCAGCCTCAGCCTCAGCCTGCCTCAGCCTCAGCCTGCCTCAGCCTCAGCCTCAGCCTGCTTCAGCCTCAGCCTCAGTCTGCCTTCAGCCTCGGCCTCAGCCTCAGCCTGCCTCAGCCTCAGCCTGCATCAGCCTCAGCCTCAGCCTCAGCCTGCCTCAGCATCAGCCTGCCTCAGCCTCAGCCTCAGCCTCAGCCTCAGCCTCAGCCTCAGCCTCAGCCTGCTTCAGCCTCAGCCTCAGTCTGCCTTCAGCCTCGGCCTCAGCCTCAGCCTGCCTCAGCCTCAGCCTCAGCATCAGCCTGCCTCAGCATTCAAAATGTGGCCCGGGAATGGAGTTCTGGGAACTCGAAGAACACGAAGTGGCCTACAGTTGGCTCCGGGCATTCAAAATCATGCCCAGGAATGGAGTTCTGGGAACTCGAAGACCACGAAGTGGCCTACAGTTGGCTCCGGGCATCCAAAATGTGGCCCGGGAATGGAGTTCTGGGAAGTCGAAGAGCACGAAGTGGCCTACAGTTGGCTCCGGGCATCCAAAATGTGGCCCGGGAATGGAGTTCTGGGAAGTCGAAGAGCACGAAGTGGCCTACAGTTGGCTCCGGTTATTCAAAATGTGGCCCGGGAATGGAGTTCTGGGAGGTCGAAGAGCACGAAGTGTGTGACTGTTGGCTTAAAACGACCCGGTTCTGTTCCCGGCCCTCCCCGGCACCCGCCCAGACCCCCCTGTGGAGTCATCAGATGCTCTCTTTTGACCCACTAGAAACCTATCAGCAAAAGCTGTTAGGTAAAAAATTATCCCGGCAAAGCAACCTAACAGCGATATGTAGAAGCATATCTGAAAGCATTCCCCTTAAGATTCAGATGAAAATCCAGTTGTAGAATTCTGCTGTTCTCGCAGTCGTAGTCGCATTCGCGATGACAGTCGCAGCGGCAACGGCAGTCGCAGTCACAGCCTCAGCCTCAGCCTGCCTCAGCCTCAGCCTCAGCCTGCCTCAGCCTCAGCCTGCCTCAGCCTCAGCCTCAGCCTGCTTCAGCCTCAGCCTCAGTCTGCCTTCAGCCTCGGCCTCAGCCTCAGGCCTGCCTCAGCCTCAGCCTGCATCAGCCTCAGCCTCAGCCTCAGCCTGCCTCAGCATCAGCCTGCCTCAGCCTCAGCCTCAGCCTGCCTCAGCCTCAGCCTCAGCCTGCTTCAGCCTCAGCCTCAGTCTGCCTTCAGCCTCGGCCTCAGCCTCAGCCTGCCTCAGCCTCAGCCTGCCTCGGCCGCAGCATCAGCCTGCCTCAGCATTCAAAATGTGGCCCAGGAATGGAGTTCTGGGAACTAGAAGAACACGAAGTGGCCTACAGTTGGCTCCGGGCATTCAAAATCATGCCCAGGAATGGAGTTCTGGGAACTTGAAGAGCACGAAGTGGCCTACAGTTGGCTCCGGGCATCCAAAATGTGGCCCGGGAATGGAGTTCTGGGAAATCGAAGAGCACGAAGTGGCCTACAGTTGGCTCCGGGCATCCAAAATGTGGCCCGGGAATGGAGTTCTGGGAACTCGAAGAGCACGAAGTGGCCTACAGTTGGCTCCGGGCACTCAAAATGTAGCCCGGGAGTGGAGTTCTGGGAGGTCGAAGAGCACGAAGTGTGTGTTTGTTGACGAAAAACGAGTCCGGCTCTGTTCCCGGTTCTCCAGAATGTGGCCCGGGAATGGAGTTCTGGGAGGTCGAAGAGCACGAAGTGTGTGTTTGTTGGTGAAAAGCGAGCCCGGCTCTGTTCCCGGTTCTCCAGAATGTGTCCCGGGAATGGAGTTCTGGGAGGTCGAAGAGCACGAAGTGTGTGACTGTTGGCGAAAAACGATTCACGGTTCTCCTCCCCGGCACCCGCCCAGACCCCCCTGAGGAGTCATGATGCTCTCTTTTGACACCACTAGAAACCTATCAGCAAAAGCTGTCAGGTAACAAACAAAATCCGCCGACCCTGTCGGCGTGTGGAAGAGGCTTTGCTGTTTGCCCCATCTTCCTCGTCGTTCCTTTTTCCCGTTTCCCTGCAGCGTCGTCGCTTCTGCCCCTTCCCTACAGCCTTCTCCTCCACTGCGCCCGTCGCTTTCTCTCCTGTCCTAAAAACTTTTCCGGAAGCGTGTCGGTACAAACCGAAGCGGAACAACGTCGCCTCTGAGTCAAAGGGAAGCCCCTTCCCTTTCTTCCCTTCCCCGCCAGGGGGGGGGGGTCCCCGGGGGGGTCCCGGGGGGGGTCCCGGGGGGGGGTCCTGGGTCAGATACGCCGCCCTCCCGCCGTCGCTTCTTTCCCTTCCCTACAGCCTTCTCGTGGATTTCACATGCGTTTTTGAAAGATTTTGGCGTTCTTGCCTCTTCCGCTTCCCGACGCGCCAAGACGGCCCAAAAGGCCCCCAAGATTGGCCCGAAACGGCCCAAGAGGCCCCCAAGAGGGTCCCCTAACGGCCGAAGAGGGCCCCAAGACGGCCCAAGACGCCTCCAAGACGGCCCAGGAAGCCCCCAAGATTGCCCCAAGACAGCCCAGGAGAGCCCCAAATTGCCCAGGAGGCCTCTAAGAGTGCCTCGAGACGGCGCAAGAGGAGCCCTGGACGGCCCAAGACGGCCTCAAGAGAGCCCCAGGCTGTCCCAAGAAAGCCTCTGGCCTCCTCCTCCTCCTCCTCCTCTTCTTCTTCTTCTTCTTCTTCCTCCTCCTCCTCCTCCTCGTCCTCCTCCTCCCCCTCCTCCTCCTCCTCCTCCTCCTCCTCCTCCTCCTCCTCCTCCTCCTCCTCCTCCCCCCTCCTCTGCTCCCCCTCCTCCTGCTCTCCTCTGCCTCCTTCTCCTCCTCTTGCTTCTCCACCACATCCTTCTCCCCCCTCCTCCTCCCTCATCCACCTCCTCCACCCTTCCTCCACCTCCCACTCATCCTCCTCCCCCTGCCCCCCCCTCGTTTTCATCGTCGTCGTTCTCAGGGTCGGCCGCACGTAAGGCCTTCGCAATAACAAAACAACAGACATACACAGTGTTTGGCGCTCTCGGTGCAAGGAAGCACTGTGTCTGTTTGGCTTTTTGGGTCTGGAGTCGTCGGGGGGTCCCGGCGAGCATTGGGGCTTGCAAAACCAAAAAACCATCAGAACCAAGCATACACAGTGTTTCTTTGCTCCCCAAAAATTAAAACAAACATGCGCAGGGCTTCCTTGCTCCTCAGACCCCCAAATGCAAAAACAGAAAAATGTACACAGTGTTTGGCGCTCTCGGTTCAAGGACACACTGCGTATGTTTGGTTGTTTTGGTCCGAGAAGAGAAAGATGCTGAGGGGGGAACCACCCCTCCTCCCCCTCACTCCGCCGTTTGGGGGTGCTTTGGGGGGGGGGGGGTAAGCAAATAAATACACACAAACATAATCTCATACGCGCTAAAACATAAGCCAATACATGCATACATAACAAGTCAAACAATAGCACATACACATAACCAACTGAATACATAACTAATTCAATTCATTGGACATACGCAAACAAAAACACACATTACACTTTTTCAATACATATATTGATACATCATTTTCTAATTTTACAATTAAACACATAAGCACATAACAACATACACATCCACACATGAAGTTATACATGCACACACACACATACATACATACATACATACATACATACATACATACATACATACATACATACATACATACATACATACATACATACATACATACATACATACATACATACATACATACATACATACATACATACACACATATATATATATATATACACATGAACGCATACATGCATAAACCATTAATTCATACATGAGCGAATGCATACATAATCACGGGGAGGCGGTCCTGGACCAGGGGGTGTTCCATTTTGCCATGTGGCTGTGGACCCCCCCGGAGGCGCCAGGACGCTCCCAGGACAGTCCGCAGGACGCCCGCAGGACAGCCCAAGAGAGCGCCGAGACGGCCCGGGAGCGCTCCAAGTCGGCCCCAGATGGCTTCAAGATGGGCCAAGAAGGCTCCAAAGCGCCCCAAGAGGCTTCCCAAAGGACCCCTAAGAGGGGCCGGGCCGAAGAGGCACGTTTGATTGATTTTCTGTTGGTTCCTGAAGGAATTTGGGATTCTCCCCAGTTCGGCTTCCCGACGCTCCAAGACGGCCCGAGTGGCCCGAAAGACGGGCCAAGAGGCCCCCAAGAGAGCACCGAAACAGCCAAGAAGGGCCCCAACACCGCCCAAGAGGCTTCCAAGACGGCCCAGAAGGGCCCCAAGAACGCCCCAGGAGGGACCTCAGAAGGGAAACGCGAGCCGAAGTTCGAGCCCTCGCCCACCGGAGGTCCCCATGAAGCCCTCAGGAGTCCCCAAGAGGCCCTCAAGAGGCCCCCGGGAAGCCCCAAGAGGCTTCCAAGACGCCCCCGGAGAGACCCCAAAGAGGCTTCCAAGAGGCCCCAAGAGAGGCAACCACCAAGTACCCAAGAGGCCCCCGAGAGCTCTCCAAAAGGCCACCGAAAGACTTCCACACATATCCCAACAGGCATCCAGCAGGCCACTAGCCCATCACCCAGGCATGGTGCCCTCAGGCCCACAACCCAAGTCCCCCAGACAGATCACGCGGCATCCAAGACGTTGCAGAGAGATCCACGAGTTCGGTGGGAGGGCCTCTGGATGCACCACTATGAACAAGGGCCCCTGAGCTGGACACCGCGTGTCGTCACAGTCGTTCGCGCCCCATCATTACTATTGTCAGTACTATTGCCGCACGCCGTGGCTCCAGGGTCAAGCTGCCTTTTGCAAAGCATACCCCAGGCGTGTCACCAGCCAGAGCGCACATGTTTGAATTTCCCGGTTTGAACCCAAAACGTGGCCCGACCCATGGCCGATGGTCGGCGGACGCTGTCACATCATTGCTCCACGTGCTTGTCGTTGGCTCTATGTGCGCACCCTAATTGCGCAAACCATAGCGCCCCGTCGTCCAAGAAGTTCAATCCGCACGGCCCGCGTGCAGCCCACATGAAAGCCCTGCTCACAGGCCAACATTGGAGTGGGACATGCGCAGGAGCAACCGAAACGCTGCACACTGTCGTCAACTCGCCCTCCAGCGCACAAGGGATTCTTATATGCCTGCACGAGTGGCCATCTACCATGTGTGAATGCACGATTGGGCTGCCGACCGTACGAATCACAATAGCCAATAATGGTATCCGTTCGGTCCTTGGTGGCGATGCGCGTGCAATGCGTTTTTTTACACGAGCGACCCTGACGCGATTGCGCCATTGCGATGCCGCTGCCTGCGACATCGGACGCGCGCCATGCGTGAACGACTGCGGTCGACGAGCGTGTCAGACACTGGTCCAGCGCGAGCTGCTTTCAACGCAATGCGGCGTGCCGTAGTGTGCGACGCGCGCGCGCTGCGCCAGGCACTCCAGGAGTGCGCCTCGCAGGCTTTGCAGACGTCGGGCGCCCTGGCTTCCGCGCGACGGACCTGAAGGGTCCACTCCCCGACGATCGGGGCGCTTGGCAGCGGCGTATCTGTCCATGGGTAATTGCGACTCTGGCGACGTAGCGAAGGCACCCTTTACCCAAGTCTGGTCAGACGAGTCACCGCTGCACCCATTATCGGGCGATCTTCCTCGAGAAAGAAGGCGTTCAAAAGGGGGCGCGAAGTGTTTTCGCCGAGTGCTGCAAAAACGGAGCGTTCCGCTACGCGCCTGCGTTGCCGCCGGTGCCGGCGACGCTTGCTTCGCCAATCGCTGGCGCGCCCGCGTCGACTCAGACGCTGGCTCGCCGCCCGTTCACAGGGGCCTTGAGTTGTCGCTGTGGACGTCAGCGCCCGCCGCGAACACAAGATCAGATGTCAGGATTCCGTTCAAGTCGCGCGCTTGTGCACATGCGCTTTAGGCGCCGAGTCTTTCGTCGACGGTGGCAGCCGCGCCCGTTCGCCTGCCACTTCGCCGCCGCCTGCTGCTCATGTGTGGTGCGCGCGCGTCGTGCGTGGCCGAGTGCGCGCTTGACAGCGCGTCGACGACCCCGAGAAGGCCGCATCAATGAGACATGGGTCTTTTTCAAGCCTCGACCGAAACATTCCCCAGGTCCCGCGTGACATTTTTGTGCAACCGTGCGTCCATCGCGACGCGGGCTCCGCTGAGCTGAGCCCGTTCCCGGCGCGCTTGAAAGACGCGCGCGATTGCGTGCGATGGGGGCCGACCAAAACGCCGAGTGCCACTGCGCCTCTGCGCGCTCTGCGCCCCTCCGGCGGCGCGGATCGGGGCCCCCGCGCAGGCGACGAGCCGTCATCCGCAGAAGTGTCTTGCGTAGTGGTCGGAGATGGGCCGCCCCCGCCCCGCTTCACTGCCATCTGCGCAAGAGCAGATTCTGCGGGCGGAGCGGGGGCCCGCGGGTTGTCATCGTCATCGGGATTCGTCGCCCCGTGGGCCCATCCCCTGCCGCGCCTGCGCGGAACTCTCGGCTGTTCCACGGCGCTGCGCGCGGCGCCGCTGCGTTGCGCCGGGCCCGCGGGCCGTCGAATCTCCCTTGCAGAGTTCTGTTCGCATCGCCTCGTGCAGCGGTGCGACAGCGCCGCCGCTGCGGTCAAGCCCGCCCGCGGCGGGGGCCCGCTCTTTGCACGGTGCGCGGTAGATGCGTGCGATGAGATAGAGTCCGATAGATTAGACAGGGGCTTCGAACAACCAGGATAAACTCGCTGCAGAATGCCTGCGAGGGCTCATGGATTACTCTGGGCGCGAACGCGCCCGATGACGCGCGGGAACGGCCGGCGAACGCACCTCGCATAAGAAAGCCCTTGAGCCATGCGACAGATTTATTTTGGGGACACACTATTCAAGGCCGAGTAATTCTAGGCGCTGCCCGCGCATTCCCGCCAACGGCGCGCGGATTCTAGGCGCTGCCCGCGCATTCCCGCCGACGGCGCGCGGCAAGTGTGCCGCGCCAGCGCCGGCCCGCCAGGCCCCTTCGCTCTTCCGCCGCGCCCCGCGACGCGCGACAGTCCGGAATGGCGGGGGAATCGCGCGTTGAATCGAGCGAGATTGCCGGGCGGAGTGCGGGCGCAATATTCTCGCGCTGTTTGCATAGTAGCGCAGCGACCGGTGACCGACGGAAAGATGGTGGATGCGTCGTTTCCGCGGGGAGATGGCGAGCGCAGTATTTCCGCAAGGCTCTGCGCGCGTATCTCAGACTGTGCAAGCGCTTCCCGGGAGATGCAGGGCCCGTGAGATTTCCAGCAGCATGCTGCGAAAGTCACCAGCAACATAATGGATGTTCGATATCGCGCCAAGTCTGAATGATTGTGAAAAGTAATGGAAAGATTGTGACGCAGTTTTGACTTTCTCAAGTTGTACAGAACTGATGGAAATATAATGAAGACGGAGCGGGGGGAGAGAGAGGACGTCCACGCAGAAACACCACATACCTGGGCGATGCTCGCTGCGGTGATTGTATTTCCATGACAGCCGATCCCACTTTGCCCGAGATGAAGAACAACCTGCGACGTGGCGAAGTAACGAACAAAAAGGCCCGCTCTGGTCTCCAGAGTGTTTCACGCGAAATTCAGCCACATTATCGGCAGGATGCTGGCGTGCACATGCATGATCGAATGGCAAAAGTGCGGATTGCCACACTGTCACGTCCTACTCATAGTGCGCCTTGAAAAGGAACTCGCGACGCCTGGACAATGACAGAGCTGTATTCGCAGAAGTCCCATGTCCCACCACCCAGACAAAGCTCTACGAACTCGTAGAAGCACGCGTGGACCGTTCGGGGCATTGAATCCACAATGCCCGTGCATAGAGAACGGCAGCTGCGCCGCACACGACACGCAGCAATGGCGCGACAGCGTTGTAATCAACGTGAATGGATGCCCCGCCTACAGGCGACGGCAATCCAACCCGTCACGCGCTGTCAAGAAAGTCGGCGCACGGAACTTGGTCCCACGCAACCTCCACGCACGACGTGGCCTATGTGACGATGATGATCATGATCGTAGTCATGGTGATGATGATGACGACGACCATGTTGTTGATGATGATAACGGCGATGGTGATGATGACGACGATGATGGTGATGATGATGATGATGATGGTAAGGAAGGTTAGTGCAGCTGCTGCTGATGATGATGGGGGCGAGGACGATGATGATGAGGATGGTGACGACCATATTGCTGATGATGACGATAACGGTTATGCCAGTGATGATGACGGTTCTGAAGAATCCATGAATGATGCTGGTAACGACTATTTTGACGAAGAGGGCGACGATGCCGATGACGCTGCCGATGCCGATGGTGATGGTGCACAAGATGACGACGTCGATGGCGACGATGATGATGACGACGGCGAATAGGAGTTTGATGATGACGACGACGATAGTGACGGCGATCGAGATGATGACGTTCTTGATGGCTTCGACGAAAACGATGGCGCCGACGACGACGATGTCGGTCGATGGTGATTACGATGGTGGTGATTATGATGATGATTTTGGTGATGATGGTGATGACGATGACGGCGACGACGACGCCGATGATGACGATGACGGTGGCGACTACGCCGACATCTCGGGAACATGTGGTGTAATTCCAGGGCGGCCCAGGATGACGCCCACGCGAACTTTGACGTTTCGAACAGCAAACCCCAAAGTGGCGTACGCTTTCTTCCAGATGGCCCGGGATATCCCTGAACGGCGCAAGCGGCCAAGAGAGTGTCCAGAAACAGAGCGCACCAGGATTCCAGTTGATTTTGCGAGATGTTGTGGCTTCTGGATTTTTAGTTTCGTGGAGGGGGGAGGAACAAGGCAGGATGAGGAGTACTAGAAGGGGGAACACAGAAGGAGGTGAAGGAAGAGACAGAGAGTGCTACTAAGGGGAGCGGGAAAGCAGGCGGGAGGAGCAGGGGGAAGAGGACGAGGAGGACGAACAGGCATCTTCGAAGAGACTGCGTCGACGAGGAGTATGGAGCTGGAGGAGGAGATGTGGACAGGGGAGACCGAACGGGGACGAGGAGGCACAGGAGGATGAGGAGGAAGAGAATGAGGACGAGAAGGGGATTCGAGTAGATTGATGATGATGATGATGATGATGATGATGATGATGATGATGATGATGATGATGATCATGATGCTGCTGATGATGATGATGATGATAATGCTGCTGATGATGCTGATGGTGGTTGTGGTAGTGGTGATGACAATGCTGATGATGATGCCGATGATGATAATGACCATCCTCATCATGATGATGGTGATTATGGTAATGGTGATGATGACGATGCTGATGATGATGCTGATGATGATGATGATGATGATGATGATGATGATGATGACAGTGGCGGAGACAGTGGCGATGACGATGGTGATGACGATGATGACGGTGGTGATGATGATGATCACTATGCTGATGATGACAACCATGATGATGAGGATGGCGATGACGACGACGGGGAATCTGATCCCGGTTTGAACCTAAGCGCGCGCGAAGCGCGCGTGTGTTTCGAGTGCATATCTAATACATACACACATATAGTTGTATGTGTGTATGTTTGTATATCTGTATGTACGTATGTAAACATGTATGTGTATATATATATATATGTATGCCTGTGTGTATGTGTGTATGTGTGTACGTGTGTATGTGTGTATTTGTGTATGTGTGTGTATGTGTGTGCGTACGTGTGTATGTGTGTATATCTGTATGTGTGCATATACGTAAGTATGAATGTGTGTATGAATATATGATTGATATATTTATGTATGTATGCATGTAGATTCGCATGCATGCATGTACAGGTATGTACGTATATGTTTATGTATGTATGCATGCAAACCGACAGACATGTATATATGCATGCACGTACGTGCGTACGTATGTATGTATTTGTATATAAATGTGTGTACGTATGCATGCAGGTATGCATACATGTAAGTATGTTTGAATGCATGTATGCACTTATGCCTGAGTGTATGTGGGTATGTGTATACTCATGCATGCATGCATGCAGGCATGTATGTATGTATGTATGCATGTTCGTACATACGTGCGTATGTGTGTAGTTCTGTGTATATATGTATTCATGTATGTGTGTATATATGTATGTATGTTTGTTTGTATTCTATGCACATAGGCCTGCATATACATGTGCATGCATGTGCATGCAATTATGGCTGTATGCATGTACGTATGCATGAATGTGTGTACGTGTGTATGCATGGATGTATGCAAGCATACATGTACACGTTTATGTATGGCCCATCTATGATATCATAGTTTCAGTTTAGTTTACGTTATGCTGAGTCCTCGCGATTCGCGTGCCCCCACCTGCCGATTCGGACATCCTGCCCATGAGAATTGACGGGGAAAGGACGGCGATATACATGTAGTGGAACACAGCGTGCAATCATGGTGAACAGAGAGATCTCCGGGAGCAACGGGGGCAGCCCTGGAGGGCCTCTTCGGGCCGTCCCTGGGGCCCGCGTGGGGGCGAGGGAGGGGGAGGAGGAGGAGGAGGAGGAGGAGGAGGAGGAGGAGGAGGAGGAGGAGGAGAAGAAAGAACACAAGAAGGAAACGACGACGACCATAACGACGAGGAAGAGGAGGAACAGGAATAGCAAGACGATGAGGGTAAGGACGAAGAAGAGGAGGAGGAGAAGGAGGAGGCGGAGGATGAGGAAGAGGAGGAGGAAGAGGAGGAGGAGGAGGAGGAAGAGGAGGAGGAGGAGGAAGCAGAGGACAACGAGGACGAGGACGAGGACAGAGCCCTCAAACTCGCCTCTTGCAGCCCTCTTGGGACTTTTTTGGGGGATTATGGGGTCCTCTTGGGGCTCTTTTGGGGAGTCTTCGGGCCCTCTTGTGGCCCTCTTGGAGCCCTCCTGAGGGGAATTGGGAGCCCTGGAGGGCATCTTGGGGCCGTCTTGGAGGCCATCGATCAAAAAGGGGGGTCCACAATTCCCCCCCCCACCCCCCTCTGGGGCCATCAAAACCGCCTCTTGGGGCGCTTTTGGGGCTCTCTTGGGGCGCTCTTGTGCGCTCTTGGGGCTGTCTGGGGGGGCCTCGTGGGCCCCTCGGGTCTCTCTTTGGGCCATCTTGGGGCCAACTTGAGGCCTCAAGAGCGCGTCGGAAGCGACGAGGCGAGAAGGCAACACCCATTCCTTTTCGTCAGGTAGCTGAAGCACTTGGGCGTCTTGCGGGTGTCCCGAGGGGGTTCCGAGAGTACTTGGAGCCAGCTTGTGGCCCTCGTCGGGCCTATTGGATGCATGTCGGGAGCCATCTTGAACCATCGTCGGCTATCTTAAGCCATCTTGGAGGCCCTTTTGGAGCGCTGGAGGCCCTCTTGGAGCCATCTTGGGCGATCTTGGGCGCCCTGACGCTCCGCGGCACCCCCCGCAAAAGCTCCAGGAAGGGGGGGAGATGCACCTCCCGGATAGAGAGAACTCGTTTGACCATCTTGGAAGAACTCGTCTGACCACTTTAGCCCAAAGAGCCTGTGGGATCTCTTGGTGTGCTGCGCCGCATGCGACAACACGCCGCGCGTGCGTGTTGTTTGAACCCCCTTCCGTAAGCAAGTACGTAGTGCCTTCTCCACCGCGCCAGCTGGGCCTGATCCCGTGTGCGCGGGCTTGGACTTCAGTTTCAGTGATGCCCCCAGGTCGGACGACTGCAACATCGTCCGAACGCCAATTGCAGAGTGATGCAAACGCGACGATCGAGCGTGCGACGAGAGGCGAGGGCTCCTGGACTCCTTGCCTCTTCTGCTCTCCTCCTAATTGTGTTGTTCTCGTCGCTTGCCAGGAGCCTTTCCGCTGCACAGTCTTCGGTGCTGCGCATCGCTCGAGGCTCGTGCACTCATGGTAGTCTTGTTGATGGTGCGGCGATGCAGTTTCGGCGATCTCATACGTGAGGCTGTGCGGTGCTACTCCCCGTCGCCACGATCTGGACTTTGACGCCTCGCCATGCACTCCGCAATTCCGGCGCGCTGGGGCGTGCGGTGTGCCTGCTACAGCTGTCTGGGTGGATGTTCAGCGTGTTCCAGGAGAGATCCCGCCCCTTTCAGTATACATACGAAAGCCACGGTTAGGTTTTCGGGTCTGCGGCCTGTTCGGTTCGGCCAGTTCGGCTGGTTCGCCCCGACGAATCGGCGCAGACATGTATATTGTATGTGAGAATATCAGAGTTGTAAAGTTGCTCTCTGTTACGTTGTGGCTCCCATTCTTCCGTCGCGGCCACAAGACGGCCCCAAGATGTCCCACGACGCTCCCAGTCCAAGTACCTTCAGAAGTTCTGAACATCACAGCTCCCGCAGTTGCGGAGCAGAGTGAGGGGGCAGGGGGGTCGCGTCGCAAGACGGCTCTGAAGGGTGGGACGGGGGG
>CAUYUJ010019700.1:112722-173431 GCA_963575745.1 Prorocentrum cordatum
GGCCTCGCTTGTCGGGGTGGTTCTTCTGGGGCGGATTTCTGCTCTCTACTTCTGTCGGGCTGGGTTCATGTTTTTTCCCTTGTATCCTTGACTTGTAAGCTTGAATGACGTGAGCAATTGCCTCAGCCGTCACGGGTCAGCGCTCGGGCGGGCTCGTGGCCTCCCCTCGCTCGCAGATGCTGCATGCTGCGCAGGGGCTCCCCTGGAGCTCGCGGGGGCCGCGCGCGGTGGCGGCGGCCCCTGCTGGTGGCGGCGGCTGCTGGCCAGGTGCCTTCGGCGGCGTGCAGCCGCCCCGGCCGCTGACGCGGCCCCGCCCGCGTCGGGCTCTGGCGGCGCTGGCACGGTGGTTCAGCAAGCAGTACGTGGAGATCCACGTGCACGCGGCGAGCGGCGCGGAGGCCGCTCTGGCAAGTCAGGCCGCCGCGGAGCTCGCGGCCGTCGCCCTGGGCAGCACCCCTTGCGTCGCTGGCCAGGGAGGCGCCTGCGCCGAGCGCTGGCGGTGCGGCCCCGAGGCGGAGGCCCGCCGCGGCCAAGGCGGGCCCGCCCAGCGGCCCGCGCGCGGAGTCCTGGGCCTACGCCGTGTGGCGCCACCCTCTGCTGCCCGAACTGCGAGGTGTGCACTGCGGCGGCGGCGAGGCGTGGAAGGCGCTGGCGGCGACCTTGCCAGGCGGCCGCTACAGCTTCGCGTCGGGCGCCAGACTTCGGCGCTACGCGGACGAGCAGGCCGCGATCGTGGGCTACGCTCAAGCACGAGGCGCCGGAGCCGGCTCCCGTGTTCGACCGCCTGCAGCCGCGCGGGCGCTGATCGACATGTCGCTCGGAGTCCTTGGCGGGGCGGAGGCGACCAGCGCGGAGGAGTTCCAGTGGGAGTTCCGAGTGGCCGAGCTCACGGACGACTACCAGCCGCTGCAGGTGGACGTCACGGTGGTGCACCCTGGCCTGGTCTCGGACGGCGCGGGCATCGCCGTGCCCATCGCTCCGACCAGCAAGGTGCGAGGCGTGCTGACGCTGGCGCTGCCGGCGGATGTCTGCCCTTGGTTGAGCCCGCACTTCGCGGTGCTAGGCGATCCCTCGATGCTGCTGCCCGCGGAGGACGGCCAGATGGCGACGGTCGCGTTCCTGCGGGTCAACGCGGAGGGCGGGGGTTGGATGGGGCCGGCTTCGGGCAGCAGCCATTGGGCGGGCGACGGACGCTGAGCTGGCCCGCGGCGCGCGCGCTGGTGCAGTTGGCGGCCGCGCTGCCTGCAACGGTGGTCGAGTCTGACATCAACGCCGAGAGGGGCTGCAGCAACGCGCGCGCCGGCGCCGGCTGCACACGCGCTCAGCCCCGAGGACCTCGACGCGGTGCTTGGCGGCGCGCTGGGTTCGGGCCCGTGGCGCGGCCTGCTTTGCGTGCGCTGGCCGCCGCCCGAGCCCGAGCCAGGCGTGGGGGATCAGGTCGTCGGTCCCGATGGGCAACCGCTCCCGGGCGCCACCGCGCCCCCTGGCGCAGGCGCCGCCGCGGCCGCGGCGCGCTGGGAGCCTTGGTCGCCTCCTGCTGGACCCGAGCACGGCATCTCCGATGCGCAGGCGGCTCGCCTGCAGGGCGCCGCCGCTACTGCTGCCTGAGTTGCCGCGCCGGCCCCCGAGAGTTCGGCACTTGGGACCGCGCGCCCGCGCGCGGCTCGCAGTCGCATGAGCAGCGCCGCCGCCGACGACGACGACAGCGCCTTCGAGGCCAGGCGCGGTGCGCAGCGGCAGAGGCAGCCCGCTGGATCTGGCAGGGCCACCGTCGCGACGCAGGCGGCGATGCTGGAGAGGCTCGAGAGCTCCAACCAGGACGTGCTGAGGCGCGTGTTCGCGCCGGAGGCGGCAGGCGGCCGTTGCTCGGCGGCGGCCCCGCCGGGCGACGCCGATCCGCCGCGCGCCGAGCTTGGCGCGGGCGGCCCGCCGCTGGCTGCGGCCCCCGCTAGGCGACGGGACGCGGCGCGCCGCAGCCCCCGCCCATCCCAGGTGCTGGGTGCTCCGCCGGCTGAAGGTGGAGATTGGGCCGCCGTGGCTTGGGCGCTGAGCGCCGCTGGCACGCCGCCGCTCGCTCGCTTCGGCCAGCCCGCGGGGGTAGCAGCCGCCAGCCGCGCCGGGGCCGACATGGGCACCATCCGCTCGGCGCGCCCGCGGCCGCCGCAGCCGCTGCTCGCGGAGCCTGGATGCCGCTCAACGCGATGCGGGTCGCGCAGGCCCGCGCCGACTTCGCGAGGCACCGCGGCGTGCAGCTGGCGGAGGTCGCCGAGGGCGAGGTTCGCAGGTCGCCAGTGGGCATCGCGACTTGGTGCCAGGCCACCGCTGCCGCGCCCGCCGCAGCGCCCCCGCCGCGCGCAGCCGCCCCGCAGCCTGCAGGCGCGACGCCCGCCGGGCTGGCCGCGCGCTGGGCTGCCGTGGCCGAGCTGCAGCGGATCCCTGCTGGCGGCGCGCCCCACGCGCTTGCCGGGATATTGCGGCCGGGCCTCGACGATGGGCCAGGCGTTGCTGGCGAGATGCCAGGGGCCCGAGGCGCGGCCGGCATGGAGATGCTTCGCAGGGACTTGCAGATGAGGCCCGCCGCATGGTCGAACATGATCCGGGGCAACACGGAGCTGGCCTTGGCAGGGGCGAACGACGACCCCGACCCGCGCGTTTGCAGCATTGAGGAGTTTGTCGTCAGGGCGGGCTCGATCAACCGCGGCAACCGGACGGCGGCGCACCTGGGCTTCGGGCTCGCGCGCGTGGCCGACCTGATGGCGCGGGGCCAGCGCGAGATGGCCGAGGCCGTTGTTCTGCTGCTGCTGACGGCGCTCGAGCAGGCGCAGAGGAACAACGGCCGCTGGCAGCTCTCGTGGCTGCTCACCCACCTGCCGGAGCAGCCTTGGTTGCAGATGGCGTCAGGCCACAGCGGCTCGGTGGACAGCCTGCGCGCCTTTGGGCATTTGGCGGGGCCCACCTGGGCCGCGGCGGCGATGGCCTACACGAAGGGCGCAGCTTCGCTGGCCGATGCCCGTCGGAAGTTCAACGACGACCGCGGCAGTGGCACCACCCCCTGGAGGGCGAGGAGGAGCAGCGGCCGCCCCGCAACCCATGGAAGGGTGCCTGCGGCGGCAACGGCAAGGAGGGCGCGTAGCCGGCGCTGCCGGCTTACTGGAGGGCCTCGCGGCGGGGGTCCCGCGGGCGCAGATCGGCATCGTGCGCCGCCTCCTGCAGGCCAGGACCAGTCTGGCCTTCTATTTATATTCGTGCATGAATTTCTCCGGTGCCCCGTCGGATTCCCCGGCGCGTGCCTGCTTGAAGTTGTTCCCGATGGCGCCGCCGTTCCCTTAGGCCATCGGTGCCCGCGGTGCAGGGCGCGCTAGAAGCGGCTGCAGATCGCCGAGCTCCAGGTGAACTTGATGGTGGTCGCTTGCTCTTTTCTGGCGCTGGGCTCTACTCGCTGGTGTCCTGCTTCGTGCAAGACGGGGATGGGTTTGACAGATCTGCAGCGTGACAGGCTGCCGCATCTTCTAGCCCTTGCCAAGCAGTGGAGCCGCGCGCCCTACCGCATGAGCAGCCGCGGCAAGATAAAGATACAGGGGCTTCTCGAATTCGCTATGCAGCTTCGCGGAGCAGCGCCAGGGCAACCCGGGCGCGCTCTGCCTCCTCTCGCGGTGTCGCCTTTCGCGGCCAGCCGCGCGTCCCTCTGCAAGCAGGAGGCCCACTTCGACCCGGTCCACCGCCTGCCCGTCTTCGAGGCGGCGGCGTACGTGGACCCCAGCCCGATCGAGAGGGACCAGCCGATCGAGCACGGCCTGAAGACTATGCGACAGGCAGGCAGCTCGGCAGAAGTCGGGGCTTTTGCATCCGACCTGGATCGATCGCGGAAGTTGTAGCTGGCCAATCTTGATGAGGTGAACCTGGGACAAGCTTGCAAGCTGATTCCTGTGTATTGTGACCAGCATCGTGATCGCATTGTTTGGGATAGACGCATCAGGAATGCGGCGGAGCACGCTTTGCAGTCTTGGTAGCCAGCGGCTGGTCTCTGGCCACGCGCTGTGCGACTTCGAGCTGCAGGGCGACTTCGTGCCCGTCTTGTTCGCCGAGTTCTCCCCGGCGTTTGACGCTCCCCTCGGCCAAGGCGCGCGCCAACGTGCTGGCTCGCAAGGTGCCGACCCACCTGCTGCAGCGCACGCGGGCCTAGGCGGCCAGGCGCGCCGAGCTGGGCGAGTGCTGCGTGACCTGCGTGGCCAGCTTGCTGATGGGCGATCTGAGCGCGAACGATTTCGCGTAGGGCGCGCGCGAGGCGGTGCTGCAGGCGGGCGGCTCGCTGGCTGATGCGGTGCGCGCTCGGCGTCGCCGCCTTTTCCCGCGCGGACCGCGCGCCGAGCTGCTGCAGATGGACGACCGCGTCGGCATCGGGCAGCGGGCGCGGGGCTCGCGCAGGCTGCCGCCGGCGCTGGTGAGCCTCCTCGCGGGCGCGCGGGAGCAGTGCGCCAAGGTGGGCCTGAAGGCGCTGGGCGACAAGCGCGTGGCTGGAGATGCGGGGGGCTTTGCGCTGGGTGCCGAGGTGCTGTCCTCGGGACATATCGGGGCGGAGAGGCCGCGGCGCGCTGGTCTGGCTCTGCTATCCTCTGGCATCGCGGCACACGGCATTGCGGACGGCGCCCTGCTGCGGAGGTCGGTGGCTAGCCTGGTGCACGTCATGGGCTTTCGGCGTCCTGCCATGTGCCTGGTGGACGAGGTGTTTCGCGCTGCCGGAGGCGCCGCGCGACGACGACGTCTTCGCGCTGGGAGCTGGGGCGAGGCAGGGGCTGATGCTGCTCTCCATGCTCGCGCCCGCGCTGGTCACCAAACTCAAGGCCAAGGTCGCCCCCAGAGTGGTGTGCAGCGACGCCTCGCACCTGAACGTGTCGGCCGTTGTCGCCGACGTGGCGCAGCACATCGTGCGCGAGATCTGGCGACATCGTGATCAGCGGGGTTGGTATATTCCGCTGAACTGCAAGGAGGTGGCCTACATCAGCGTGGACAAGCGCCCCGAGGACAGGGCCTGGCTGCAGGACATCGACGAGGAGCTCCGCCCTTGCACGAAGGTGCCTCGCTGGCACTTGCTGGAGGTATTTGACATTTTGAGATTTGCGGCGGTCAGGGCGCGCCGTGGTCCAAGGCGCATGCTGCTGCTGGCCTGAGAGTTGGACCTCGGATCGACCCGAAGATGCACCCGATGTGGGACCTGCGATCCACCAGGATCGTCGAGTGGGTATTGTTCTTGATCATGAACGAGTGGGTCGCATATGTCCACTGCGCCCCACCTTGCACTACGTTTTCGGTGGCGAGGCAGCCCCGTCTGAGGTCGAGGACGCAGCCGCTGGGTTTAGCCGCCGCGAACGAGGCCGCGCAGCTTGGCAACGTGCTGTTGTTCAGGGTGCTGCTGATCCTCTGGGCGGCTCGTACATGCGGCGCGCGCGGGTCCTTCGAGCACCTGGCTGGGGCGTGCACGTGGCACGTGCCCGCGATGAAGATGCTGTTCGGCAAGGCTGACTGTGGCACGCTGGATTTCGCTGCTTGCTCGTTCGGAGTACCTTTTCAGATGCCCACGAGGCAGGGCTTGGTGCACGCCGACTTCTTGCTGCCGCTGGCGAGGCCTTGCGTGCATGGGCGGAGAGCCCGCGGCCGCCCGCTGCTGGGCGCTGCGCGCACTTCGCCCGCCGCCGCCTACTCCAACCAGCTGTGCGCGGTCTGGGCCGAGCTCTCGCGTGCGCACCTGGTGAAGGCTGGGGGGCCAAGCGAGCCGGCGCCTGCGCGGGCTGATGCAGCTGGCAGGCTGGAGCAGCCTTTCGTCGATGATTTGATCCGCTGCTGCCGCTGGCGCGCCTTCTGCTGCGACCCGTGCCCGCCCGCCGTGCACATCAACCGGCTGGAGATCCGCGCGCGAATGAGGGCCAGGTCGAGAGCGGCCAGGCAGGAGCTGGGTGCGAGGCAGTCCTTCCTGCTGGACTCCACCGTGGCGCTGGGAGCGCGTGCCAAGGGCCGCTCGGCCTGGCGCGCGCTCAACGACGACCTGGAGCTGGGGCTTCCCGACGTGCTGGGCTTCGACGTCTACCCGGGCTACGATTTCGCGCCGACCCGCCTGATCCCGGCGGGCGGGCCGTCGCGCGGGCGCGCGATCGCCCCGCCGTCGGCCGCCCCGCCAACCTGGTGGGCTGCGGCTGGCGCTGGGGGCCTCGGAGCTGGACCAGTGGACGCGAGTACCTCGTCAACGACGTGCTGAGTCGGAGTGGTGCCGCTTGATCGTGAAGCTGGTGCAGCTGTGGCAGCTGAAGGAGTTCGACAGCGCCCTCGGCTACCTTGGCGCGGGCCCTTTGCGCGCTGCGTGTTCGTGGACAGCGGCCGCTGCGCTCATGATGATGTTCGCGCTGATGATAATCACTGGTGTGAACGGAGCTCCCGTGGCAGGCGAGGCCCCGGCGGCGCGCCCTGCGGTTGACCTTCGCCCGTGGCCGCAAACGACCGCCAAGACCGCGCAGATGAGACAGCTACTATTCCTTAAGTTCGAGTCGTGGCTGCTGAAGCTGGACGGACGCTGCTCGCTGGGCGCGCTGGTGGCGCAGGTGCCGCGCGTGGTCGCCAACGTCGTGGCGGCGTACGGCCAGGTGCTCTACTCCCGCGGCAGGAGCCTCAACCACTCCACGGAGACCATCAACGCGGTGGTGGGCGTCGAGTGGTCGCTGCGGAGGCACATGGGCGCCGCGTGGGAGGTGGCGCAGGCGTGGCAGTTCGCGGTGCCGACGCGGCACCCGTGCCCCGCCCCCGTGCCAGTGCTGCGCGCCCTTGTGGCGTTGGCGCTCAGCTGGGGCTGGGCCGACGTGGCCGTCCTGATCCTCTTGGCCTTCACCTGCGTGCTGCGACCGGGCGAGGCGCGTGGCTTGTGTTTCTCGGACTCGCTGCTGCCGTCGCAGCTGATGTCGGATGATGAGGTGTGCTACGTGCGTGTCCGCCAGCCCAAGGCCCGATGGGCTGTGGCGCGGATGGAGCACGCCAGATGTGATGAGGTGATCTTAGTCAGACTGTTGGAGAGGCTGGCTGAGGGCCAGCAGAGAGGGCAGCGGATTTTCAGAGGCTCGTACCCGCACTTTCGCCGCTGCAATGACGCACTCGTGCAGTTTTTCGGCGTCGCGGCCGCAGAGACCCGCGGCCTCGTACCGCGGCGGCGGCGCCATTTTATTTTTCCAGAAGTGCGAGGACTTGCCTCGCACGCAGTGGCGCGGGCGGTGGAGGCAGCTCGAGCCCATGGGGATTTACATCCAGGAGTGGCCGCGGTGGCGTTCGTGCCGAACTTGGCGCAGGCCTCGCGTCAGCTCGTGGCGAGCTTCGCCGCTGCGCTGCCCGGCCTGCTCGCTCGCGCCATCGACGGGCTCGAGCGTGGCAAAATCTGAGTGCTTGTGCTGTTGCCTCTCCTCATGGCCCAGGTGCGCACGCACGTGCCATGACCTCGTTGTGTGTGGAGGTTTGGGTCTGGAAGCCAGCCTATGTGCGTGTGCAGTGCAATCGTCTTGCTTCGTGCGCGCACGTTTCGGCTTCCGCCATTGCCGGGGCATCCTGAGTGCTGGAGGAAAACTTGCGGGGAGGAGTTCTAGCTTGACTTGTAAGCTTGAATGACGTGAGGAATGGCCTCAGCCGTCACCCACCCTCCTCCCCGCGCCTCTTGGGAGCCAGCCTAATTATGTGCGTGTGCCGTGCAATCGTCTTGCTTCGTGCGCGCACGTTTCGGCTTCCACCATTGCCAGAGCATCCTGAGTGCCGGAGGAAAACTTGCGGGGAGGTGCTCTAGCTTAATATGGGTTTCTCGTGTTACTTTGACGCCTGCGACTTCTCACCTTGGCCCTCCTCCAGCCCCTCGCTTCCCCCTACCTCATTCATGCAGACTCACTAATACTCAGACTTACTCGTCAGCGCTTAGACTCTCTCGCACTCAGACGCCGACTCGCACCTTACAACCCCTTCCCTCCCCACTTCTCTTCCTTCCGGATGCTCACTCATACTCATACATACTCGCAGTCTGACTCACACTCAGACTCCCTCACATTGCCCCCTTCATCAGTGGGACTTGATCATGCCCAGACTCGTTCATACTGAGATTCACTCATACCCATACTCACTCACCTCCTTCTCATCCTCACCCAGGCCCACCCATACGCAGACTTATTTTTGACATTTCCTCATGCTTAGACTTACTCACAGTCAGACTCGCTCGCACTTAGACTCACTCATACTCAGACTCGCTCACACTCAGATTCGCTCACACCCAGAGTCGCTCACGCTCAGAGTCTCTCAAAGTCAGCTTCATTCGCACTTGGATTCGTGACGCGCTCGCACGCAGAACTGCAAATTGTGAGGATGTCTCGAGCGGGGCGCTGGCTTCAGCACCCTGACTGGGGAACTGCAAGGGGTGGTTGCACGGCCCCGTTCGCG
This sequence comes from Prorocentrum cordatum, assembly GCA_963575745.1. Lineage (NCBI taxonomy): Eukaryota > Dinophyceae > Prorocentrales > Prorocentraceae > Prorocentrum > Prorocentrum cordatum. The sequence goes on from CAUYUJ010019700.1 coordinate 121,174, forward strand.
GCCAGACTGGGGATGTTTCAGTCGGTTTGCTCAGGGCTGGACCTAAACGGTGTTTTCGGCGATTTCGTGGGCCGTTTTCGTTTCGATTTCGTTTTGCGGGAAAAAGGCGGATTCGAGACAAAACCGAGGGAACACGAACACAAAACGAAAACGAAAAATACCGTTTAGGTTCAGCCTTGGGTTTGCTTGTTTGGTTGGCCTGGCTCGTTTTCAGAGCAAATCGTGAGGATCTCTCGGGCGAGGCGCTGGTTGCAGCACCCCAGAGGGGAGCCGCCAGGGGGCAGGGCACTTGCCAGTTCGCGGCCAGAATGTGGGGATGTCTCGGGTGGTTTGTCTGTTTTCGGCGCCTCGAGCTCATCTGCTCTCAGAGCAGATCGCGAGGATGTCTCGGGGGATGCGCTGCCTTCAGTACCGCAAGGGGGCCGCCAGGGGATATGACACTCGCTCGGTCGCGCCCAAATTGTAGGGATGTATTGAGCGAGGTGCTCGCCTTGCACCTCCGACGCCCTCACTTCGACTCAGTGAGAGGAGAGGCCCGGGAGGAGGATAGAGGACGGAGGAGGCAGGACGAGGATGCGGGAGGATGGAGACGGGATGAGGGAGGGAGAGAAGGAATGGGATACGACGAGTCGGAAGAGGAAGGAACGGGGAGGAGGCTTCCAGGGATGGGGACACTTGTCGGGGAGGAGGAAGGAGGAGAGAGGGGACGAGGACATGCCATGTGCGCTGGCGCCATACCCGACATCCTAGCCCTCCTTCCGTTCCATTTTTGTTCCCTGCTGTGCGCAGTCGAAAGAACGGGGAGCTGCGCACATGGGGGGGTGTGCCGGATGAACAGGAGGATGGGCAGGAGGAATATGAGGATCGGCTACACGTAAGAGTGACCTTTCACTGGAGTGACCTTTGGTGCGGGCCCAACGGGGTCCCCCGATCGCTGAACGCGATGCGGTAGTAGCGTTTTGCGCGCTTGTGTTTAGTCCCCCCACGCCCCCCAAACAGCCGCGCACCAAAGGTCACTCTTACCCAGGTTCACTCTTGCGTGTAGTCGATATGAGGATCGGAGTTTGATAGACCTCCTGCCCTGACACGTCGATATAGTGAATTGGCCGTTTTCGGTTTGCCAGAGAGCGTCGCGGCCGTCGTTTTTGCGGGTCCGGGTCTGTCGGTTTCGGTCCTGTGCAGTTTTCGTGAAGTGGAGTTTTGCTAAAGGGAGGTTTGTCCACCGCCGAGAGGAGGGTGAGGAAGGAGGAGAGCGAGGCCGAGCAACACCGGCATGATTTGGAGTGAAAGGAGCGTCAGGAGCAGGAGGACCAGGGGAAGGCGAAGGAGGGGAACGGAGGGGCGACAACGGTGAGGAAGGACTTGGATCTAGAAGCGTTGCTGCGAGAGTGCCTCAAGAGGCGAGAGGCAAAGGGGGGCGGATACTCTCAGCACGTCTTCGGGGAAGGGGTGGATACGTGTTCATATTGAGTGATTGTGGTGTGGGGGAGGAGGACGCAGGTTGAGGGAGAAGGACGGCCGCTAGGGAGGAGGAAGAGGAGGAGAAGGAGGAAGAGGAAGAGGCGGAGGAGAGGATGATGATGATGATGATGATGATGATGATGATGATGATGATGATGATGATGATGATGATGATGATGATGACGATGACGATGACGATGATGATGATGATGATGATGATGATGATGATGGTGATGGTGATGGTGATGGTGATGGTGATGATGATGATTATTATTATTATGACGATGACGATGACGATGATGATGCTGATGCTGATGCTGATGCTGATGCTGATGCTGATGCTGCTGATGATGATGATGCTGATGCTGATGCTGATGCTGATGCTGATGCTGATGCTGATGCTGATGAGGATGAGGATGAGGATGATGAGGATGAGGATGATGATGAGGATGATGAGGATGATGAGGATGATGAGGATGATGAGGATGATGAGGATGATGAGGATGATGAGGATGCTGCTGATGAAGATGATGAGGATGATCATGATGCTGCTGATGATGATATGGAGGAGGAGGAGGAGAAGGAGGAGGAGGAGGAGATCACCGTCTTTACGACTGCCATTGCCTCTGCAATTGCTGCTGTCACTGTAACTACCTCATCACCAGAGGCAGTATGGTTGTTTCCTTTCTGCCGAAGTTTCCACCTCATTCCCTGCTGTCCCCGCCCGCCAGATGCGCCGCCGAACATTGGCACGTGATTCGCCTGCCTCGGAAAGCGTGGTGGCGGACGAGATCTGCGAGGCGGCAAGGGGTTTTGTGGGAGTAGAGAGATCAGTTGGCCAGGTGCGACGAGTCACCTCCGCACCCTACCTTGATGGAACCGCTGGTGTTGCCCAGCGTTAGGCGACAGTTTGACGAAATTACTGGACTGTGTGGTCCCCGGGCCGTTGTGTATCCCCTTGAGGGGATACACAACGGCCCGGGGAGAGGGAGGAGGAGGAGGAGGAGGAGGCGGAGGAGGAGATGGAGATGGAGGAGGAGGAGGAGCAGGAGGCGTAGGAGGAGGCGGAGGAGAGGGATGGATGGAGGGAGGGAGGGAGGGAGGGGAGGGGAGGGGAGGGGAGGCGAGGGAGGGGGAGAGGGGAGGGGATGGGGGGGAGGGGAGGGAAAGGGAGGGAGGGAGGGAGGAGGACGAGGAGGACGGACCCAGATAGAAGAGCGTGCCGAGTTTGGGTGACGGAAGGAGCGTAGCTATGGAAGAGCAGAGATGCACAGCCCTCAATCGACAGATATTGCCGACGACGAGGGTTTACCCAGGGAATCAGAGGGACCCCATCACGGCCAGCACCTATCCGAGGGCATAACATGCCATGATGAAAAGTGGAAGAGGCGGGCTTAAAGGAGCCCGAGCCACACCGCAGCCTCGTCAAAGTACCTGAGGGGGGCAGGGGTGGCGATGTGCAGTTTGGGCACCCGCGGGTGCAGATTCCTGTCGAAGATGCGGCCTCTCTTGCAGCGGCGAGGGCAGCCCTGGCCTGCAGACCTCGAACACCTTGGATTGACTACCCCCCTCACAGCACGAGCCGCAGCGACGGCAAGCTACAGTAATTCCAGACGAACAGTTCGTGACCCCGCGACTGCGAGATCGGGATGATGTCCGAGAGCTCCAGGGCCACCGAGCAGAAACGACCCGCCGACGCCTCGGAGCCCCAGGAACCAGAAGCACGGGGTCGCCTCGCCAGCGACCCGGCGTCCTGTGCCGGCTCGCGGGGACGGGTGAGACTCTCGACCACCTCGTCGGGAGACGGGCGACCATCCGACTCAAAGCGGACCCCGGCCGCCAGTCGCCCGAAACACACATGCGAACTCGGACGCATCGGCGAGGGCACTCGGGCACGGGCTCCTCTCGGGGTCGGGCCCTGGCCAGGCTCCGCCCCCGCACGGCGACGACGGCGCGCCGGCAGGCGGCGGGGCGCGCGCCTGCAGGGCAGCGACTCGCTGCGCCGTCGCGCATTCCGTGCGAGCCAACCTGCGCCCTGCCTCTGACGGTGCGCACTGAGGCAGGGCACATCGAGCACTGCCACCTGCCCCGAGTCGAAACAGGACGGTGACAGGCGGCGGCAGGAGGGGGAGGAGGACGATGGCGGAGGCGGGATGGCTTGGCGTGCTTCCGCCTCAAGGGCGTGTTCGTTCCGTCAGGCCTGAGGGCACCTGAAGCCAGGGCCTCTTGCGACTGAGCTATCCAGCACGAGACCTGTCGGAGGAGGAGGAGGAGGGCAGCAGTACGAGCATTCACCACATTTTCCGACAGCTCGTGACATTCCAACCCTTTCTTAGTGGCCCCGTCCGCAAAATCATTGCCGACCTTGTCCAGAGACCACTCTGTCTGATGTGATTAAACCCACTCGAAAGCCAAACCGTCGTGCTCCACGCCACCGTGATCATCGATGGCGTGCCAGATCTGACGCCAAATGCTTCAATTCTAAAGAGAGGGATCGAGGCATCATTCCCGACCTCTCAGGTTGATGGCATCGATCGCTGGCAAGTGGTCCGACTTAATCAAAAGAGGGAAGCGCACCACTTGGAGCACCTTCAAAATCGCGAACAGCTCGGCCCTCGGGACACTCTGTTGGTGGCCTGGCAAGGGGCCGAAGGCCTGTCCCATGAGACGGGGGCCAAAAAAGACAGCAGATCCCCACCCCGCTCTGGCGGATTCGGGCCACAAGGCCAGGCTCTTGCCCACACCGTCCGTGAAAACCGTACCAGTGACATCCAGAGAACCCTGATGGCGACGCAAGTACAGCCAAGACGCTGAAATAAGGAACAGTTTAGATTCGGAAGGGGCTCGATGTTCCTTACGTCCTTCCGTGGTTGTTCCTCTAGCCCTTCTCGTGCACCCAGGGTTTTTTGAAGCCACAGAGGGGCTTCGTTCCTGATTTAGCGTTCCTTATTTCAGCAGCCCGACTGTACCCCCAGCTCTCCGTCGGGGAGAGGGGGCCTGAGCTCTGGCAGCCAGGCTCTGGGAAAGAGACAGCGCTGAAAGAGAAAGGGCGCTGCGACGGGGCCGCACGAGCCCGCTCGATGTGAGCGGTATCCAGTGCCTCCTGCAGAGCCTCCTCGCACCGAGGGCAGCAACATATAGACGATGACGCAAGCTGCTCCTTGGGCGCGCACCGCGGGCCTGACGACCTTGAAACTCGGAATATCCGTGCCGAAACAGGCGCTGCTGAGACCACTGCCCTCAGATCATCGTGGAGCGAAGGGCGGCGAGGGCAAGAGGCGTCGGAGAAAAGAGCACGGATCGGGTCGAGCCAGTACCCACCTGCGGCTCCAGGCACGCGCTGCTCAGGATCTCCGGGGGCCTGCTCGACCCTCCGAGACCGCTGCCGCCCGCCCTCCAGCTCGGAGTCGCGTGGGGCCAGCGAGCGTACCCACGCGGGAGCCACGCCCGTCAGGTCGAGGTGGATGCCATATTCTGCACGCACGAAATGGGTGCAGAAAGAATGGGTACACTGCCCAACAGCCGTTCTTGTTCATTTTGAACAGGACTCGCTGTCCGCGCAGCCGCGGCCTGTGTCCACTTGAGACAGAAGGCCGCCTGCCCAACAGCGGCCGCTGTCGTTTTGGGACAACATTTGTTGTTGGGCGTTGTACCCATTTTTTCCGTACCCATTTCGGGCGTCCAAACAAACTTCGCGTGCGCCAGAGATGAGCAGCTGAGGCCATCCAGCCGGGTCGGCGATGCTGGATCGCCAGCGCGCCGGCTGGCCCTGTGACCTTCTTCCAGGGGTCCCTGGCCAACAGCACCGTGGGCGTCTGGAGCTGCCGGGCGCCCGACAGCATCTCCAGGGGGGCAGCCCGAGCAGCAACCATGCGCGCCCAGCTGTAGATTTAAGTCGGGCCTGTCCCTCTACAGGAGGAATATTTGTTATTTTTTCGTTTTTTTTGGGGGGGGGGGTATTTTTCGTCCTAAACCCCCCGTATGGGGACAGGCCCGACTTAAGTGTAGATCGGGCCCGTCACCGCCAGGCAGTTGGGATGTTGCCTCCACGAGGGCTCGAGCATCGAGGCCACCCAGGTCGAAGAAGCGGCTGTCGTCTTCGACCAGCTCTCGCGCGCACGCGCCGTCAGGCGCTTGGCGACGTGCGGGGGTGCACTCGTGGCCTGCAAGCCGTAGGTCACCGTTGGGCCGATCGATGGCATAAATACCTGCTTGAAGGTCTTCGCCCTTAAACCCCGAAGGCGTCGGAATCGAGGAAGTCTGGCCGTCGCAGCGCGCGACCTCCTCTTGACCGTCGAGCAGCGGCGCCTCCTGCCGCTTGCCACCTCCACGCCCAGCGCCGAGAACACCGAAACTGGCTTGAAACCGTGCTTCCGAACACGACTGGCAACCGCCGTGGCCAGGGGAAGGTCAGAAGCCAAAACTTTTGCCTTGTGCACAGCAGTGGGAAGCTCCAACTCACGTAGCGTGTCCGCCAGCAGAGCCAGCGTCTCAGCCGAAACCGTCGCAATGTCGTCCCTCCTCATGACTATCTTCAGTGGCAGGTCGTCGGCATAGACGTCGAGGGATCGAGGGGTGCGCCCTGTGACCTCCATGAAAGCGTCCAGCGGCGCGAGGAAGAGCAGCTGGAGAGAGAACGTGGCGTCCGTGCAGCCAGGCAGGACACCCCTCGGTACCCTCGCGGGGTAGGAGAAGGCCCCCGCCCGCGACAGCCGCCTCGGAGCGTTGTACACGAGCATCGCCATGCGCGGGATGGCAGGCGGGAAGTCGTAGCGTCCAGCAGCCTCAGCGAGCATGCGCCACGCAACCCGATCAAAGCACAGGCTGTTGATGCCAGCCAGCGCCGCGACCGCCGCAGGGTCGGGGCGGCGAGCAGCCGCCTCTCCGTCCTGACGAGCAGGCGTGGCGCCGCGCCGACTGTGCGCCTGTGTTCGTGCGCATGGCGAAGTGCGGTCGCACGTGGTCTCGCGCCCATCCCCTCACATGAACCAATATCACCTTGGCCCGGATGCGATGGACCGATGGTCGTGTTCGTGCCCATGGCGAAGTGCGGTCGCATGTGGTCTCGCGCTCATCCCCTCAAATGAACCAATCTCACCTTGGCCCAGATGCGATGGACCGATGGTAGCAGGACGATCGGGCGAAAGCCGCCCGCAGCCCTGCTCCGTAGCACGACGTGGGCAGGCATCATCTGGCTCGGCCATCTGTGCCATGTCTCGGTCGCCCACATCAGGTAGACCATGGAAGCGGGCGCCTCGTCGGCCAGGAGAGCGAAAGCCCTGAAGGAGATACGATCCACGCCAGCACCCGTGCGCCATGGAATGAGCGCGCAACCCGCCTCACGTCCTCGACCCGCGGGACAGGCAGACTCGTGCTGGGCGGGCCTCGCAGCAGATCATGCAGCTCGCCTTCCTCCTCGCCGTCGCCAGGGGGGGGGGGCAGGTGGCCGACGTTAAACTCAGCACCCGCCTCGGGCACCCCCCCTGAATGTCTCTCTCGAGCGACTCGCCGCCCCGCGCACCTCGCCACTTATCCATCTGCCCGTCAGCCACCGCGTGGGCCTGGGAGACGGAGCGTTCGCCACGGCCAGCATCAGGAGTGGTCTCCGACTGACTCCAGCCGCGCATCTCCGCGTATTTAAATACCTGAGTGGGCGAGATCACCAACGCGTTGTTGGCCCACTTGGAGAGAGCGGCCCGTCTGGCAGCAGCGGCAGCGGACTCCAGAGACTCCGCGCGTGCGTGGACTGCGTCAGCGAGCGAGGACAGAAGTGCACGCGAGCGCTGAAGGCGGTCGTAAGAGCCAAAATAGGCCACGGGCAGCGGGCAGGCATCAGCAGCAGCATCCAGCAGGAGGGGGAGACCCTGGAACAACATCAGCCCAGTCTCGGTGCGGACGTCCCGAAGCCCCCCGACTTTAAACCCGATGGAGCCTCTGTGCCCTCTGCCCGATGCACGTGGGCCTATCCGAGGCCACTGCGACATCGGCTACATATTGAGCCACGTCCCTGACCAGGCGAACCTCTGGCACACTAGCTGGCTTGCCCCGAATGGGTAGCCCTCCTGCAGGCCTCCAGACATACCTAGGGCCCCCCGGGCCTCCCTTGAACACGCTCCCTATCACGCACCTGATAACTGTGACACGAATCAGCTTCCATCATGCATAGGAACGAACCATGCAGCGCATCCAACCTCGGAGCAAGCTGACTTGTCTCGGAAAGCACCCCTCTCGCAGACTCCTCAGCAATAACCTCCTGATAGGGCTGGGACTCGGGGGGAGAGGGGGGGGTGGCGCGAGGTGCGGGATTCGGTGCCATTCCACTTCTCCAGCGTGGTGCAAAACATACATGCACACACGTATAGATATACATATACATATACATATACACACCTGCATACACACCTACATACACACATACATGTACACATAACATAAAGTTTATACGCATACACATCTGATTGTGTTGTTGTAGGCAACTATGTAAGTACTTATGTGTATACGCAATTGTACTCGGTATATGTCAGCATGTATTTAGATATATGCACATTGCTTATATATACACGCATACACACATATTTATATACATACAAGTGGCACGTGTGTGCCCAGGCTCATACAACAAGCTGAAGGGGCGTTTGAAGCAGGAGTGACATGCAACAGCGAAGTCGCACTCGAGCGCAAGTGGGGTTGCCACACCTTGCGATGTGTGTACCAGGGCCCCCCAGGAAGCCTCAGGAGGCCCGACTTGGATACCAGAAGAGGCTCCAGGAGGCCCCAGGATTGTGAGTGTTGTGTGTGTGTGATGTGTGCTTTGTGTGGTGCGTGCTTTTTGTGTGTTGTCGGTGTTGTGTGTGTGTATGTTATGTTTGTCTAGCGTGTGATGTGTTGGGCGTGATTTGTGTCTCTGTGTGTGCATGTAGTTCTGAAGCCCCAGGAGGCCCCAGGAGGCCCCAGGCGGCCTCAGCAGGCCCAGGAGAACTCCAGGAGGCTCCGAGGCGGGGTCTGGGGTACCAGAAGGTCCAGAAAGCCCCAGGAGGCCCCAGGAGGTTCCAGGAGGCCCCCAGGAGGCTCCGAGGAGGAGTCTGGGGCTCGATTTGGGAGGATTTTTTCATGCGAAACCGACATTCTCTGAGAATCGGGGTCAAACTTATTATAATTACCATGTGTGTTTGAAGGTTTTATGTTAACATGTTCAAATTCCCATGTGTTTTTGGACCCTGACGTCACGATCTGCGTGAGGGGTGCCACCGATTTTCAGAATTTCGAGGATGTCCCGAGCGAAACGGCCAGAACAATCGCGGACGACGTGCGCATTAATCGCCTCTGAGCTCTACTCCCTCGGAGAGGTGCGTATGAACATATGTTTATACACATACACAGGCATCTACGTGTAGCTGTATGTTTGTTTAATAATACACCTACAACATAATGAACCTGCTATACATGTATCATCAACCATGTACGGTTTATTTTACACATTATAATGTACGCATGCTTGCACTGCATATACATATGTGCACATACATACATACATACATACATACATACATACATACATACATACACACACACATACATACATACATACATACATACATACACACATACACACATACACACATACACATACACACACATACATAGATACATACATACATACATACATACACACATCTTTTATACATAGATATGTGAGTGTAAACCTTGTACACAACATGTTGATACAATGCATACTGTGAACATGAGTACAACTGATTGTGTGATTAGGTGTTTAGAAAACCAATTGTTTATAATCCTGCAACTTATTTATGTGCACATATGTGTGTATGTATGTATATGTATGTATATCTATATATATCTGTACATATATATATATATATATGCATGTGTATGTTATACATATATATATATATATATATATATGTACTGGGCTACCTTATTTATGTGCATGTTCACCTTATTTATCCTGCACCTTATTTATAATCCTGCACCTTATTTATGTGCACATATGTGTGTATGTATGTATATATGTATATATATATATATATATGCATGTGCATGCTATACATATATATATATATATATATATGTACTGGGCTACAGGGATCGGGACCTTTGGCCAACTGCCTCGACTCCCCATGGGCGCGCCGGGCCTGCGGGCGCCCTCTGCAGAGGCCCCCGGCCAGCTGCCTCGACTCCCCATGGGCGCGCCGGGCCTCCCAGAGAGTTCCCGGAGGCTTCCAAGACGCCGTCGGGGACGGCGGTCGGGCCCTAGAGATGGCCAAGAGAGCCTCAAGAGGCCCCGAAGACGTCCAAGATGGCTCTACGACAGCCCCAAACCCTCCCAAGACGCCGCTCACCATAGCGAAGGCCTTGCGGCCGGTGCCGCCGACCCTGCAGGCGGGACCTCCCCCCAGGATCCCCGCTGGCGACCCCCCCTCCGGGACCCGCCGGGATCCCAACAACAAAAAGGCGGTATTCTGGCACGGGATCCCCCCCCCCGCAGCCTCTCTTCTACCCCCCCGCACCCCAGCAGGGAAGGGATAAAGGGAAGGGGCTTCCCTCCGACTTCACTGCGCTACGAAGTTCCTTTGCTTTGTTCCTCGGTATCCCTGGGACCGACGATGACGACGACGACGACGACGATCTACGCACGCCGAAGGGTCGGTGGATTGAGCGTTCCTGGTGGTGACACGGTGAATTCGTTCAAAAGCCGTTCTGCACATGCCAGCCTTCATGCAGCCGCGGAGTGATGGGGAAGTTTCTTGCATGAGTCTTGGTCTCCCGTTCCGCAGTCTCTTTTGGGGTCCAGCATAAGTCCGCCAAGGACGATAGCGCAATCGAACTGCACCTGGCGTTTGATGAGACAAGTTCCATTAACAAAAAGGGCAGTGGCAACTCGGTCGTTCCTTAGAGCCTTAGATCTTGGTCGGATGACCTATTCGCGGCCGAGGCTCGCCGCGGCGGGGCAGAAAGCCCTTCGCTCCCTCTTTGACGCTCCTGCTGGTGGCACGCTCGCCGTATCTCAGATACCAGGGCAGTCCCAGGCATGCAGCCGCTCCATTTTTTTCCCTTTATGGGCCCCAGAGGTCTGGACGACTTCCCCAGGGCCGGCTTCTCGTCCCGAGTCGTTTCTTGCCGGCCCCCAGGCCCGGCGAGGGCACCCGGAGGGCTAGCACGGCCCAGAAGTGGCCGCTCCAACTCCTTTTCCAGAGCGTTCGGCCCCTGGGGTGGTAGTTGGGGGTTCACCGCCGCGAAGGCTCGGCGGCGAGCGAGGGGGGGGGGAAGTGAGAAGGGGCGGCGGGCCTTCTCGGAAGGCTCGGAAGTCCCCCAGCTTCCCGAGAAGTCCTCTGAGCTTCCCCCGAAGGCGCAACGAGCCTCTCGGGAGGGGCGAGGGCTTCTTAGAAGTCCCGCCGCCTTCTGACAAGGCCTTCTCCTTGCCGAAAGGCCCTGCTCGCTGCCGCGAGGTCGGCGAGAGGACGAGGTGGGGCGGGGGGGGGGGAGGGAGGGGGGCGGAGAGAAGGAAGAGGAAGGGGGGGGGGAGGAAGAGGAGGCGAGGGGAGGGGCAGAGGGAGGGCAGGGGGGAGGGGCCGAGGGAGAGGCCCTGCTCGCTGACGAGGCCCCGCCTCGCTCGCCGCCGCGAGGCCCTGCTCAAAAAGTACCCCGTCAGCCACGCCGCCGCCTGCAAGCAGAGCTGCGGGCGCGCCCTCCGCAGGGCCCCGGCGGGGGCCCCCCGCCGCGGCCACGGGCGGAGGCGGGGCGCGCGGGCGGCCGGGCGCAGCCGTCGGAGGCCCTTTCCCCATCGGGTCTCGCCACGAAGGAAGCGAGGAGGAGGAGGAGGAGGAGGAGGGGGAGGAGGAGGAGGAGGAAGGAGGGGATGGAGGGAGAGGAGGAGGAGAATGAGGGGAGGGAGGAGGAGAGGAGGAGGAGGAGGGGAGGAGGGAGGGGAAGGAGGAGGAGGAGGAGGAGGAGGAGGAGGAGGAGGAGGAGGAGGAGGAGGAGGAGGAGGGAGGAGGGGGGGGAGGATGAGGGGGAGGGGGAGGAGGAGGAGGAGGGGGAGGGCGAGGAGGGGGAGGAGGGGGAGGCGGGGGAGGAGGAGGGAGAAGGAGGAGGAGGAGGAGGAGGAGGAGGAGGGGAGAGGAGGAGGGGAGGAGGAGGAGGAGGAGGAGGAGGAGGAGGAGGAGGAGGAGGAGGAGGAGGAGGAGGAGGAGGAGGAGGAGGAGGAGGAGGAGGAGGAGGAGGAGAGGAGGGCGAGGAAGTCCTGAGTTTTTTTGGCCGTTTTCGGGTTTCCGGGGCCCTCGACGGGCCCCGGGACCTTATCAGAGCGCACGATTTTGCACTCTATGCTTTCGACAATGTTCGATCGCGATTCGCACTTCCACCTGCTGCTCGCTGCTCGCGCCTGAGGACCCTCTGCGCCACTGACTTGAAAAAGGTCGCGCATGCGTTGCTTTGATGTGCGCTCTGTTACAGGTTCCACGGTGTCGTACTGTTTTTACTTGGCTTGCATTGCAGAGTTATTTTCTCTTGTGCTAGAGGATTTATGAAAGAGGCTTGCGTTGCAGTGGATGGTTAGTTGTGCATGGATTTGCAATGGGTCGGTTGCATCGTATTGCGTTGCGGTGCATTGCGTCGCGCAGGGCATTGTCCCCTTGCTTGTCGTCTGCCAAAGCGCCTCTCTTCACAGGAGAGAGCACCTACTTGTAGTCGCAACGGGTTCATCGAGTCATTTACAGTTCTGCGGGCCAGTGTCACGATCAAAGCGTGGGCGGAGTTCAACTCGCAGTCTTGGTTCCAGGTTGCGTGTGCGATGGCGAGCTGTCCTGTTTCATTGAATATGTGCAACATTTAACGTGTGCCGCATTGAGCGTGTGCCACATGAACGAGCTCAAGTTCATTGAGCGTGTGCCACATTGAACGGTACGGTTGGGTACCGCTTTCGATACCTCTAGGGCAACATGATTTTTGTTTCGGAGCCATGTTCCTCTTTATCCTCCTCGTCGCGTCCCATCCCATCTTTCCTCCCCGAGCTTCTTGTTCACCTCCGTTTACCCGCTCCCTTTGCCTCGCCCGCCTTTGCCACGTCTTGACAATTTCTGGCAACGCCCGTGTCACATCCACGACCAAATTGGTTGCTGAGCTGGGAGGGAAGCAGCGTTTGCGGAATGTCTCTGGTTGACCGTGATGTGGTTCGGAGCCACCCGTGCAGGTTTGTCCAACCTCGAGATTGTCATGTCAAGCGGGACGGATGTTTGCTGCCGCCTTCGCGTGGATTGTTTGTCGATTTATCCAGTCGTCTCGCGGCTGGAGATGCTGTATGCCTTCTCTTTTCTTTCCATTCCCACGCTCTGTCTATCTCCACCACGTCTCCTCTGCATTCGCTTTTCTGATTTGGTCTCGCCATCCTTTCTGCAATCGCTCTCCCCTGTTCAGCTTTCGTGCGTCCGACCGTCTGTTTGCGCAGGCTCTGGCATGTCAGATTTCAGTCACGGTGTGTCAGCCCATCCAGCTGTTTGTGGCAAGCCCTGCCGCCGCGCCAGCGCTGCATCGAGCTATTTTTTTGCACCTCTCTGTGCCATGGGCCCACCTTGGTACTGCGGCGTTTCCAGCACGTCTCTGCCACGGCGCCAGCCCCTCGTATGCTCTTGGCCTGCCTCGGGCACGACGGACCGCGATTCGTCCGTCCAGCTCGCTCCTTGGTGCTCAGAATGTGTCGACCCGGTGGCTGAGCTCCCGAGCTTGGTGAAGGTCGTCCCGGGTCGGCATGGAGGCTGTCTCAGAGCTGGTTCAGGGCGGTTTCGGGTTGTCTTTGGGTGGCCCGTGGCCGTGTTGGGGCTCTCTTGAGGCCGTCCTCGACCACCTCGGGGGCTTCTCAATACCTACTTGAACCGTCTTGGGGCCTTGAAGCCCTCCTGAAGCCATCATAGGCCAGTGCGACCCTGATTATGGGTGTCTTTTCTTATCAACATATGTATACTGCGCAATAGGGCGCAATGAGCTGTAACGCAGAGAGTTGTAAAGCATTGCGGAGCATTGCACACCACCGCTTGGCATACGCTAGCTTCTAAAGTGTTGCGTTTCAGTGATATTCATAACATGGCCATTGCATGGAATTGCATGTCATAGTATAGTGTAGCGTGCCTTAGCATGGCTAGCCAATCCATCTCAGTGTAAAGCGTTTCTTGGGCGAGCGTAGCGCGCAGCGTGTCAGCGCCCAGCATTACTTCCCCTTGCGTTGCCTGGGATAGTTAAGCTAACAGTGCACAGAGCACTAATGTCGTCGCGTTGCATTCATCGCAACACATAGCGGCGTATGGCTTAACATGGCATTGCACGAACTGCATTTCTTTGTGAAGCGTGGTGCATATTCGCAATGTGGTGCATATTCGCAATGTGAAGCATGAAGTCGCACCCCGTAGTATCATTGTGCGGCGCGGCATGCCATGGCATACTGTAGCACGGTGGGTCGTTGCATTGCACACGCAGTGACATTGCATATCATTGCGTACCATTGCGTAATTATCATATGATAGCGTATACGCGCATCCATACATACATTGCATATGGTTGCGTAGTACATGATTGTATCACACTGCACCGTATACCAGTTCGTTGCATATTCTAGCGTACCGCAGCGTGGCACAGCGCGGCATAGCACAGCACAGCACAGCATATCGTGGAACATCAGTTGTATGGCATTATGTTGCATCGCATTGCGCTGCTTACATACCAGGCCAAATAAGGCAAAGCAGCGCCAATCAGGAGAGCCCAGAAGAGCCTACGGGGGCAGGAGAAAACACCCAAGAGCCAGGGGGAGGTCCACACGGTCGCCACTGAGCTTCTTGCCAAGAAGGAGGCAGGAGCCCGTGGGCGGCAAAGAGTGGGAGGCCATAAGCATGACCCATGCAGCTCACCCCAGGGACGCGGAGACAACCGCGCTGGCAGAGCGGCCGCCCTTCCTCCAGCGAGGGGCGGCGCGAGGGCGCGAGGGCGTGAATGTTACCGCGCGTCGCGCATCGATCGGCGCGACGTGCGAGGTCAGGCGACTCAGGACATGTTATTCTCTTCGAGGCCTTTGGCTTCCGAGGCTCGTTGAAGCCACATGGCTCTGTGGGGCTCTCGCGGGGCCTCCCCCAGGGGCCTCTCCAGGGCCGTCGGTGGGCGCGGTGGTGCCACCGGCGCCTCGCGAAGAGGCCCGGCCGAGCCACCTCGAAGCTGTCTGCACGGGTCTCAGGGCCGTGCTGTCGGGGACGTCCAAGAGGAGGGTGAGGACTGGGTTCGGTATCGGTTAACCGACCCCCGTCCCCGTCCCCGTCGAGACCCCCACCAAATTGCCATCCCAGTTGGGGATACACCCCTCGAAATCCGAAGGGAACGACCCATATCTCCATCTAGGGGGGCCCAGGCCACACCGCTGGGGATGGGGATCGGTTAAACGATACTCTTATATATATATATATATGTGTGTGTGTGTGCGCGTGTGTGGCCCCCGGCGCCCCCCCCCGCCGCTGCCGGCCCCCTCTGAGCGGGCCCAGCTCCCCCCTCCCTCTTGCCCGCGTCGGGCCTCCTCTCCCTGCCCCGTGCACTGCGGCCTGATTCGCGTCTCGTGCATCCCACCTGCGCCCCTTCGCCAGCGCAGTGACTCTGCCTAGCCGCCGACGCAAAAGCGTGAGTGGATACCGTGGCCAGGGCCATGAGGTCTATTCGATTTCATGGCCCCCTCTTCTTCTTCTTCTTCTTCTTCTTCTTCTTCTTCTTCTCTTCTTCTTGTTCTTCTTCTTGCATTCGTTAAAGTCTCGTGTGTAAAGACTAATTATTGTCGATCCCCCCCTGTGATCGTGGTCTTTTTCCATCAAAGTGCTTCTCCCCGGGCTCGCACTTTGTTTTATGTTCAAGGGAAAGCCTTGGGGCTCAGATTGTGCCCTTGGCCCCTGATTTGCAACATCAGCGCCTCCCGCCTGATCTCTCCTCACAGTTTATTCCAGAGTCGCGCTCACGCGCGGAACTTCCTTACAATCTACGCAGGAATCGCGCTCTCGTGTGGGAGCTCCTCGCAATTCAGTCAGACGCCGCGCCCTCGACACAGGAATCGCGCTCTCGCTTTGACTTTTCTCACGATTTACTTGGGAATCGCGCTATCGCTCGAAACCTCCTCGCGGTTCATGCAGGACTAACGCTTCAGCAACCCGCCTGCTCGACCTGGCCGCCTGGGCCCGCCTTCCGGACCCGCCCTCCAGGGTCCACCCGCCCGATTTGCCCGTCTGGTTCTGCCATGTGTGTTTTGCTCCAAACCTCCCTCCTGCTAATCTCTCTCGTGCTCCATCTTTCTCCATTCCCCTTCCATCCGTCCGCTGCTCACCTGCTTTAGGGGCTGCGCTAAATACACATGTCGGGTAACGACAATATGCCCCCAGGGGAGTACGATCGAAGACGAGGAGGGCGGGTACCGAGGGTTTGGGATTACGTGTTGAATGGCGCGCGGGCAGGAAGGAACGAATAGGGTTGAACGTTTGTTGTTGTTGTTGTTGTTGTTGTTGTTGTTGTTGTTGTTGTTGTGGTGGTTGAACTCTCACACATGAAAAACAGTTATTGTTGATCACCCCCCTCCGGGGCTCGTACCTGGTTTTTTTATCAGGGAAAACCACGGGGCTCAGACTGGGTTGTTGGCCCCCAGATTACAACAATAACAACAACGGCTCCCGCCTGAAACTTCGACGCAATGTAGCCAGGAACCCCACTCCAGATGTCCCTTGCATTTTGCTCAGGCATCGTGCTCTCTCTTGGGACTTCCCTACAATTTGTTAAAGGATCGCTCTTTCGGCGCTCGGGAGTCGCGCTCTCGCTGGAGACTTGCTTGCAATTTTAGACGCTTCGCGTATCCCCACCAGCGCTGCCTCGCACCTAGCTGTTTTGCTTCCCGCGTGCGGACAGCGCTGCCTCGCTCCGTCCTGGTCCCCACCGCTCAGGTGGCTGGGCGTCGCAGCGGCCCTGTCAGCCCCGGCCCCGGGTCCCCCCAGCTCCATTGGTCCAACCCCATCGTTGGCGCATGGAGTCCCTGAGTGCACGTGGTTTAGCCTGTGCTCTCCTGGCTGTCGGATGACACTGTTGACTACGTCCATGGTTCCTGGCGGCGATGCCCACGGCACTCTCGTGTTCACTCGACCCCGTGCCTGAGACGTGGATTGCCCTGGTCCTGGTCAGCTTTCAGACGTCGGCGTCCCTGTTCGTGAGTGCGCTTGGCTTGTCCTGATCCGGTGGTTCAGGCGAGTTACGGTGTCGATTACATCCATCGTTTTCCTGGCTACTTCGCTGGACCTCCCGGGAACACCCCGTGGATGGTTGTATGCAGGATCAGTACTCCCTTCAGGAGTCTCGGTGTGCGACTTTGGTGGCGCCACCCCATGCACCAGTTTTATGGCCATTATGGTCTCCTGGCAGCTGATGCAGTGTACGTTTGGTTGCCTTCCTGGCTTCATCTCCAACCCTGGTTGGTTAATCGTGCATGTGTCCAATTCACATATCTGGGGATCCAGCCCCCATGGTATATGCACGCTTGCAGCTCCCTGGCAGCCCCTGCAGCTGGCAATCCCCGTCCTCGGCGCTGCTGCTCTGCCCCTGCGCAGCCGTTCCCCCCGGCGATAGGTCCTGCTTTGCTCCGCGCGCGCGCCGGCAATTAGTTCCGCTCGTGGCCCGAGCTGACTCGACTCGCCGCTGGCGCCTTCGCCTGCGGTTGCGACAAGAGTAGTATCCCAACCAGCCCATCCAGAAACGATGTCCAGGCGAGGTGAGAGGTGATCAGGGAAGTGCGGGAGCAAAGAGGGGGACGGCCGAACCGTGTGAAGGAGAGAGGGGGCGAAGGAGAAAATTGGATGGATGGATGAGGGAGTGGGGAAAAGGAGGATGAATAGGATGAGGAGGAGGAGGAGGAGGAGGAGGAGGAGGAGGAGGAGGAGGAGGAGGAGGAGGAAAAGGAGGAGGAGGAGGAGGAGGAGGAGGAGGAGGAGGCGGAGGGGGAGGAGGATGATGAAAAGGGATAGGAGGAGAAAGGAGGAGGAGGAAAACAAGCAAAAGGGCCAGAGGTCTCTTGGATGCTTCTCGGAGCCTCTTGGGGTATCTCTTGGGCGTCTTGGGACGTCTTGGGGGTCTCTTGGCGGTCGTGGGGGGCTCTTCGGCGTCATGGGTGCCTCGGGGGGGCCTCTTGGGGCCGCTTGGGATCCTCTTGGAGGCCTCCTGGGGGCCTTTTGGGGGCCTCTTGGGGCCATCTTGGGGCCATCTTGAGACCTCTAGGGGCTCTCTTGGGGCCATCTTGGATGATATCGGTCAACGAAGGGGGGTTCCTTAATTACGGTCCCCCCTCAGGAGCACCAGAAGTCGCCTCCTGGACCCATCTTGGAGCGTTCTTTGAGCGCTCTTGGGCGCTCTTGGGGCCGTCTTGGGTCATTCTTGGGCCCCTCTTGGGGCCATCCTGGGCCATCTTGGAACCATCTTGAAGCCCCGGATGGCCTTCGGCAGCGAAAGGGTGAGAAAGCAACACAACATTGATCCCCTAGATTTTGGGACGATTTTTGGCTTCGTCGGGGCCTCGTTGGGGAGCTCTTTTGGCCACTTAGAACCATCTTGGGGCGGTCTTGGAGCGTCTTGGAGCATCTTGGGAGCTATGTCGAGGCATCTTGCGCTATCTTGGGCCATCTTGGAGGCTATCTTGGGCTCGCTGTGGCCCTCTTGGAGCCAACTTGGGCGAAAAGGTACGCGCTGACACCTCCCCGCCCCCCCCGTCCAGGTCCAGGGGGGGGGGGTAGAGGGAAGGGTAAACCCCTCCCCGAAGGGGAAGAGGGAGGGGGGAAGAGGAAACGCCCTAAACCACTAAGAATTTCGCTCTTGCATTGGAGTTCCCCGCAATTTTCTTAAGCGCCGCGCTCCCGACACTCAGGCACCCAGGAGTCGCGCTCACGCGTAGGACCCCCTCACAGTATTTGGGAATCGGGATTTCGCTGTCCTTCGTGGCCCCGTTGCAGCCTGGCGTGGCCCCCTCGCTGCCCTTCGTGGCCCCGTTGCAGCCCTTCGTGGCCCCATCGCTGCCCTTCGCGGCCCCGTTGCAGCCCTCCGTGGTCCCCTCGCTGCCCCTCGTGGCCCCGTTGCAGCCCTTCGTGGCCACCTCGCTGCCCTTCGTGGTCCCGTTGCAGCCTTTCGTGGCCCCCTCGCTGCCCTTCGTGGCCCCGTTGTAGCCCTTCGTGGCCCCTTCGTTGCCCTTCGTGGCCCCGTATGCCCTTCGTGGCCCCCGCTTGTTTGCGCCCGTTGTGGCCCCATATGCATGCGCTGCGTGGCCCCGCTGTCGCCCTTCCTGGCCCCCTCGCTTC
This sequence comes from Prorocentrum cordatum, assembly GCA_963575745.1. NCBI lineage: Eukaryota > Dinophyceae > Prorocentrales > Prorocentraceae > Prorocentrum > Prorocentrum cordatum. Next base: position 139,992 of record CAUYUJ010019700.1, read on the forward strand.
GTGGCCACGTTGCTGCCCTCAGTGGCCCCGTCCTTGCCCTCAGCGGCCCAATATGCGTATGTCCTTCGTGGTCCCCGCTCGTTCATGCCCGTCGTGGCTCCATATGCATGCCCTTCGTGGCCCCGCTGGCCCCCTTTGTGGACCCCTCGCTGCCCTACGGGGCCCCGTTGCTACACTCAGTGGCCCAGTCGTTGCCCTCTGTGGCCCCGCATTATCTGCCCTTCGTGGCCCCATACGCATGCCCTTCGTGGCCCCGCTGTCGTCCTTCGTGGCCCCCTTCCTGCCCTTCGTGGCCCCGCTGTTGCTCTCGTTCTCGCTGTCGCTCTCGTTTTCGCGCGTCGTCGTCGTCGTCGTCGTCGACGTCGTCGTTGTCGTCGTCGTCGTCGTCGTCGTCGTCGTCGGTCCCCTGTCCGTCCCTCTTGGGGTCGGATTGCCGCCGATCAGCGCTGCCACTGGCCAGGCCGACGGTCCGCGTCCGCCCCGCCGCTCGCCTGGGCCTGGCCTGCAGGGAAGAAAGATTTACACCCCAAAAGGGGCACGATCGAAGACGAAGAGGACGGGTATCGAGGGTTTGGTAAACACAGTCGAAAACAAGCTGGTAAGCTTAGGTATGTGTTACGCCTTAGGCGTTGCCATATCCCAGGCTTTGGCTCATATCGCATGAGCAAGAGAGCGAGACGAAGCATGGGATCTGGAGTATAGAGTAGGATGGGCATCGTCAATGGAAAGGATGTTTTCCGATCTCAGATGCAAGTAGTGCGCCTCGGTGAGGCACAGTCACATATTAGGCCGGGCCCGGCTTGAGCCAGGCACGGCAGCGGTACATGCTCGATTTATACCTCGCCTTTAACCTTCTCCGTTTAAAGTCGGAGGGGGAGGAGACGAGCAGGTACCGCACTTCTATTATGCGGAAAAAACAGTGCTAAGCAGCAGCGGCTGCCTACAAGGAAAGGGCGCGCGAGTAGCCTCGCTACCGGCGAGTTTCCTCGCTGCTAAAGCGCACCTGCCCGCGGGTTTCCCCGCTGGCTCGGGAGGCAGGGCCGTCCTGAGACGACCTGCCCGCCCTATACGGCGTATGTTTCTTCAGCTCGTGCTTGAAGGATTGCTGGCCGGCCATTACTTGTAGGAGCAACGCGCGGTCAATGCTACCTTTGGTATGACCATCGGCAGTCATATCCCGCGTGTCACACCATTGGACGCTTTCCACGATTCCACGTTCCATCATCTGGCGAATCCAGCTGATGTGCCCAAGCAGAGTACACTCTGTGGGCTTCTTCAGATCCTTGCTAGACAAAGATTTGAAGACAGACTCGGCATCAATAGTCAGAGTGACTTTGATACATAGACCACCCATTTCCAATATGTTCTTCAACTGTGTGGGGGTCAATGGTCCCGAGTGTAGCTCGTGGAGCGTTACAATGGTCGGGTAGCAGTCTTCCAAGTTGTGGGCTGCTGCCAGTGTTTCCGCAGAGTAGCTCGAACGCACTTGCAGTCGATGAGACTTGCAGTATGCGTCCACCAGGTGCACGACGGGTTTCCCCGCTTGCGTGTGGCCACGCCTCAGCAGGTTAGCCCCGCGGATACCATAGCCTTTGACTTCGTCGTCTTCATCTCCGTTGAGACGACGATAGCCAGAATCGCTATGCAGGTCGACTTCTCCTGTTGGAGTCATAGCATGATACACGATCTTCTTCGGGCCTGCCTGCAATTTTCTGGTAACCGCGTTTAGTCGTCGTACCTGGATGTTTGTCGGTTCTTGGATACGTTGTAGTGAGACAACATAGACCATTAGCCATACCTGCGTGATCAACGCATAGGCTAGAGCGCCACGAAGACTGACGAACATATCAGAAATTGTCTTCGTCGCCTTGCTTTCAGGATCAGCTCCTGTGAGTTCTGGATGTGTGATAGGACGAAGCTGTTTGATGTATTCGTCCTGGTCGAGAGTGACGCTCCCATCATCGGTCTTGTTGTACCGGACAGCACAGTTCGTGTATGTGTGCTTGTTCAGTTTGCACTTCCCAAACGTATCTTCAACACACTTGACATACTTGTCGATAGCCTCTTCCTTCCCAGTCATATTGATGTCATCAACGTGCTTGGCTGTCAAGAGGTTTGGGCTCATCTCGAATTCTTCGTCGTATGAAGTAGGCTGTAGCCCAAAGCTCCTAGTGATGGACCTGAGCTTCAGCGAGAATGCCCTGGGAGCATCCTTCGTGCCTGTCCCCGGTTTCAGACACCGGAGACAATGCTTTGATTCGTCATATGACTCAAAGCCTGGCAGTGTGCGAAGGACAGCTGCAGATCCAGGTGGTAGTGTGAAACACACCACACGTTCTTTCTCGCCCGTTGCCGCGGCGAGCTCGCCATAGGTCAGTCCCTTCAAGAAAGCCATGTTGATGTCCAGGGAAGCGATGATCCAAGCTTTGTTGCATGCAGCAGAACTTGCGAGCAGTCTCTGGCTTGACCTCCTTGCCGTGCCAGAGAAGGTTTCGACGTCAAAGGCTTCGAGGTCCATGAAGCCACGGAGTACCAAGCGTAACCGGATCGTCCTTTCCATTTCGCCCTTTTCGTTCTTGACAAACTTCCATTTGTATACGTAGCGTGACGTCATGATGTTAGACGCCTTGCTTAAGTCAGTCATCTGGAAGCATTTGTTGTCAAGCCACGTCTTCAGCTCTGTGTAGAGGGCTTTGGAAACTTTGACCGGATTTGCTTGGATGTCGGCCTTCGTGAGTAGATCGTCTTCCTTGACGACCACGGCACGTTTGGAGGCAGCGCTAACGTATACTCGCATAGTTGTGACGCTGCTGTCATCCAACAGTCGGTGTTGCTGCTCGGACAGGACGACTTTGGACATGTCTGCTGTGAAGCAGAGCTCGATATACTTCCCGTGCTCATCGGAGTCCAGATCATATTTGCTATCCGGTTCCGTGGAGCATAAAGGAACGTAGTAAGAAGTGTCCATGTCGTATCCTGGCGGGTGACCCCGCTCCGGCAAGTGGCCTTGCACATCTTCACAGGTCGTAGAGACTAATACACACTGTGTGTCTGTCATGTATGTAGGAACTGTATGCATGACTTCCTCTGTGTCAGCTTCAAGGAGTGTTCTGTCATCCATCAGTTCAGCATACCACGACTTCAAGACAAAAGCATCCAGATCTTCTTCTGTCTCCTCTATGATGGTCGGGAGCCGACCATCGTTGTCCGTAGGAGGCTCCTCAGGAGCAGCTGCTGGAGGTGATTCGCTTGGTGGTGGACCATCAGCGAGTTCCTCAAACTTAGTGAGATCTTGGTCAAACCCAGCAGACGGCTTCCTGGATTTAAGACACTGGATGATGCGTGAGTGTGTAGATCCTGTGATGTCATAGATGTTCAAGGCAGTGCCATCAGCTTCATAGTAATGAAACCCAGGGGTCACATCGTTATCATAGTGCACTAGTGTACAGCTGTCTGCATAGGGTGCGGCAGGCAGCTTCGTCAGGCTCTTGGCGAGTCGTACAGCAACAACGTTTTCAATACGAAAGTAGTTGCGTATGAGGTACTGAAGAGCCAAGTGCACCTTAGGTGAGAGTCGGCTCGCAGCAGTCATCTGCAGCCGACCCTGTTTCGTTGGTAGATATCCGAAAGTCATGGCGGGTTTCCCCGCTGGCAGACCGGCAATAAAGGCCAATACTGTTCGAAGGGCCGTATTGTCCGATCCTATCTCGCGGACCATAAGTGCTTCGATGTACAGTGTGTGTCGTGTGTCAGGATACTGTACTCGTACTTCGCGATTGCCGACCTTCACGATGACCTGGCCTCGGTCAGGTTCGTTGCGGATGACCGGGTATGGACCACTCCATCCACCCCAGTCGTCTTTCGTGGTGGTCGGGCGATGATAGTCCACGAGATCTCCCTCTTTATAGTGAAATTCACCCGTAGCAGTAGTCTTTGTACGGAGAGCCCTGTTCGTCTTGGCAACCGCAGTGGCCTGCGTGATTGCCTCCAGACTAACCCTCCTGATTGTTTCCTCCCTTGAGTGATCTGATGATTCAGTGGGCTGATCATGATCCAAGACAGGGAAATCAGGAAGCATAGCTGGTTGTCTGCCATACAGCGCATTGTACGGAGACACTTCATTGTAGAAGGTAAATGCGTTGCTGGCAAACAAGGCTTCATGTAAGAGACGAGTGAAATTGAGAGGGATATTTAATCTATTCAATTCTTCTCCCATCACGTGTAAGAGGTGTCGCAGGATGCCGTTCCTAGCTTCGATAGTTGTAGCGTGTTGGCCACGCGCTCGAATACGAAGCTCTGTTCCCTTAGCCTTAAGGATGGCCTTTGCTGTATCATTATTCAGTGCTCCTTCCCCATCGGAGTATAAGATTTTAGCAGGGCCATGCTGCATCCAAGTCGTATGATAGGCATCGAGAACAGTATGCATGGCTTTATCAGGAATCTCTGTGCCAGCTGCCCAGCGAATACAACGGTCGATGATGTGAAAAACAATATGTTCCTGTTTGTAAAAGAAAAGATCACATTCGACTTCCTCGTTGAAACGTCCTGGCAGTGACACAGAAGGCATCACCGTGTTGCCTGGTTTGTCCCAGGCTCGACATTCTCTACACGAGTCACAAATGCCTTTGATCAGACTCAAACGGGTTTCACCCAGACCAACCTTGGTTAGAATCATCCGCATTTTTGGCTCCTTGGCATGAAACCATCTCAGGTGGAGTTTGCGGAGTTCTCGCTGCACTACAGCTGGGTCGAAGCTGCGCAGGTTTTGGAGGCTGAGCTGAACGTCGAAGCGAGTCCAATCAGGGAGCCTTGGCCTTGGCCTCGGCTCTGCTTGAGGCTGCGGCGGTGGTGGAGGATCTCCTCCCTCCATGCGTCCGCGCCTTGCTGCAACTTGTGGCAGTCTACGGTGATCGTCAGAACTGCCAGCACCACTGTTGCCACCAGTAGCCCCGTCAGCTCTGGTGATGTCATGGCTGCTGGCGCCTGCGGTTGGGTCGCCCTCACCAGGCCGTGGCGGCCTAGGCGCGCGTATGCGCGCTCTCGCGGCCGGCGCCGCTTTTGCGGCTGGCGCCGCTTCTGCGGCTGGAGCCGCTTCCGCGGCTGGCGCCGCAGGGGCGGCTTGTCCCGCCGGGCGCGGCTGGCCAAAGTTATCTGGCAGCTTCCATTTTTCGGCGAATCTGCATTGGCCAGATATCTTGGTGTGGTGAGGATTGCTCTTCTGATATTCCTTCTTACAGCTTGGACAGTCCCAGTAATACGGTTCAACATCATACCACCGACACATCTTCGGATCCCTACTGTGCTTTGGTGATTGCTTGTAGTTGTTGTCCACACAGCCAGGGCACCCAAGACCGCCAGGTGGTGGTCGCCAGATTTCTCCGTTTGGGTGTCTCCGGATTGTTGGGTCGTCCAAGTCGTAGCCAGCACTGTTTGTTACGAACGCATAGCTGCGTTCACGATTCGCGAATGGATCGCGACCGTAAGCAAACAGGTCTTTGGCGATTTGCACCGCATCAACGATCAGTGACTGCATTCTGTAGGTATACTGTGCCGCCCTTGCTAGCTCTTTGTTACAAGCATTGGCGTGCACATGATTTCCTGGACAACGCTTGCCTCTGAAAGGTGCCAACAACTCTTCTTTATTTGCCATTATCTGTGTTGGCTTGCGGATGTATTGTCCAAATGAATCTTTGAGACCAGTCGTGCACTGATCAATGATTGTTTGGCAAGTGACCTTGCGTTGTGCCAGTTCCTTCCATGGCTGGATCTCATCCACCCACGTGCCCATTGGTTGTTCCCTGAGAAAGAAACGTCTTAGGTCGTCTTGTAATAGAGCAACTGTTCCACAGAACGTGATGTGAGGCAGGTCCTCTTTGTGGTGTTTAAGCCACGTATCATGATTGACCTGCGCGTTGAAGTAGGAAGGGAGTCCAGTAGTTCTGCAACTTGGCTGCAGAATCGTGATCTTGACAAAGCAAGTCTTGAGGTAGTGGAGGACTGCTCTTTGTACTTCCGAGTTTCCAAGGTCAACCATAGATATCTTGTCAAGGTTCCCGCCTGACGAGAGTCCCCTCTTGAAGGCTAATATGGATATACCACCCTTGCCCCCACATAATTCAAGCATGTCCACTTGATTATTTCTGCCGTAGCATAACGACTGGACTATCGAGAAGACATCAGCATGTGAGTCAGCGGGTTGCCCCGCCGGTAACATCATGAAGATGTCCTCTGATTCGCTGTCCGAGTCCGAGTCGTCAAGAGGAACGTCGTTGAAATATGTGGAGCAGTCAAGCCCTTTGAGGTCCTCTCCACAGTCGTCGTTACCGTCTTCCACTTTCTTCGGGACTTTCTTCGGTTTGATGCCGGCTTCTTTGTCAGCTTTCTGCTTTTCTTTCTGTTTTATCCTGGCATCAGTGGGCAACGCAGTTTCCGCGGAGAGATCCGCTGCGGAGGAATCCGCTGTAAAGTCAGGAAATGGCGGAATTTCAGGAAGGTTGTTGGTGGGTCGCGTTTGGCAACGCTCAATCGAAGGGGGAGGAGATCGATCGTCGTCGACGATCGTCACACGCTTTGGGCGTGGCCTTCGCGACTCACCATTGCCATGAAGAACTGGAGCCGGAGGCTCCCAGTATAGCCGAGTACTGATGTTTGTAACCCCATCAGGTAATGGAGCTACATAATTGTACCCAGTTGGCTGATCCTGGATTCTGATATCTTGAACGATCTTGTTCGTGTCCAGGTCGGTCGTGACCCTACGAACCACATGGTCCCATTGAGGGCCCTTTTGTGGACATTGGACGTAGTGTCTGACCTTTTTGTCAACGCGTGTACACACACTGAGGTGTACCGCACTCCGCTCATTCCTGATCATGTTGGCTTTATCGAGTTGATCAAGGAAGCGTGCAATAATAATAGCCAAAGTTTTATACCGAAACTCGGCACGTTGCTGATCTTGGCCATACCAATCCAAATCATGCTCCTTGTGTGATCCACAAGTACATTTCCATAAGTTTATCGGTATATGAGGACAAGATGTAGCAACTTGTATATAAGAACCACTGGGATATTTACTGGATCGGTCAAACTTAATACCGAAATGACAGAGTCTGATTCGTATAACGCTTAGCTTCAAATCTTCGATAACATCTTTGATCGGACCCTGTTTCCAGAAATACCCGGGTGGCCCCAGGATAACTATCTGCATTCTCAGAGCACGCGCTTTGATCAGGAGATTTTGTATACGTTGATAATGTGGTCCCGCCCTCTTTCCTGGAGTACGAACGTACCAATCAGAGGGTGTGGCCACCCACAACATATTGTAGTCTCCTGCCAACAAATTTCCCAAATACTGTGTTCCAGTTGAAGTCATTACCTCATTATGGGTAATCCGGTCGCATATATATCCACGGGTTCGGAGTTCAGCGCAAGCTGTGCGAATATCTTCGATGACGAGGCATTTTGAATGATATTTTTCTTCTCGGGCCTCAGCGCGGCCAACGTATGTCGCGAGGAGGCCGGTATTCGGCTTCTCTTCGCAAGCGAGCGCCGCCGGCGCGCCCGCCTGCCCCCGTCAGAGGGGCATGCTGTTAGCGGATGGCTCCGCAGGAGTCACTGGTGCGGCTACGCTCACAGTCTCCACGCGGGTTGGCCCCGCAGAGTCCGACGAACCTCCGCCCGTGCAGCTTGGTGGTGGTGGCGGTGTCGCGGGTGACCCCGCTTGGTTCTCAGGCGTCCACTTATTCACCGCCTCCTGGACTGCCCAGAATATCTTAGACTTCAGGGCATCCTTCATGTGTGGCCAGGTCCCTTCAGGACACTGTTGGCCTTCCCACCAGCTGTTCAGCGTCCTGTCCACGATCGCATGGGTCGTGTCTTCCAGGAGCTGTTTGTCGAGGTACGGCTCGACAATGTACGCATCAGTCGTAACGGTCAGGGACTGTCCCATTGCGGGTTGCCCCGCTGTGGTCTCGGCGGGTGGCCCCGCACTAACCCCGGCGGGTGACCCCGCATTGACGGAGTCCTCGTCGTTCTCCGTCTCGGTGTAGCCATCACGACTACTGCGGATTGTAAAGGTGTTCGTGACCGTCTGGCTTTTAGCCCCGTCATACAACCCGCATGGAATGGCTAGATGTCCTGAGGGGGTTTTCTTCGCCCTCAGGACCTTGGCGCCCTTCCCCAGCTTAAGAGTATAATCTCCGCTGGGGAAGATAACCTTCTGGAAGCCTGGCTTCAGCACGATGATTGTGTCACGTGCTTCCATGGCGCCCAGGCCCCAGATGGCTGGGAGGTTTGCACCTGAGCCCTCTGCGATGTTGGAAGCATACTCCTCGATGCGGGGGCTTGCCTCATTGGCGTATTGCACCCCGATCTTGAAGTTGCCCATTTTCCGACAGATCGCAGCACCCTCACCGACACCGTTGATGTAGAGGGTTTTGCTCAGTGTGCATATGGCCGGTCTGTGATTGTACCTGGCCATAACCTCCTGGAAGGTTCGTGCTGTATTAGCTCCGATGATGTTCACGTTGGAGCCAATGTCTAGCATGAACGATATGCAGGGCATTCCGTCTTCGTCGGGGAAGAATGTCCCTGTCCGCGCCGCCAGAGCCATCGTACCATGGTCATCAGTATGGTACGTAATCTGTGAACCGAGCGTGCCTTTCAGTAGGCGTTGTTCCAGCACCCACTGGCTCATTGTTAGCTCGGTGCACCATATTTGCTCATATTGGCGGCGCTCCTCCACGGTAATTGGTTCCTGTTCAAGAACCCAATAATTCGCAGAGAGTGTGGAGGTCCACTCACCTCCTGGCGGAAGCGTATCCGTGACGTCACGTGTGTAGGTCAGCCCTTCCGTGTTGATCATGAAGGTATTGTGGAATTGGGCTGCCTCCGCGCTTTCAGCACTGGCCCGGCTTCTAGCGCTTACCGGGCTCTCTACACGTGAGGTTCTGGATCCGCCTCCGCTCCTGCCACTCCGCCTAATATTGGCCTCCATTGCCCTCAGGAATCCCGGATTCGGAGGTCCATTTGCGGGTGACCCCGCTTTGGCGGCAGGAGCCGCTTCGGCGGGTGGCCCCGCTTTGGCGGCGGGAGTCGCTTCGGCGGGTGGCCCCGCTGCTGGGGGCCCCTGTGCTCGAAGCGTAGGCAGGATCGGCATCTGGATGCCTTGCTCTGGCGCTGGCCAGGGGTGTGTCTGTGCAGCTGGGGCACGTGCGGATGGCTCCGCCGAGGCGGCTCGAGCCTCTAGTGCCTCCACTGCTTCCCGCAGCCGACGCAGTTCCCGAGCATCCACCACGTATCTTTCCTGCTGGCGCGCCTGTTCCGACTCAGCGTCGCGCTGTCCAGCATACGGAAAGTGTGCTGTGATTATGCCCGGCCCACGACATACAGCGCAGGGTGCCTCGTTTGGCGCACCTGGCCGCTGATTGCGGACGTGCTGCTGTGCAACACGATCCCAGCATATATCGTGGAAGAAGTGCCCGCACGCCAGTCTCCACACCGTGGTGCCCATCTCGTAGGGGTCCATACAGATTGGGCACTGTGTGAAGTTGTAGTCTGAAATGACTGGAGTAGGCACGTCAGGGCGTGTCCGAGCCTGACGCTCGAAGGTAGTTTCACCCTCCCGATATGGCGTCGGTGGTGGCAGTCTATCTGTCTGTTCAGCGGGTGGCCCCGCGCCTGCGGGTGTCCCCGCTTGGTTGTCACGCTCGATCCTTCTCTGGATCGCGCGCTGTTGGCGCAGCCTAGCGTTGTCCCGAGCCTGCTGCCTAGATGCCAGTATCGCTTGCTGCGTGTTGTGCACGTCGCGAATGTAATCTGGCATGCTGCCCAGAGCGGCTGGCACCGCGAGACCAGCTGGCTGAACTACGGTCTCGGGGTCCGTCGGCGTGGGCATGTAGGCGTAGTGCGGCATAGACTGCGCATCGACTGCTCGTGTATACTGCAAACGAAACATCTCATTGGCCAGATTTCGAGTGTATTCGTTTGCAGGTGGCCCCGCAATCATAGGAGTGTTATTCACCTGCGCGTAGTACTCCGGGTACATCGGCGCATCCATGGCCGGTGCCTCTGCTGGTCCATGATTATCCCATCCATATATTGGGTGTGATGCTATTCCTGGAATAAACACCTGTCGATATGGATTCGTGGGATCAGCATTTGGAGCGTCATCAGAAGTCCAGCTCCAGAGAGGCCGAAAGTCGCCATGGTTCGTAACATCTATGTTGCGGTTCCGCAACAGGCTGGGCACTCTATCAGCTTGTTGCTGCAAAAAGGTAGCCTGTGCTCTCAAGTTGGCTGCCCGACGTTCGTAGTCTGAACCTTGCTGTCCGTCAGCGGGTGGCCCCGCGTGTGCGGATGACTCCGCAGGCGTTCGCTCGGCGGGTGCCCCCGCAGCCACCCCTCCTTCACTACCCCTCGGAGTGCCAAAGGGAGTGGTCGCCTGGAGTGCTGCTGCGAGCGCCGGATTTCCGCGAATCGCCTGGAGTCGTTGCCACAGGCTGTTCTCGCTCGTTTCAGACGGCGGAGTCCGAAACGGCGAGCCACCATCTGAGCCGCCCATAGGAGCAAACCTCGCAACTCCAGCTTGCTGTGGAGGGCGTTGTGGTTGTGGTCCTAGGACGCCTGGTGGCCCCGCAGGAGGGCGCAGGTTCCTCTGCTGTGCGTCTTGGATACCTGCATGCACCGCCCACGGGTCAGCACGGTATAGCTGATCGGTCAGTCCAGAAACGTCGGCTGATGTCAAATGACTGTTGAGAGCGTGGACCCAGGACTGCTGGTCCGGCCTCCAAGGAGATGCTACCGTCGCCACCGGTGTGACTACTTGCTGCCATGAACCGTCCGAGGTGCCTACCGCGGGTGTCCCCGCTCCTGCGGGTGGCCCCGCCTCAGGCATGACCTCGTCCTCCTGGGCATTCATCATGAGGACTGTCTGTGTGTCGTACGGTCGTGGAGCAACATCTTGCTCGGTCATGACCAAATTGAATGGACGACCGTCCGTCTTAGCCCAGCCCTTGAGGTACATGGCGTGGTCTTCCATTACCGCCACAGTTCTGTCACACATTTTAAGTGGCAGATAGTCATCAGTGCGAATCCTGTCCGCGGGTTGGCCCCGCCTCCGCGTCTTGTCATAAAACAGCGGATTGGTCCAGGCTTCGCCGACCCGATATTTCGCAATGCTCACTATCTGGAGGATATGATCGGGCGGTATACGTCCGTCGTGGCCCCGTGTCATGACTATGTCATTTGCTGATCTCCATAGAGAGAAGCCACTGGACAGCATCTTGTTGATGCTGCAGAATATGAGCACCTCCGAGTCAGGACGGATGCCCGATTGTATCCTCGGGTCGCCCGGGAGGTAGGGGCAGCCATGCACAAATTGGCGCCCCCCCTTCCTCTTCGGGTTGTCCTGTGCGAGGCATGACAGGCCATTAGCAAGAATGTCCTTGACATACTCCCACTGCGTCCCGTGGATGAAATATACTGGGTCGTCTGGTTCTTTCATCCATGTTGTGATCGGCTTGTACAGCGACTCGGGACAGTGGATGCCTGGACTGCTGTGGCCGTTCGTGGCTCTGATGAAGTACTGTGGCCTGCGTGCCGTTGGTCGAAACCTGGGAGGCAGCAGCATACTGTCATCAACGCACTTCATCTGGAGCCTGCCCTTCTGCATGCCGTGATGGTCAACCATCTCACAGCAGTTTAGCAGCACCCAATACACGAATGACGGGTGGGGCCTGCCTTTGATCAGCACCTCGTGCATTTCACGATAGTGCTTATACTGATCATTTTCAGTCCAGTTTGTCAGCAGATCGTCAACGACAACCCAGCCATCGTATGGATCAAAGGTGCTGACCTTTTCGAAGTATCGGTTATGTTTGTCCTTATAGTATGGACTGTGGCGTAGAGCCGTTGAAAACCACATCGACACCTTGGTCATCTGCTCTTTACTCGGCAAGGTTGGATCCATGCCGTTCTGTGTCATGACCTTCAGGAGTGCTTCTTTATGCTGCGCAGCGCGTAGTGGCGGCCTGTCTCGCAGCATGTTTCCCACTTTCTGCTGTTCGCGCTCCCAGTCGTTGTGACACTTGAAATTACGACGAACCGGACAATTAATGACTTCATATCGGTCCGTGTCGTCTGGAGTGACTCGTGGGTTGATGGGCTGCCTCGGGCCTTTGTCTACAATGCCTTGCCAATACAACTTGCATTCCAAAGGAATGACCCTCAGAACAGACATTATTGGCTGCCCGCTTGCGGGTGACCCCGCTAGTGCAGCCGGCGGCGCTTTGGCGGGTGACCCCGCTAATGCAGCTGGCGCCGCTTTAACGGGTGGCCCTGCAGAACCTGCGGCTGACGGGGCAGCTCCTGCAGATGACTCCGCGCCAGGGTTCGGGCGACCTTTGTCAGCAGCTGCATCATCAGTCAGTTTCTGTTGGTCGCCAAACTCTTTGAGGACTCTGAAGCGTTCTTCCCTGGAGAGAGTGCCTTCTGCGGGTGTCCCCGCTGTTACGGCTGGCGCCGCTTTAGCGGGTGGCCCCGCAGAGCCCTTGTCCTCCTTAGCCTTGGCGGCCGCTTCTGCCCGCACCGACCTCATCCCAGCTTCGGGCTTCGGCTGCGCTTTCATTCGTGCCGAACCTGGTCGTGGTGCAAGGCGTGGCTGATGCAGTGTTGGAGTCCAGTCACCTCGGAATGCTGCCTTAGGCTTGTCGCGAGCTTCGTCCTTGACATCGCCTTGGGTCGCCGGCGGCATCGGGGTCGATGGTCCAGCAAAAACCTTCTTCCTCTCTGTCACGGACGGACCGGGAGGAGCTGCCGTCTTAGGATCGTCTGTCTTGGCAGTCCCTCTGGCCTTCGCCCGCTCATGTGTGCCTTCGGGGCTCTTGGACGGTTGCCTTTTCGCAGGAGTCGGTGAAGACGAGGAGTCGGCTTTAGGTCTTGGCGGTGGTCTGCTGCCCTTGCCTGGTCGTGGACCAGGAGGGTCTCTAGGAGGGCCTTCTGGCTGGCCATGATCATGGATGACCTGCCTCATCTGGTCGATGTCGGCAGTACCCTTTATGGCCAGCTTGTACTTGCCATTCTCATGGCGGTAGAGTACCCTCGTGCAGAACCACTTCTGCGCCGAAGAGCTGTAGTACCAGCAGGCGCTTCCGTCAGGGAATGGATTCTCTGAACCGTCTTCCGCCGCCCACTCTTCATTTAGCTCAGTGCGGTCAGTGCCGGCGGCGGACCCGGCAGCAGAGGCAACGTCTATCCACTCGTCCGCAGATCCAGCGGCTGGTGCTGCTTCTGCGGGTGACCCCGCTTCCTTGCTGGATTCTGCGGGTGACCCCGCTTCCTTACTGGATTCTGCGGGTGACCCCGCTTCCTTACTGGATTCTGCGGGTGACCCCGCTTCCTTATGGAATCGGCGGTTCCATTCCTTGAGGCGGTGGTCATTGGGAAGCTTTGCCCAATTTTCCTTGACGGTGTTGGCCACCTCTTCGGTCATAGGGACGCGATCGGCCTCTGTGATGCGCTTTCCTCCTCCAGGAACCTCTTTGTTCGGATCATGGACGTTACCCGCGTCGTCTCCATGAGACCAATTCCACGGGGTTTCTCCATGGTGAGGGCTCCTGGAGGGGCGGTCCATCGGACACCTGCGCATGTGGCCTTTGAAGGGCTCACACTGACATACTTGCTTTCTGTACGTTTTGCGGTCAGTGATGATCTCCTGCTTCTTCGCCCTTTTGTCCCAGGCCTCTGGCGTCTTGGTCTTGCCGCCCTTGGTACGGATTATCGCGCCAGTCTCGTCCCTTTTGGTACAGTATTCCTTAGAATACCAGTGCCGAAGAGTATCCATAGAGTAGCCGGGGTACCATTGGATGTACCAATCCGGCACCTGCTGAGCAGATACTCCAACGGAGTGCTCAGTGCTGTATGGATAGCCCGATTCATCATGCGTAGGGCGTCTAGGAGCTGAGCGGCTCCTTCCGCGGGCTGGCCCCGCTGACGCACTACCACGTGTCACTGGCCTTTGATCGTCATGCTCTGAGTCTCGGGGAGGCGACGGTCGCCTGTCCCTCTTGGCGTACCGCATGTCCTCCGAGTCCTCTGAGCTGTCCTGGACCATGAACACGTTTTGATACGGGCTTCTGAAGTATCCGATGTCATTTAACTGCTCCATCGAGAGGTCGTTAATGTTCATTTGATCGCAACCTTGCATGAATACATCCATAGACCAAGCGGGTGGCCCCGCTGTTGTGTCTAGCATCTCTTCGGCGGGTGACCCCGCTAGAGCTTGGAGTGCTGTAAGCATCTGAGATGCTGACATGTTCGAATCCAAGTATGGACGTAGACGGGCAACTCCTGGGTGCGACAGCAGTTCGTTCATCGTCATCTGCTGCTGTGCTGGCGCACTCAAGAGTCGGATTGCTTCTGAAACCTGCTCTTGGAGCATGTCGTTATAATCTTCTTCGGATTCTTCGGAGTCGGAATACGCGGGATGGCCCCGCATTTCGTCATCGGCGTCTCCCATCTCCGAGCCAGCCCACGACGGATTTGGCAGCAACGGCATGCCAATCACTTGTGGGGCCAGCGCGGCGGTGAGTTCTTCCTCTGTTGCCGGGACAGTCTCGGCTTCGGAGACCTCGTCACCGGCGGGTGGCCCCGCTGGAAGACCGAACCAAGCATTGTACGCAATCTCATCGACCTCGTCCCAGCCGTGGAACTCGTCGAAGAGGGTCACTGCGTAGTCTTCCAGGGCCACAGTTGCTTCAGCATAGCGGGCCATCACGTAATACGTGGAGGAGCCCGCAGCGGGAGCCGCTTCTGGATTGACGTAAAACTCGTAGTCAATGTAATCTATGTCATCCATAAAAGAATTTTGAGCCAAGTGTACGGATCCTTTCCTTTCCCCTTCGGGCATTGATCGCGCAAATGCTCTGTGCTACCGCATGTATGACACTTCATAGTATTACCAGAAGCGTCCCTAGGGTTGCCCCTCCGCCCCTTTCCCTTACCGGAGGTCCGCCTGTGACCCCGACCTTTGCCTCCGATAAGAACTTCTTCAAAAGCCATATCAGTTAAGGACGTGAGGAAAGCAGTAATACCCCTACCATGCATACGGCGTCTGCGACCCCCTTTACCACGACCCTTTCCAAATTGTTTGAAATGTCGGCGTACTGCACGTCTCACCTTTCTGACTGGTTTCTTCATAAAGCGCCTCCAACGGCGTTTTGATTTGCGATAAGCCATAAAGGCGGCTTCCGCCCTTTGCTGTTCAGAAAGGTGAGTGTCGTCCGCTGGATAGTCATTACCAGCAGAGACTATTCCATTGTGCTCATCGTCAGATGAAGTATCTGTGTCAGTGCCAGATTCAAACGGTGAGGGTGGCTGAGACCATTGAGCGGATGACTCCGCTTGGCCCCAGAGGGTTGTGCCCGAGGGCGGGCTTGCAGTGTAGGCGGCGCCTGGCGAGTAGTTCGACCAGGCGTTCGCCTCAGCTGCCTCTGCCGATGCCTGGCCGGTCTGCCCTAGAAGGGCAGTGGCCTCGTTGGGCATATCGGCTGGGTCAGCCCAGGGATTTGGCTCGCCAGGACCAGCGGGTGACCCCGCAGTCGTGGCATAGACACCTGCATGTGAGTGGTGCCCTGTGAAGATACCCGCTATGTTGCCAGGAGAGCGCTCGGCAACATGTCCGTAGTTCCTCATCCTGGTCAGCAGCCTGTCATAGTCTGCTTGTGTTCGGGGCATCTGATGATTAAAGGGCTCAAGCAGGTGTTGGGCTCGTGACGCGCCAACGCCTAACGCTCTGAAGAGAATCAGCGTTAGGATCTGAAAGTTGGGGATGACAAAGCCAACAGAGTTAGCCTCGTCACGGGCCATCTCGAATCGAGCTAATACCGAGTCGATTCGCTCGCCCCTTTCGACGCGGAAGTCGATAAGGGCCGTGCCAGAGTTGAGCTGGCGCTCATCTTCCAGATTTTCAAATTTGGTGCTCAGTAAGTACAGTATGTAGGTTACTGCATCCGTTGGCTGTCCATTGACAGTTACACCATAATTGATGATCTGGGAGGGGACCTGCATGGCGATACGACGAGCCAGACCCTGAAGGCCTCGTTGTAGTGCTGCAGCTTGTTGTGGTGGTGTCATATTGCCGCTCGTTACGTTTAACCATGCATGTACTTCGCGAACGTATTCGCGGAAAGGCGTAGTACCGGCAGGGTCCCATGTAGGGCCAGTAGTACGCGTGTCGTCCATCCCCTGCCGCATGTATCCCACAGCACATCCCATTATCACCCATAGAATGCCGAAGATAGTTATCTTGATCCAATGCATATGCATTTCGGCTTCGGTGATTGGTTTAGGCTGTGGTTTGTCAGGCTCTGGCGTGGTAGCCGTGAGGCGCCTGACCGGCACGGGATGCAGGTGGCCCCGCTGCGGGTAGCCCCGCAGGGTGACCACGTTCTCGATCGAGTTGCCGATTGGCATCTGGTGGAAGTCAGGAGTGAAGTAGCGCAGTGAAGTAGGAGAAAGCGTCTCGAGTTCGCGGGTGACCCCGCTAGCTCGATCGCGGACTGGCTCCGCTCCTCGCAGAGCCGGCGCAACATGGTATTCCACCGTAGTAGTAGTCCACCAAGTTGTGCCGTGGATTACTGGAATCAGAGCGAGAGCCAGCCACACGAGAGTGTAGCCAGCTCCGCTACCAAGTCGAAAACAAGCTGGTAAGCTTAGGTATGTGTTACGCCTTAGGCGTTGCCATATCCCAGGCTTTGGCTCATATCGCATGAGCAAGAGAGCGAGACGAAGCATGGGATCTGGAGTAAAGAGTAGGATGGGCATCGTCAATGGAAAGGATGTTTCCGATCTCAGATGCAAGTAGTGTGCCCTCGGTGAGGCACAATCACATATTAGGCCGGGCCCGGCTTGAGCCAGGCACGGCAGCGGTACATGCTCGATTTATACCTCGCCTTTAACCTTCTCCGTTTAAAGTAACACGCGCTGACGCCCGGACACGCAGGCCGCTGCTGTCGCACCGCGACGACGATTTGCAAGCCGAGCAGGGGCGCGGAGGCAGTCGCGCTTCGCGCGTCGCGGTGTGGATTGGAGAGCTGCCCAGCTGTAGGTGGGGCAAGGGCGACCGCGCGTCGAGCCTCGAGTTAGGCGGCCCAGAGCGATCCACGTGGTGTCAGACGCCATCGGCGGCCAGCCCGGGGGCGTGGGGAGTGAGAGGGGGCGGGCCTTCTCAGAAGGCTCCGAAGTCCCCCGGCCTTCTGAGAAGTTTTCCAACCCCCCCCCCCCCCCCCCCCCCCCACACACACACACAACGGCCAAAGCGCTTTTGAGAAGCCCCGCCGCCTTCTGATGATGCCTTCTCCTTCTCAATTCCTCCCGTCGCTCGCCGCCGACGTTAGGCGACCCAGAACGATCCGCGCGGTGTCAGGAGCCAACAACTTCGTCGACGACAGGAGCCCCCCGTGCCCGGGATCCTGGACGCATTCCTCGGGGAAACGGGCGGCGGTCGGGATGTCTGCGTGGCCCCCCCCCGCTGTCGGTCTGCAGTTTCCCTTTTCGAGCTGCAATAGAGTCGGGTATAGCCAAGACCCCGGGTAAGGGGACCCGGTTTGTGGTAGGGCCCGGGGGCCTTTCAATTGGCCAGATTCACTAAACCAGGTTTGCCGTAGCTGGTGTTTTTCGGGTGACGGCTGTTCCGGTTAGTGGACATGGGACGGGGGGGCGCCCCCGGTTCAAATCTCTAAACCAGGTTCCACTAAACCCAGTTCTGCCAACGCCCGATAAAGGGTTTGCGCGCAGATGCCATTGCCGTCCTCGCAGGAGGCTCTGCGCTTTGGCCCAATGCACTCGAATCAGAGCCCAAAGTGGATCGTCGCACGCTGCCGAACTTTCTCCTCCCCTTCCTCCATTCTCCCAAGCGCCCAATATGAGAACTACTCTCCTCTCTCCCCCCAGTTTCTGTGTGAGCGGAACTGTTGTCTCACACATGATTTGTTTGGGCGCACAGGATGGCAGCACATGGAAATGCATGTTCTTTTCACTTGGAACGTTTTGGTCCTCCCACAATGGTGCTCCCGCTGCAGCGCTGGCCTCAAAGCAGGACCGGCGCTTCCCCGTTCAGAATGGCGCTCTCGCGTCAGCGCGAGCAACATTTTTGGATTCCGAGTCCATCGTCGTTGTCGCCCCCTTCTTTCCTCTCCTCCGCCTTCCCCTGGTCCTCCTGCTCCTCCCGCTCCTCCTGCTCCTGCTCCTGCTGCTGTTCCTCGTTTTCCGTCGCAACTTCCTCCTCTCCTTCATGCTCGTCCTCCGCCTCTTCCTCCTCCTCCTCCTCCTCCTCCTCCTCCTCCTCCTCATACTCCTGCTTCTCCGCCACCTCCCCCCTCCACCTCCGCCAATGCTCACAGCTCCCATGTTTTGGTGTTTGCGCACAACACGGTAGGGTCATCCGGGAAGTTCCAGGTCCGCTACGACACCCGTCGGCGGAAATGGAGAAGGTCGGCGCAACGGGAAGGGATGGGTGGGATGGGTACGCAGGATTTCAGATATGGCGCGGAGTCACCACCTACAGCGGAGGCCCATGCCAAGAAGCACCCTTCTTGCCAGGCGTGACTTTCCCACACGAAAAGAAATGGACGTCTTTGGTCGCACGTTAGTGACCACGCTGAAGGTCTCGTAGTTTTCGCCAGAGTTCGCAAGAGCGCGCGCGCAGGCTGATGTGAAAACTCACATTGCAAAGCCATTTGTGTTTTACATATGTTCGGGGCACTAGGTTTGGAGTCTTCGCGGGACCTGAGGTTTTTGGCTGATTCTGGCACGCGCGCGACCGCGCGCGCGCGCGCGCGCCCTTCGCAGGTTTCTTGTGGTCGGGCCTCCACTGTCTCGTCTCGGCTGCGTGTCCAGGTGTGAAGGCAGGGGGGGGCCAGCCGGCTCCGAAGCTGGCGGGGCTTCTCAGAAGCCGCCCCGCCTACTGAGAGCTCGCCTATGGCTCCCGAGAGTGCTGTCGGGGGTGGGCAGGCCTCCTACCCTGACACGTCGATGAGCGAATTGGCCGTTTTCGGTTCGCGAGAGGGCGTCGCGGCCGTCCTTTCTGCGGGTCCAGGTCCGCCAGTTTCGGTCCCAGGCCGTTTTCACTAAAGGGAGGTTTACTAAAGTCAGGAGGGGAAAAAACACACAGACACAAGTAATCGTCGATTCCTCAGAAAATATGGGAAAATATGGGAAGTGGGGGGGAAGACAGAAACCCAGGAAATATGGGGAAATATGGGGGATTATTTTATTTGTGTGCATTTATTTGTGTGTCCTGGGGCCCCTTCATAGAGGGAGGTTTGTCCACCGCCGATGCTGACCCCCTCTGTCTTCCACCCCGGGCGCGCCGCCGATCCTCTTCCCCACCTCTTCTTCCCCCCTCTCCTCTCAGGAGGGGAAAAAACACACAGACACAATTAATCGGCGATTCCCCGAAAATATGGGAAAATATGGGAAGTGGGGGGGAAGACAAAAACCCAGAAAATATATGAAAATATGAGGCATCATGTTATTTGTGTGTATTTATTTGTGTGTCCTTGTGCCCCTTGATTCACTCCCTTCCCCTCAAATCTCCTCCTGCTTCTCCGAATGATGGTCCTCGGCGCCCTCTCCGAAGGGTGGTCAAGGCAACAACCATACTCATCCCTTAGGTGGCGACCTTTCACAAAGTGCGGCGGGAGCAACCTCCTTTTCGACTCGCTCTGAGTCCGGAGCCTGGCTGGCTGAGCAGGCCAGTAACGGCCCGTCTCCCTTTGGTACGCCTTCGCCTGCGCCTTTCGCTTCGCTCCGCTCCGCTCCGCTCTTGCTCTTCCTCGTGGGCAAGAATCAGGAGGAGAAAAATCACACAGACATAAGTAATCGTCGATTTCCTAGAATACGGGAAAATATGGGAAGTGGGGGGAAGACAAAAACCAATAAGATATGGGAAAATACGGGGAATCCTGGTATTTGTGTGTATGTATTTGTGTGTCCTTGGGCCCCTTGAAAGAAGTCCGTGTGGGCGGCCTCGCGGGCCTGGGGCCCATGGGCCGCGGCCCCGCGTACGTGGGGGCGTTTCGCCGCGGCTGCTCCGCGCGGACCGTGTCCGTGCGATCGCGTACCCGCGGGATCGCGCGCGGGAATCCAGCCCGCGAGGTCGCGGATACGGATGATCGAGGGTTGCTCCAGGTGCCGCTGGCCCAAGGTGCCCCCCCCGCATTTCGCTCGGTCTTGGGGCCCCTGGGGCCCTCTGGGCCTCGTGAGGGGTGCTCTGGAGGCCGCGGGAGCCTCCTTGGAGATCCTGGGAGCACCTTGCTAGGGGGGTGGGGGCGTTTCTAGCTTGTTGGCCGCCCGTGACTTCCTCCTGCTCCTCTTCCTCCTCCTGCTTGTCCGCCTCCCCTGCCACGCTGCCCGCCTGGGCCCGCAGGACTGCTTGGTGGCCGCGCCGGTGGTCCCCGCGCTGCCGTGAGGGCGGCCTGGAAGGCCGCGCGCGCTCCGCGACCCCGCGCCTCTGGACGCACTCGTGCCCAGATCTCCGTTTTTTGTTTGTTTGTTTGTTTGTTCTCTTTTTGTTTTTTGTTTTTGTTTGATGTGTTGTTCCCCCCCAAAGCTGGCGGTGCTTCCATCTCGTTGGATGGATCTCTCAAAAGCCCTCCGCCGCCTCAAGCGGTGTGCGTTCAGAGCAGGGGCGCGGCAACGCCGCAGGAACGCGTGGCATTGACAGTGTAGCTCCGCACACGTGTCAGATGTTCCAGCGAGTGAGAACCCAGCAAGGCCCAAGGACAGCGACAGCGTGGCATTGACAGTGTAGCTCCGCACACGTGTCAGATGTTCCAGCGAGTGAGAACACAGCAAGGCCCAAGGACAGCGACAGCCAGCCCCGCCCAGACCGCCGATACGATTTTTTGTTCAGTTGCTGGTGCTTCGTCGATCTCGGCCTCTGTCTAGGACTCCCAGAGGGGGTCCGCACAGACGGAGTCGAAGGATCGCGCCGCATCGCCGATGCATCGGCGATGCGGCTCGACGTGGGGCCGAATTTCTCCACGCCGACGTCGCCGGCGCAGCACCAGCGTCGCCGATGCGCCTCGGCGATGCTTCGTCGACGCATCGCGGACGCATCGGCGATGCGCCAGCGATGCGGCGCGATCCCCCGACCCCATCGGCCTGGACCCCCACTGAGGAGAACTCCCTCTCGGCTCTCGGCGCCCGGAGCCCCGAGAGCCTCGCGTCGCGCGATCCCCCGACCCCGTCGGCCTGGCCCCCGGCGAGGAGAGAGCTCCCTCTCGGCTCTCGGCGCCCGGAGCCCCGAGGCCCGCGCGCCTCGCGACGAGGCCGCGGCCTCGGCTCTCCGACGGGCTGGGGGTTTTCTCTCCAGCCGCCGTGGGAGCCTCGACCGCAAGGAGCCCAACCCTGAGACCCCAGGACTCAGGAGGGAAAAACACACACAGACAATTAGTTGCTGATTTCCCAGAAATTTGGGAAAATATGGGAAGTGGGGGGGAAGACGAGAACCCAGAAAATATGGGAAAAGATGGGGAATCTTCTTATTCGTGTGTATTTATTTGTGTGTCCTGGGGCCCCTTCGCACAAGGAAGCCAACCCTGAGACCCCAGGACGCCCACCGATTTTTGGCGTGGGAGCGCGGCGCTCCCCATCGCAGAATCACCGAAACCCGCGAGACCCAGGGCAGCCTGGAGGCAAGCAGGGTGTTCCTTGGCATGACGTCGGCCTCGGGGCCCGCCGTCGGGCCCCCTTCTGGGCCGTCGGAGGGCACGGCCCGGGGCGGAGGGCTGCCTCCGGGGAGGCCTGTCGGGGCCTCTCCGGGGCGCGGCTGGAAGCAATTCGGGAGGGGACAAAAAGCACAGGCACAGTTCATCGTCGACCCCCCGGGGGAATAAATAACTATATATATATACATATATATATATATGTGGGAAACTACGGGAAGTGGGGGGGGAAGAGAGAAGCCCAGAAGGGATGGGAAGACATGGGGGATCTTGTCATTTGTGTGTGTGTATTTATTTGTGTGTCCCAGGGCCCCTTCGGAACTCACATCGTCGGCTGTGGACTGCCCGCCGGGGCCCCCCCCCTGCGCGCTGCGGTCAGGAGAGGCCCCCCTCTGAGATGGTAGCCCACGCTGCGAGGCGTGCGTCTACAGAGGAGGAGGGGGAGGAGGAGGAGGAGGAGGAGGAGGAGGAGGAGGAGGAGGAGGAGGAGGAGGAGGGGTCTTTGCAGCAGGTGTATCAAGCCAAGTCCTCTAGATGGATGGTCCCTAATGCAGAGGCGTGGGCCCCAGTTCGGCTACGTCTGCAGGGTGTGTTTCGGGTCAAGGGTGCATTTGTGGTTTGGCTTTGGAGTGCACGCGCCATCTTGTTTGGTCCCGATGCCAGCAGCACAGGTTTAATGTCTTTGTCCTGCTGTGGATGACCGAGGGGAGCCCCCCTGCCCCGTGCATACCGATCGGTTGTTGAGGGTAGGTGTTCTTGGATCAGCGGATTCCAAACTACTGTGTGCGCCTCCCTATTTCAGAGATGAACGGGTTTCCTTCGCCCCCCTTGTCAGGGGCGGGCGGAAGCCCAATCTATTCTGTACGCCTTCCTGCTTCATGTCTCTACCTGCTTCTTCCGACCAGTGGGCACTAGGTGTCGGGGACTGCTCTGAGCGATTCCCTGGGAGGTTAAATTCAGCATCGGCGCTGGTATATCCGTGGTCGAAAGCCAGTCTAATCCTGGCCAATGTGGCATAATCCGGCCCAGCCTTGGGCTTGATTTGGGGTAGTGTGGCTGAATAGCCCCCTAATCGGATTAGAAAGCCCGTAGTCGCTCTCAAGAAGACCTCCCAGCAGTTGCCTCCTAACGTCCTCCTCCCGATCCGAGGTGATGACGACCGATACGATTTCCGAGCGCGGTTGGCAGACGCAGCGTGAGGCTGACCACGATGACGATGTATGGGCGTACGCGGATTTGAATGAGCATGAGATCGACATGTTGCCACTTGTACTTTATCCATTCTACAGTTGTTCGTGCTCAAACAATTCTCGCGGATGAATCCCAGGCAGGCAGCCAGCTCCGGCGCGATATTCGTTGCCCACCTAGAGGCAGTTGTTCGCCCGATCCTCCCGCCAGTTCCAGTGTTCGATTGCCCTGGCGCTGGCGAGCCGTGGCCGGAGTGCTCGATGTGCGTCCCGTGCGACCTGCAGTGTGCGGCGCCGCAGATCCCGCTGATCGTCGACGACGGCACTTGCAGCTTGAACCAGTGCGACGCCAGGGAGCCGGCAGTGAATTGGTGGAGCCTGGTCGTGGGCGCCTCGAGCCTGTCCAATTCGCCTGCCCGACTTGTTCGGTATGCTGTTCTCACCGTCGCGGTGGCGCTCGTGGCGGCCGACGCGGCGGGCATGGCGTTCTGGAGTGGCCTCCTATCCGGGGAGCTGTACCTGTACCTGGCCTCGTACGAGGACGACACGGTGTACCTTGAACGGATGTCGCTGTGGCCGACCATGGTGAACGGGTCCTGGATGATACTGACGCCCGACGGACACGTGGACGCTGAGAGCGTGCGGGTCTGCGCTGATGGCCTTTCGCTCGCCAGGGGCCTGCGTGACGGGCGCCTTCGCGGCGGGTTCGCCCATGCGGTCAACCGTTTCAGGGAGCACCCTTCCACGAGGGAGCTGAATCGCCTCATCACCGCGGCGAGGGAAAAAGGCCTTGGCGGAGGCTGGCGGTGCCGCTCTGCCAATCGTGGAGTACTATTTCGCGCCCAGTGGGCGTGAGAGGCCCATCGACGCGCTGATCCACGTTGGGCCCGCCGCGGCTGGCGCTAACCCCGAACACCCGCGGTGGCCGACGGGGCCGAGGCGCCTGTTGCGGCTGCGAGGCCGGCGCCTCTCCCGGGCGGCTTGCCGCCGCCTGCGCGAGCGACCCTGGTGCTGAGGTTAAGCCGGGCCTCACCCTCTACAGGAGGAATATTCCATGATAGTAAAAAACAGTCTGGGGACTATTGTTGGAGTATTTGTTTTGACAATTCTTGAATATTTTTTTTTCATTTTTCTTCGAAAATCCCCCTGTAGGGGGACGCGCCCGACTTAAGCCGAGGCCGCCGCCTGCGCGAGCGACTTTCGTGCTGAGGGTGGCCAGAACCAGCTCGCCGCCCAGCTCAACGGGCCGGCCCGCGACGGCTGGGGTTGCGGCAGCGTCGGCGGCGACGAGGACACTGCGCGGACCGCGGCGGTCGACTGCGACGCCCAGAGGAAGCGTTCCCAGGCGTGGAGGGAGGTGCTGCCGAGATGCCGATCGTTCTCAGACTGGCCCTTGGAAGCGTTCGCCATCCACTTATGCGCTCGCGCGGAGAGGATGGGCGGGCCTCTCCCCGTCCGGCTGGCTGGACAAGTGGGCGCATGGCAAGAACATCGCGGTCGCGACCGTGTCTATTGCGAGCTCAAGACCGTCACAGCTGCGCTGGACTACGCAGTGTGCTACGACGAGGTGAACCTTCGGGTCCTTGGTTTTGGTCGAACTCCCTTACCTGCGAGCGCAGGCGATCGCGGGCGCCTACGAGAGTCACCCCGACAAGCGTAGTTTCGAGGGCGCGACGCACTTCATGGGGCTGAAGAGCTCGCCTGACGCAGCCCCCCAATGCCTGGGGAGGCTTGCCGCTTGCAGGGCCAGGGGGGGGGGGGGGGCGAAGTTGAGAAGCAGCTGGAGAAGGCCCGATAATTCCGATGTGGAGACGACGGCAAAGGATATGGGTCTAGGTTCGCTGCAGCAGAGCAGTGGCGCCCGCCGCTCAGGCCAGGGGCGACCGGCTGGCCTGGCGCGTCTTCTACTGGCCGTTCTGCCCGCCATGGGCGACTCCATCCCGGGAAGATTTTACTCGCGCCGCTGCTCGAGCCCGAGTCTCCAGCCCACCGACTCTCTCGCGGTGTCGGGCTGCGAGAGGGAAGGAGGGGCACGTTGGACAACAGGGCCGACGATGTGTTGTGCAAGTTCTGAGTTGGGTGCCCGGCTGCAGCGGCGATCCAGAAGTGCGTCGAGTTCCTGATGCTGTGCCTCGGGCGCGTGGCGCGATTCGCGCGCGGTTTCAGAGGGTCGTCGTCAGCTGGTGAGTTTCCCCCGCGGGGCCCCCCCGGAGGGAGCCGCGCGCGCGCGCGTCTCCGCGCCGAGTCGGCGCGCGGCAAGGGGCGCGCATAGCGGCGACGCCCTGCAAGGGGGGCGAGGTGCCCCTGCCCGACAACGCCCGCGACGAGAGGTGCGCGGACCTGATCGGCAGGGCGCGCGCCCGCGTTCTGCTCGAGAGGTTCGTCAAGCGGCGTCGGCGGAGGGCCGAGGACGTAGGTGAGCTGGGCCAAACCATTTAGCCGTGCGTGGGCCGCCGGTAGGAGTCGCGCTCGTGCCCCATCGGCGCTTCGCGCGCCAGCTTGAGTTCAGTGGCATTCAGGGCCAAGGCGCCGAAGGGCTTGATCTCTATGTTCTTCGTGAAGACGAAGAGCGGGTCTCGGTGGACGTTCGCCGATGGCAGCCCATTCACGTGGCTGTTCGCGCTCCCGCCTGGCGCCCAGCTGAGCGCCGCCGAGGGCCCCCTGCGCGTCGAGCTGGGCGCGGGTTCGACGGCGTCTACTTGGCGCAGGTTGACGTCGCGGGCTGCTCCTGCAGGCTCAGGATGCACGAGGACCCGGCTGAGTTCCCCGCGCTGCCCCCGCTGGCAGCGAGGGCGGATGGGCTCGAGAGGCGAGTGGGCCGTCGCGTCGCAGGCCCCGCCGCGCCGCCTTCCCGATAGGCTGCAACTGGGGCTTTGTGGTGGCGCAGGCCATCAATAGGCGCCTCGCCGCCGTTTGGCCGCGCCGTGGATTGCTGCCGCCCCTGGTGGATCGCCGAGGGCTGGCCGTCCTGACGAGCTGGGTGAGCTGGAGACCAACCAGGGCCGGCGCGCCGCCTGCTTCGCGGGCGCCTGCGACTCGCGCGAGAGCGCCGGCCCTGCGACGCACGACCGCCTGGAGAAGGCCCCCGCGCTGGGGAGCCCCAGGGTCGAGCTGGGCGTCGTGGCGCGGGGGCCCCGCCTCGCGGCCGCTCGCCGCGCATGCCTTCAGCGGCGCGCTGGGCGTGCTCGGGCGGTCAATTGGCGCCGCGCCGCGGCCTCGTCTGGTGGCGTCGCGCCTTAATCCTTGCCGACCTCCAGGCGGCGGGGGCCTCGCACGCTACGGAGTGGCGCCAGCTGTGCCGACCTGGCCCGCGGCGTCTGCTGGCTCGGCGGAAGACGCCCTCCCGCGTCGTCGATTTGTAGGCCTTTGTGCGACTGTCGGCCTGCTCGTGAGACTGACCATCTCAGTGTTCCACGCTGGGTGCAAGCTCGCGCGGGCCCACCTCGTCGGGGTCGCCTCGCTCTGGTCGTCCGTCATGGGCGATTTCAAGGTTCTCTCGAGCATCATTTTGCTAGCGTCCGCCTCCTGGGGCCGGCCTTGGAGCGGAGTGGTCGACGCCGGCGACGCCGGCGAGCGCGACTCTGGGAGCTGTTCGACCTGGCGGGGGCCCGAAGGTGCGGCCCGTCACGGTCGCGCCCCTGAGCGGTCGAGGTATCGTTATTCGTTTTCTTCCGCCAGAGATCAATCAGGTTCTGTAGCAAGCGGGCCCCGATGTTTCGATGGCGACGTCGACGGTCTTCCCGAAGAGAGCTTCGAGGAGGTAGTTGATTTTCCAGAGATGCCCCGCCGTTGAAAAAGGCCGCCTGGCGCCTCGCAGTCCAGGGCCGATGGAGGTCGGCCGATCACGTCGCTCTGCGATAGGACAGCCCGCCGCGGGGCGCCCCGTGCTTCGCGTTCATGAAGAGGTTTTCAGGGGCGGTGCTCCGGGCCCGACAGTTGACGCGTGCTGAGGTCCATCGAGCGAGCGTCGAAGCCAATCGAGGTCGACGGCGTGCCGTGCCACGACAAGCACTCGGGTTCCATTTGGGACAGGCGCAAGAGCGCGCGAACGTCGCAACATGTCCAGAAGCGAGGCCGGCGGGATTCCACCATTATTTGGTGCGATGCGAGAGCGCGGCCACCTTCCCCCGTAGTTGAGCGAGCGCTCCGACAGCCGGCGGCGTTGTCTCAGGGATTGCGCGGCACGCGAGGTGGCGGTCGTTCTCGGCGCCAGGGCCGTCGTCTAGCAGCTGCCGCCGAAGACGGGGGTGTCTTGGCCTCGTTCTCAGGCGGCGGTGGGGTGAGTTGCCAGGGCCCTCCGAGCGGTTGCGGGGGAAATCCGATTCGGCGAGTGTCTGTTTAACCGGGCCAGCGCGTGTCCGACGTGTCAAGGATCGGATTCGGATTGAGAGGTGATAGGCGCCTGTCTGGCTTCGCCGTGTGCCAGTTCTTCCACCGCTAAAGGCAGTTTGTTTTGTGTTGTTGTTGTTGTTGCTGCTGTTGTTGTTGTTGTTGTTGTTGTTGTTGTTGTTGTTGTTGTTGTTGTTGTTGTTGTTGTTGTTGTTGTTGTTGTTGCGGACTCTGTATTCCGTAGGGCCTGCAGGCCTGTCCAGGTTTGTCGAGGGTATGGGGGCCTCTGTGCGCCTCCCTGGAATTTTCTGCGCTTCAATCGTTCGCCGCCTGTGCCCGGGTCGCGGGGGGCTCGCTATATAACCGGCGGGGCGTGACCCCCCCTGGGCCCTCGCCATAGATAATGCGTAATCCGCGCGCGGCAGAAGTCGCCAGTTCTTTCAGTTTGCGGAAAACCTTTGGTGGGAGGATCCTGTTTCTTCTCCGTGGCGCACGCGCTGAAGTGTTGCAGACGCTCGTGGCCGGGCGATGTCAAGGCCGCAAGGCGTTTTGCTCACATACTAAGCGGCCCCATTTCCAGTTTGACTGGGGCGGGGGGGGCTGGGTGGCTTGAGATGGACAGCCATTGCCCTGCCCGTGCCTCCGAAGTCAGGCGGGCTGCTCTCTCGGATCCTCGTGGTAAAGTCCCAGGCGCTTTGTCAGACTCGGGATCCAAGTAAGTGGGTTTTGCGGGATCCAGGATGCGCCGAACAGCTCGACGCCATGGGTTCAGGGTTGGAAAAAACTTCCATTCCTGGGCGTCGATGTGGCCCAGGGAATCGCGACGCAGTCTGGACAGCGTCGCTCTCCAATGGCCTTCGGCCCATCCCGCCACCGTGCTTGGGCTGTGGGTCAGAGTTTTCGCAGATTTCTTCGGATCTCCTCGAAGCGCTTTCGGGGGCCTTTTGGGAGTAGTTTGGGGGCCTCTCGGGAGCCTCTTGGGGGCCTCTTGGGGGCCTCTTGGGGGCCTCTTGGGGCCTCTTGGGTGTCTTTTTGTGCCTGTTGAAGCTTCTTTGGGGCCTCTTACGGAGGCCTCTTGGGCCCCTCGGGGCCGGGAGCTCGAAATGTCCGTTCGGGGTTCCCTATCAGGGTCCCCTCTTGGGGTCGTTTTTGTGCTGTCTTGGGCGCGTTTTGGACCATTTTGTTTTTTTGGGGCCGTCTCTGGGGCCGTTTTGGGGCAATCTTGTGGGCTTCGTGGGCCGTCATAGGAGGTCCACAAAGGGGCGTTTTGGAGGCTTGTTGGGGCCGTCTTGAGGCCATCTTGGACGTCTTGGGGTGCTCGTTCGGCGATTCGACACTCTTTTGGACCGTCATCGGTCCCTTCTGAGGCCCAATTGACCCGTTTGGGGAGCTTCTGGGGCCCGAACACATCTTGCGGGAAGCGGCGACGGTGCCCCGGAGAACCGCGCCAAACCCCTGAAGATCGCAGAGTTTGGGGTCCAGGCCCCTGAAAGACTCCCCAGGACTGAGGATCGAGGCTCGGGGGATTCGGCCAAGGACCCGAGGACACGCCTACTCCTTGCCCATAGCACGGTGGCGAGTCGCATTAGAGACATGCCCCACCCTGCAACACTGGCCCAGTAATGCATGTGAGCGTTCGGATCTTAGTTAACCTGAGATCGACGTTTTGCCAATTTTATTGTACCCATGTATTTTCATTATGCTGAAGATTCTCGCGGCCGAATGCCATTCACATGGCAATTCCTCGCTCTCTCTGTCTTTGGCATCCCAAATGTGTCCACAACGGATTATGGTCTGTCAAATCTTCCACTCCTGAGCGCCGAAATGGCCCAGAAACTCACGCCGCAGTCTAGACAGCGTCGGTATCATTTTTGACGGATGGCTCTTTCAGTACAACGGCAAAATAAGGATGATGATCGTGATGATGATGCTGCTGCTGATGATGTTGATGATGATGATGGTGGTGATGATGCTGACAATGCTGATGATGATGCTGATGGCGATGATGATGATGCTGATGATGATGGTGAATAAGATGATGGTGGTGACTATGTTGAGGATGGTACTGCTGCTGATGATGATGCTGATGATGCTGATAATGCTGATGCTATTGATGATGCTGGTGGTGATGCCGATGCTGCTGACGATGATCTTGATGATGATGCTGGTGATGAGGATACTGCTGGTGATGCTTCTGATGCTGATGATGATGGTGAATTTGATGATGCTGATGCTGCTAATGATTATTATGACGCTGATGCTGATGATGTTGATGATGAGTAGACTGGTGATACTGATGATGATGCTGATGCTGATGCTGCTGCTGCTGCTGATGAATATGACGATGGTGGTGATGATGACGATGCTGACGATGACGATGCTTATGCTGATGATGTTGCTGCTGATGATGATGATGCTGATGATGATGTTGATGACACTGACGATGATGCTGCTGCTGATGGTGGTATGATGATGATGCTGCTGATGCTGATGCTGATGATGCTGGTGATGAGGATAATATGATGATGATGCTGATGATGATGATGATGATGATGATGATGATGCTGATGATGATGATGCTGTTTCTGTTGTTGATGATGATGCTGGTGATGATGATGCCGATGATGTTGAAGATGATGATGGTGGTGATGGTGATGGTGATGGTGATGGTGATGATGATGGTGGTGGTGGTGGTGGTGGTGGTGATGATGATGATGAATGAAGCATTAAGAATGAAGATGAATATGATGGGATAGGCCGCCCTGATTGCCGAGCCGTAAGGTGGTGGTGTTGCTGCAGGGATGATGGTGATGATGCTGATGATGTTGGGAAAGATTACGAAAAGGAGGAGGAGGAGGAGGAGGACAGGAGGAAGGAGGAGGAGGAGGAGAGGAGGAGGAGGAAGGACGTACGATGATGACGAGGAAGTTGAGGATGACGGAAACGGTCTAGGATTCCTGAGGAAGCAGGAGGAAGAGGAGGATGTGAGGAGGAAGAGGAGGAGGAGGAGGAGGAGGGAGGAGTAGGAGAGGAGAGGAGAGGAGGAGGAGGAGGAGGAGGCGGAGGAGGAGGTAGAGAGCAGGGAGGAACAGGAGGACGACAGAAGCAGCAAGATTAGGAGAGGAGGAGGAGGAGGAGGAGGAGGAGGAGGAGGAGGAGGAGGGAGGAGGAGGAGGAGGAGGAAGGAGAGAGGGGAGGAGGGGAAGGAGGGGAGGATGAGGGAGGAGGCGTAGGAAGGGGGAGGAGGAGGAGGGAGGAGGCGGGCGGAGGAGGGATGAGGAGGATCAGGGGGAGGGGAACAGGGAACACGGATAGGTGGCGAGGGGGGATAATATTGCATGTGCGTGACGACGCCGATGATGCTGATGCTGACGGTGGCGATTCAGATGATAACGATCGCGATGATGGTGCCGATGAGAATGAGGATGGCAATGGCAATGGTATTGATGAGGACGGGTGATGTCGACGACGATGACGACGATGACGATGACGAGGACGATGCTGACGATGCCGATGACGACGACGATCATGTTGATGCATTGACTGTGATATGATGAGTCTTGATGGGAGGAGTAGGAGGACCAGGGGGACGAGGAAGACCGAACAGCTGTGATCTTGAGGTCCGTCAAAAGTGCCAGATGCAGCCAGAATTGCTTAGACGAGCAGGGTGTGTGAAGCATAGCACAGAATCAGAAAGCGGGACGACTCCATTTTCAACATCCCCCGACGCAACGAGATGGCTCAAATCGCGCCAGTCGTGAAACTCGCGAAACAGCCTCCTCGGCGTCTGCGGAAGCGTTACGCGGCGCTCCAGAGAAGGGACCGAGTTCATCGGCCAAGAAATCACTTGCACGTCTCATGCAAGTAGTGGGTGTGTGCTCGAGGCGAGCTGGACCACGACCCTTGTCAAGGTGGGCCCTGTCGGCTCCTGAGCGAGGTCCGAGTCGCCTGCAGGCTAGCGCTGCGTAGATGGCCAAGGGATATCTTCAAGAAGCGACGCAACAGAGGGGCTCGGAGGTGGCCGACCCATCCCTGGGAGGTCGAGGCACGGAGCAAGCTGGGGCAAGCGATGGTCCTGGGGCTTGGCATCGCTCGGACGTGTGCATTTTTCCTTCGGCGAGGACCATCGAGGAGCATCCTTGATCACTTGGCGAAAAAACCACGCACGAAATCTAAAAAACACAGGGAATGGACGTCCGAGCGATGGCCAGGGGGTGGCCACCATCAGCGTCAGCCAGGGCGATCCGACTGGCTGCACGCACCACGGGCGGGAGGCCTTCCGGGCAGCTGCGCGGCTGCCTTGGCCAGGAGGATCAGTTATTGGGCATATGTGCACGTGGCGCAACAGAAATTATGGGATTGAGGTCGTTATGCGTCGGTAGACCTCATCGCGGCTTCTTCAGCGCCCTGCACTTTGGGATCGCGCAGGCCCATCACTTGGCCTCCGGCCCATCCCGCCGCCGTGCCTGGGTTGTGCGCAGCGGGTGGTTCCATAATTTGTCTCACGCTCGCAGGGCGTGGCAGGCGTGGCGTTTCCTCGACTCCAGGAGTGGTTGCGCAGGAGGTGACTTTCTCATCTGTGTCACGCTCGCAGGGCGTGGCAGGCGTGGCCCTTCCTCGACACCGAGGGTGTGCGTGCAGGGGTTGGCTCCCCTATCCGACCCACGGTCGCAGGGCGTGGGGCAGGGGCGGCAGCTCCCCGACACCGGAGGGGGTGCACAGAAGGCGGTTCTCTTGTCCATCCCACGCTCGCAGGGCGTGGCTGGCGTGGCATTTCCTCGACACCAGAGCGAGGGGTGCGCAGGGAGTGGCTCTGCTTGGTCCGACGCTCGCAGGGCGTGGCCGGCGTGGCATTTCTTCGACACCGGGGGGGGGCGCACAGGCGGCGATTTCCCTCATCCATCCCACGCTCGCAGGGCGTGGCAGGCGTGGCATTTCCTCGGCACGTTTGCGCGCCGTGGTAGGGGCGGCATCCCCTCGACATCGAGGGGGGGATGCGCAGGAGGTGGTTCCCTTCTCCACCCCACCGTCGCAGACCGTGGCTTCCTCGACACCAGCGGGGGTTTTCAGGGAGTGGCTTCCTTATCCATTCCACGGTCGCAGGGCGCGGCAGGTGGCATTTCCTCGACACCTGTATGGGGGTGCGCAAGAGGTGGCTCTCCTGCGCTTCACGGTGGCAGAGCGTGGCAGGGATGACGTTTCCTTGACACCAGAGGGTGCGCAGGAGGTTGTTCCCTTATCCACCCCACGCTCGCAGGGCGTGGCCCTTCCTCGACACCAGAAGAGGGTGCGCAGGGATTGGCTCCCTTCCGTCCAGCGCTCGCAGGGCGTAGCAGGGGTGGTATTTCCTCGACACCAGAGTGGGTGCGCAGGAGATGGTTCTCTTATCCGTCCCACGCTCGCGGGGCGTGGCGGGGGCGGCATTTCCTCGACACTGGAAGGGGGTGCGCAGGTATAGGCTCCTCTCCATTCCACGCTCGCAGGGCGTGGCAGGGGTGACATTTCCTCGACACTAGAGGAGGTGCGCAGGACGTAGTTCCCTTATCCACCTCAGGCTCGCAGGGCGTGGCAGGGATGGCATCTCCTCGACACCAGAGGGGGTTGCGCAGGGGGTGGTTCTCCCCCCCCCCCCCCTCACGCTCGAGGACGTGCCAGGGGTTGCATTTCCTCGACAACAGGGGGGGTACGCATGGAGGGGTTCCCCTTCAACCCACGGTCGCAGGGAGTGGGAGGGGTGGCATCTCCTTGGCACCAGAGGGCCTGCGCAGGGAGCGGTTACCGTATTTCTATTTGGCTCGCAGGGCGTGGCGGGGGTTGCATTTCCTCGACGCCAGCGTCGGTGCGTAGGAGGTTGTTCCCTTATCCATCCCACGCTCGCAAGGCGTGGCAGGCGTGGCCCTTCCTCGACACCAAAGGGGGTTCGCAGGAGGTGGTTCTTCTATCCGTCCTTTGCTCGCAGGGCGTGACACGAGCCCTCGAGGAGCCTCGCATGACCAGGGGATACTTCCTTGGTTGTTCCGGAGGCGTGATCGTGATACGCCCATGCGCAAGAGGCATGAGTGAAGCATGAGGTCCTTCGGCAGCGCCATTCGCACAACGCAGCTCTCCGCAACAGGGCGCGCTCGCAGCACGTCGGAGCCGCAGCAGACACGAGCCAGGCGCGCGGAACCCTGCACCAGCGCCGTCTTCGCAACGCGGCTCC
>CAUYUJ010019701.1:0-7500 GCA_963575745.1 Prorocentrum cordatum
CGCCTCGAGCCCCGAGCCCATCGCCGCCCACGAGGCGACCCAACGCGTCCCGAGCAGCTGCGGACAGATCCATTCGGGCATATGACCACCAGCGCGCTGGAGCCACAAGGACTACAGATGCACGGCTCACACGATAGAGGCCCCCAGCCTCCTGCTAGGTTTCTCCTCTTCCTTTTCCTCCTCCTCCTCCTCCTCCTATTCCTCCTCCTCCTTCTCCGGTTTGCTCGACGCGGGCCCGCGCGTCACTTCTCGAGCGGTCACGGGCGCCACCGATGGCGCTTGCCACCATGCGGAAGGCAGCGTCGGGTCATGAGCAGGGGTGCTCCCTGGCTTGTCACTCACAGCAGTCTGCTTTCTCCTGCGCCTCCCCTCCTCCTCCTCCTCCTCCTCCTCCTCCTCTCCTCCGCGTTCGTTACTTATTCCTCCTCCCGCGCCCCCCCCCCTCTTCCTCGAGGCGGCCTGGCGCTACAACGTCTTGCAACGACCACCTTTGAAGCGGGGGTGCCCCCAGCATCCGTTCGCCGCACGGAGTGACCACATAGTGAGTACCTTAGCCTTCGCCTTTCTCTCCCCATCCTCCTCCCGTCCTGGTCTCTCCCCCCTCCCTTCCACCTCGCTTCCTCCTCCCTTGCTCCTCCCTTTCTCCCCCCGCCCTCATCCAATCCTCCTCCCTTCCCCCTTGCTCCTCCCTTCCTCCCCCCGTTGGCCCCCCTTCCTCCTCCTGTCCTCCTCTCTTCCTCTTCCCTTCCTCCTCCCTTCCTCATCCCCTCCTCCTCTCTTCCCTCTCCCTTCCCCCACCCTTCCTCCTAGTCGCCGCGGCGCGGCAGGAAACGCATTCACAACAGTCGTTTCAATCATGAGCCGCCGCAGCCGCGGGGTGCGCCACAACCACAAAGGAGGAAAGATGTCCGCTGACGAAGACGACGACGACGACGACGACGACGACGACGACCACGACGGGCTCCACGACGACGACAACGACGACGACGACCACGACCACGACAACGACGACCACGACGACGACAACGACGACGAACACGACCACGACCACGACGACGACGACCACGACGACGACGGCCACGACGACGATGACAACGACGACCACGACGAGGACGAGGACGATGACGACGACGACGACGACGACGACGATCACGACCACGACCACGACGACGACGACGACCTCGGGAAGCCCTCCACAGATACCCTTGGGGTAATTTTGGGGGAGGAACCTCTTGAAGCCTACTCGGCGTCCTCTCGGAGCCGTCTTGGAGCCCACTGGTGCCTCTTGGAACCTCTGCAAGCTTCCCCAGGCCGCGTTGGGGGGCTCTGTCAGCCCAGGGTTCCCCACCTCGTTGGGGGTGCTCTGTCACCCGACATCTTCTTTTTTTCATGTGCGAACGTTGCGCACGAAGCTCTCAATGGAATAATCCGCAGCGAATTGGCGCCGTTCCAAATGCCAGCAATTCGGGCGCGGCTGCTTTGCAGGCCGTCACCAGGAGAGGGAGTAGGGAGAAGCGCGCTGATGCTGCACCAGAGGAGGCGAAGAGGAATGAACAGGTGGCGGGGGCTGCCTGCTAGTTGGACAGCTCGCGGGAAACAGATAAATCACGCCGCTCCGCAAACTTTATAAACATCCTCGACACTCACGCGGTCGACTGGAAGTTTGCCGTCGGCGGGCGGGCACCAGCAAGTGGCAAACAAGCCTTTGTACCGTTGAGCCCTCGACACCATGCAATCGACCATCTGATCGTCCAGGGCCACTGGCGTTTGCACCTCCTCCCTCAGCGCCCCCACCGCCCGCCCCTTGTCGGTGTGGTGGCCCTCCAGAAGCCTGCGCTCTGGATGAAACGGCAACCCCTTGGTTTGCAGGCCAGCCCTGACGAGCTCATTCAGCACGAGTTCGGGCCTGCACACGAGGTCCTCGCGCCGCGCGACGAGGACGCGATGGGTTGGAGACGCCGGGCTGCCCACGCCAGTACCGTGGAGCACTGCGGCCATGTAGTGGCACCACAAGTCGAACGCATCCTCGAACTCTGGATCGCAATCGACGCGGCCTTTCGCCCAGGCGGGCCAGCGGACGTGCACAGGTTCGTCTCTCGGCCCCCGCAAGAGCCAACTCACGCCCCCCATCCTTCGGACCCGCTTCGTGCCGCTGGCAGAGTTCGGCATCAGTTCGCAGGCGCCCTTCGACATCGCCCTGATCCACCTGGGGAAGGGGGACTGCGAGAGCAGCATGGCATGATAGTTTTGGGGAAGTGAGAAGACGGGAGGGCAGGCAGGCTGATGCCTCAAAAGCTGGCGCGCTTCTGCTGCACCACTGGCCCGAAAGACCCGTCGGCCGCCTGGTCGGCTCGCGCGTGCACACCAGAACCACCACTGGGCGGCCCTGCTCATCCTCTGGCGGAAACTCCAACGGCGTGAGGAGCAGGCCGTGCTTCCACGCGTGGCGGCCGTTGAAGGAGACGCACCCGCCCCACCTGCTCTTGCGCACCTCGACGTCGAAGTGCCGCCCCATGTAACTGTGGAGGGCGTGCGTCCCCGTTTTCCAGAGCCCCTGCGCGACAACGCACGGCCGCTGGTACTTGCCGCCTGCATTGAGCTGCAGGTGGTCGTCCTGCATGCGACAGTACCCCACGGGCGTGCCCACCACAGGTACAGGCAGCACAACGTGGATGGACACCCCCTCGAAGTGGAGCGGCCCCCCTGGGCTCCCGCGCGGCACCTGTGACTGAGAGGGGGGGCCAGGCGAGGACTCTCCCTTGGTCTCCCCGTGGCCTTCCTGACCCCCATCATGCCTGATTCCAGTATAACCCCCCCAACCCCCTCCCCTTGGGAATGGGTCGATTTCCACGACGACCAGAGTCGAACGGGGTGGAGGTGTGGTCGGAATCGATCAGGCGGAATCTATTGGAGCCAATTGGAATCGGAATCGATCGCGCTGGGGATCGGATCGAACGCGGGCCCGACGGGAATCGCTCGGCACTCGGGCTCCTCGAAGAAGCCCCGTCAGACGCGTTCGGAAGCGGACTCAGAATCGAGCGGACTCGATAGAAATCGAAATCGGAAACGTCAAAAATCAGACTCGGCTTCGTCGCCCTCGAATTTTGGCCCCGTGTCCGCGTAGCCCACGGCGACGGCGCCCGCCCCCGCGCCGTCGGGCACGGGGGGCGGCGCCGACGCATCGGCAGGCGGCGCCAGCGGCGGCGGCGGCGCCAGCGGCGGCGGCGGTGGAAGCCCAGCCGCTACGACCTCCGCGGTCGCGAAGGCTCTGGCAGCTCTGCTGCGGGCCTGTCCTGCAACGGCGCGCGCTGCAGCGCCACTCGTTCTCTGGTGCGCAGTCTCCCAGTCGGCCGCAAGCGACGCGAAGGCCTCGGCCTCGGCGCTGTCTCGTACGACGCGCCTCTTCGACGCAGGCTCGGGCGGGCCCGCCGGACTGTCCACCTCCGCGTCCGCCTCCGCGTCGGAGCCCTCCACCACGAGCGGCGCCGCAGCAGGCGGCCCTGACGACGAAGCAGCAGCCCCGGCGCGCGCGGCAGCACCAGACTGGGCCGCGATCGTCGCGATGGGGATTTGGCCGCCGACAGCGCCAGGCGGCCCCGTCGACATCTCCTGGCCAGCGTCGGGGGCGGGCGGCAGCGCGAGCAACGGCGTCGGAGGCGCGTGCTCGAGCGACGGCGGCGCCCCGCACTCCGACCAGGGCCCGAGGAGAAGCTGCGGGGCGGCCGACTCGCCGTGGGAGGTGCTGAACACCAGGAGAGTGCGCAAGTCGTCGGCCGTGGTGTCGGGCACGCCCAAAGGCGACCAAGGGCAAGGCTGCATCGGCGTCGGGGGCCCCCTCGGGGGGGCGCGGCGCCCAAGGAGAACCTCGATCCGCTCGTTGATGGCGGAAAGAAGCAGTGCTCGGCCAGCGATGGGAAACCGCCCCTGCTCCTCCGCGCGCGGCGGCGCGCGGCCCGCCAGCTCCAGCTCCATGGACTGCTCGGCCTCGGACGGTCCAGGCGCGGGCGGCTCCTCTGGCAGCGGCGGGCCCGGCTGCTCCGGGAGCCCCTGGCGCGCGCCCCCGAACCAGTGCTTCAGCCGCCACTTCACCTGCGCGTCGGCGGGGGGGGGACATGAAGGAGAGAGAAGGGCGTGACAGGAAGATGGCGGGCCCGATTTGCAAACTATGCCGATTCACCTTGCTCTCCCGATTCTTGCCGCCCCGCTCGTGCCTCGCCGAAGCGAAACCCTTGGCCTCCCACGGCGGAACGCTCTGGGAGGGGCCGGCGCGCTCGGCTGCACCATGGCCCCCCCCCTCGTCGCGCCATGGAGCCGCGGCGTGCGCCTCCGCCTCCGCCTCCGCGGCAGCGGCCCTGCTGCTCGAGGCGGAGGGCCACCGCCAGGCGCTCCGCCAACCGCTGTCGGAGGCCCAGGCGGAGGACCGCCAGTCGCCGTCGGAAGACCACGCCCCGCTCCACCAACCACCCCAGGCCATGGCGTCTGCCAGGGGCAGCGGCAACGGGAGCTGCGAACGCGCAGCGCGGCAACACGTGCTCGCTGCTCGAACCAACGCAACAGCAAGAACGAGAACGCATTGCATGACGCCTCGACCCCCTTATTCGAGTTCCTTCCCTCCTCTTCTCTTCTTCCCTCTCCTCCTCCTCCTCCACCTCCTTATTCCTCCTCGTCCTTCTACTCTCCCCCTCCCACCCCCCCCCTCTCCTCCTCCTCCTCCTCCTCCCCCTCCTCCTCTCCTCCGCCTCCTCCTCCTCCACCTCCACCTCCCCGACCTCCTCCCCCTCCTCCTCCTCCTCCTCCACCTCCTCCTCCCCTCCTCCTCCTCTCCTTCCTCCTCCTCCTCCTCTCCTCCTCCTCCTCCTCCTCCTCCTCCTCCTCCTCCTCCTCCTCCTCCTCCTCCTCCCCCCTCCTCCCCCCCCCCCTTCCTACTCCTCCTCCTCGTCCTCCTCCTTCTCCTCTTCCTCCTCCTCCTCCTCCCCCTCCTCCTTCCCTGGGCGCTGGTGGACCCTGCCACTGCCACTGGGACCTTCACCGGAGCTCCCTCATTATGGGGCCACGGAGCGTGCGAGAGATGCGCCGGAAGTGACCTGCGGAGAGCGGCCGCA
The DNA here is from genome assembly GCA_963575745.1 of Prorocentrum cordatum. Classification (NCBI taxonomy): domain Eukaryota; class Dinophyceae; order Prorocentrales; family Prorocentraceae; genus Prorocentrum; species Prorocentrum cordatum. The sequence continues at coordinate 5,103 of CAUYUJ010019701.1, forward strand.
AGGATGGGAGGAGGGAGGGGGAGAGGGGCCCGATACACTCATAAACCCAGATACTTTGAACAAAAACAAGCAACAAAAAAACACATAAAATCAAATTATTAATTAATAAATGGAATAAATTTTAAAAAATGAATTTCCAATGAAAAACCCAAATAAACAATGTAAAATCTGAATAAACAATAGAAAATCATAATTTTTGAATTTCCGGTTAAAAATCTCACTGGCGAATAAATTTCCTTCCCTACAGGATCCTTGAATCATCCTAAGAAATGTCCAGTTTAGCTTATTTTTTGCAAGGGAAAGCGGGCCGTAACAAAACAACCGGATCCGGACCAACCCGTTTTGCCTGAGACTTCCTCACGAAAATGATGAAAATGTGGCTGCGGCCTAGGCGCGGCGGGGGGGCCGCGCACCAGGGGCCCCAACAATAATTATTCTTTAGAAGTAATAATGTTCAACAACAACAACAACAATCATTTCAAGACTGTTCGCACTTATTTGCTCGAGTGTCCAAGAGCGCCTATTTCCCAAACCCTCGATACCCGCCCTCTTCGTCTTCGATCGAACCCCTTTTGGGGGGTATACCTTTCTTCCCTGCAGGCCGGGCCCCGGCAAGCGGCGGGGCGGCCGCGGACAGTCGGCCTGGCCAGCGGCAGCGCTGATCGGCGGGGCGGCCGCGGACCGTCGACCCGACCCCAAGAGGGACGGACAGGGGGCCGACCACGACGACGACGACGACGACGACGACGACGACGACGACGACGACGACGTCGAAGACGACGGCGACGACGAGCGAAAGCGAGAGCGAGAGAGAACGACAGCAGGGCCACGAAGGGCACGAAGTAGGCCACGAAGGGCGACAGCGGGGACACGAAGGGAATACGTATGGGGCCACGAAGAGCGCGAACGAGCGGGGGCCACGAAGTGCAGATAATGCGAGGGCCACAGAAGCAACTATGGGCCACTGAGGGTAGCAACTGGCCACGTAGGACAGTGAGGGGACACACATGGCGAAAAATAATATAAAAAAAAAAAAAATACAAAGAAAAATAATAAAAAAAAAAAAAAAAAAAAATAAAAAAAAAATAAATAAAAAAAGAATAAAAAAAAATAAAAATAAATAAGAAAAATAATATATAAAAATAAATAAGCAAAATAATAAATAAAAAGAATAAAAAAATAAAAAAAAAAAAAAAATAAAAAAAACAAAAAAAATAAAAAATTAAATAAAAATAAAAAGCATAAAAATAATAAGCGACAGCAGCAACAAGACAAGGGCATGCACAGGGGGCCACAACGGGCGCGACTCCTGGGTGCCTGGGTGTCGGGAGCGCGGCGACGCAAGGCCATTCTTCAGTAAGTTGCAAGCAAGTCTCCGGCGAGAGCGCGACTCCAGAACGCCGGGAGAGCGATTCCTGAATAAATTGTAAGGAAGTCCCAAGCGAGAGCGCGATTCCTGAATAAAATGCGAGGAAGTCTCGGGCGGGAGCGCGGTCCTGGCTAAATTGTAAGGAAGTCTCAGGCGGGGCCCAGTGTGACCAGGAAGAATTTCCCTGTCAAAAAACAGGGTGCGAGCGTCGAGGGGCACACTTTGATTGAGAAAAAACAGTATGCACCGGTGGGGAGGGATCAACAATAATTATTCTTGAAAAATGAAAATTGAAGCACCGGAGCATATGCAGTTGTGAATACAGCAGTTGTGAATATCGTCCTCGGTGGAGCTCCTTATGGGGCCACGAACTGTGTGAGGGGCCTGCCACAGTGGTGGTGAGGAACTGCATGCGGGCACCCCCACTGGCGCCTTCGGTGGAGCTCCCCATGGGGCCACGAAACGCTGCCCTGGGTGGGGGAACCGCATGCGGGCACCCCCACTGGGGCCTTCGGTGGAGCTCCCCATGAAGCCACGAAACGCTGCCCTGGGTGGGGGAACCGCATGCGGGCACCCCCGTTGGGGCCTGCGATGGACCTCCCTATGGGGCTGCGAAACGCTGCCCTGGGTGGGGGAACCGCATGTGGGCACTCCACTGAGGCCTACGGTGGAGTTCCGTGTGGGGCCACGAAACGCTGCCCTGGGTAGGGTAACCGCATGCGGGCACCCCCACTGGGGCCTCGCGGTGGACTTCCCTGTGGGGCCACGAAACGCTGCCTTGGGTGGGGAAACCGCATGCGGGCACCCCCACTGGGGCCTTCGGTTGAGCTCCCTGTGGGGCCACCAAACGCTGCCCTGGGTGGGGGAGTCGCATGCGAGCACCCCCACTGGGGCCTGCGGTGGAGCTCCCTGTGAGGCTGCGAAACGCTGCCCTGGGTGAGGGAACCGCATGCGGGCACCCCCACTGGGGCCTACGGTGGAGCTCCTTGTGGAGCTCCTTGTGGGGCAACCAAACGCTGCCCTGGGTGG
>CAUYUJ010019701.1:15000-46466 GCA_963575745.1 Prorocentrum cordatum
AGGGATTCTTGAAATTTGATTATATTAGAACAAGAAATGTCATTTTCTATTGTTTTTTGCAAGGGAAAGCGGATTACAACAAAACAACCGGATCCTGTACACACCCTCTTTTCTGAGGCTTCCTCACGAAAATGATGAAAATGTAGCTGCGGCCTAGGCGGCGCAGGGGGGGCGCGCACCAGGGGGCCCAACAATAATTATTCTTTAGAATAAATAATGTTCAACAACAACAACAACAACAACAACAACAACAACAACAACAACAACAACAACACCATCACCACCACCAACAACAACAACAACAACATCAACGAAAATGACAGCCACAGCAACAACAACAACGACAACAACAAAAACAACAACGACAACGACAACAACAACAACAACAACAACAACAACAACACCAACGACAACAAGAACAGCAACAGCAACAACAACAATCATTTTATGACTGTTCGCTCTGATCTGCTCGAGTGCCCGTTGACGCGTAGTTCCCAAACCCTCGATACCAGCCCTCTTCGTCTTCGATCGTACCCCTTTTGGAGGGTATACCTTTCTTCCCTGCAGGCCGGGCCCCGGCAAGCGGCGGACCCACGGACCGTCGGCCTGGCCAGCGGCAGCGCTGATCGGCGGCAACCCGACCCCAAGGGGGATGGACAGGGGACCGACCACGATGACGACGACGACGACGTCGTCGACGACGGCGACAACTACGACGACGACGACGAGCGAAAGCGAGAGCGAGAGAGAGAACGACAGCAGGGCCACGAAAGGCACGAAGTAGGCCACGAAGGGCGACAGCGGGGACACGAAGGGAATGCGTATGGAGCCACGAAAAGCGCGACCGAGCGGGGGCCACGAAGTGCAGAAAATAGGGCCACGAAGGCAACGACGGGGCCACTGAGGGCAGCAACTGGGCCACGAAGGACAGCGAGGAGGCCTCAAAAGGCGACAGCGGGGCCACGAAGGGCATGCACATGCGGCCACGACGGGCGAGAACGTGCAGGGCCACGAAGGGCATACGTTTTGGGCCGCGGAGGGCAAGGACGGGGCCACTGAGGGCAGCAACGGGGCCACGAAGGGCAGCGAGGGGGCCACGAAGGGCGACAGCGGGGCCACGAAGTGCATGCATATGGGGCCACGACGGGCGCGGACGAGCGGGGGCCACGAAGGGCATACACATATGGGGCCACGAAGGGCAGCGAGGGGCCACGAAGGGTAGCGAGGGGGCCACGAAGGGCTGCAACGGGGCAACGAAGGGCAACGAGGGGGCCACACGGGGCTGCAACGGGGCCACGAAGGGCAGCGAGGGGGCCGCGAGGCGCTGCAACGGGGCCACGACGGGCAGCAAGGGGGCCACGAAGGGCTGCAACAGGGCCACGAAGCGCAGCGAGGGGGCCACGAAGGGCTGCAACGGGGCCACGAAGGGCAGCGAGGGGGCCACGAAGGGCTGCAACAGGGCCACGAAGCGCAGCGAGGGGGCCACGAAGGGCTGCAACGGGGCCACGAAGGGCAGCGAGGGGGCCACGAAGGGCTGCACCCGATTCATAAATAATGTGTGAGGGAGTCATAGGCGTGAGCGCGACTCCTGAGCGCCTGAATGTCGGGAGCGCGGCGCTTGAGTAAATTGCCGGAAATTCCAACGCAAGGGCGCTATTCTTCAGTAAATTGCAAGCACGTCTCCAGCGAGAGCGCGACTCCAGAGCGCCGAGAGAGCGATTCCTTAATAAATTGTAAGGAAGTCCCAAGCGAGAGCGCGATTCTTGAATAAAATGCCAGAAAGTCTCAGGCGGGAGCGGGGGTCCTGCCTAAATTGTGAGGAAGTCTCAAGCGGGAGCCGTTGTTGTTGTAACCTGGGGGCCAGGGGCACAATTTGAGCCTCAAAACTTTCCCTGATAAGAAACAGTGTGCGAGCGCCGGGAGGGGCACTTCAGTTGAAAAAAACAGTATGCACCAGTGGGGGGATCAACAACCATTATTCTTCAGAAATGAGAGCTCAACAACAACAACTACAACTACAACAACAACAACAACAACAACAACCACCACCACAACAACAACAACGACAACAATTACAACAACCAACAAAAACAACAGCAACAACCACAACAACAACAACAACAACAACAACACCAACAACAGCAACCACAACAACAACAGCAGCAGCAGCAACAGCAACAACAGCAACGACAACAACAACAACAACAACAACAACAACAACAACAACAACAACAACAACAACAACAACAACATTACGACAACAACAACAGCAGCAGCAACACAAACAACAACAAAAACAACAACAACAACAATAACAACAACAACAACAATAACAACAACAACATCAACAACAACAACAACAGCAGCAACAACAACAACAACAACAACCACAACAACAACAACAACAACAACACCGGCGACGACGACGACGACCACAACAACAACAACAACAACAACGACAACAACAACAACAACGACAACGACAACGACAACGACAGCGACAGCAACAACAACGACAACAAAAAAGCAACAGCAACAACAGCAACAACAGCAACGACAACAACAACAACAACAACAGCAACAACAACCACGACGGCAACCACACAAACAACAACAACAACAACCACAACAACAACAACCATCACAGCATCAACAATAATAACAACAACAATAATAAGAACAATAATAACAGCAACAAGAACAACAACAACGACAGCAACCACAATCACAACACGAACAGCGACAATAACAGCAACACTAACATAAGCAACAACACTAACAGCGACAACTACAATGAGAATTACAATAACAAAACAACAACGACCACAACAACAACAGCAACAACAACAGCAACAACAATACTAACAAGGGCAATACCAATGACAACAGCAAGAATAACACCAAAAGCAACAGCAGCAGCAACAGCAACAGCAACAGCAACAGCAACAGCAACAACAACAACAACAACAACAACAAACTCGACGAGGAGACCCGCCGCAGGAGCGTCGTCTTGGGCCTCCTCCTGTCTCCTCCTCCTTCTACTCCTCCTCCTCCTCCTCCTCATCCTCCTCTCGGCGGCGAGCGAGGAGGGGGAGTGAGAAGGAGAAGGCCTTCTCAGAAGGCGGTGGGACCTTTCAGAAGGCCTCCAGCCTTCTGAGATGTCTTCTGCGTCTTCGGGGAAGGCAAAGAGAACTTCTCTCAGGGGCTTCCGAGCCTTCAGAGAAGGCCCGCCCCTTCTCACTTCCCACCCGGGCGCACCGCCGAAAAAAGGGTGCGATGCCTAACAGCGATTGCTATCAGAAACCGACATCGAGGATTCTCGGGTTCGGAAGCCGTCGCCGCTCCAGGGGCCTCGGCCCAGGCTCGAGCCCTTGCACTCGCCCAGGCGTCCATTCCTCGTGCACGGTTCGGCTTCGTGCCCGCTGTTTTCCCCAACCATCCTGTGGTGTTAGGTCGTCGTTTTGAATACGCATCGCCCCGCGTCCGTCCTTCCTCCTCCCCCCCCTCCGTCATCCCTCCTCTTGCTCCTGCTGCCGCTCTCCACATGTGCATTTCGGCACACCCCTCCCACGGTTCGTGGCCCCACACGGAGCCCCACCGAAGGCCCTGCAGCGGCTGCGTTCGCATGACAGCCCCGCCCCTGACTCGAGACACCCATCACACATTCCGTGGCTCCATAGGGAGCTTCATCGCACGCACCAGTGGCTGCGTTCGCATGGCGGCCCCGCACCCGACTCGAAACACCCCTCACACGCTTCGTGTCCCTGTAAGGGACTCCACCGGTCGCCAGTGGCTGCGTTCGAATGGCGGCCCTGCACCCGACTCGGCACATCCCTCGAATGCTTCGTGGCCCCATAGGGAGTTCCAACGAAGGCTCCAGTGGCTGCCTTCGCATGGCAGCCGCGCACCCGATTCGACACATCCCTCCCACGTTCCCTGGCTCCAAAGAGACCTCCGCCGAAAGCCCAAGTGGCAAGGTCCGCATGCGGGCGTCACACCGATTTCGGTGCACCTTTCACGCTCTTCGTGCCCCCATGAGGAGCTCCACCGAGAGCCCCACTTGCTGCGTTCGCACGGCTGCCCCGCGCCCGACTCGGCCCACCCCTCACACGCTTCGTGGCCCTATAACGAGGATGCTCTCAACCTCGTTACTCACGTCTGCACATGGTTGGGCCCTTTGCCCGAGCGGGGAGGAACGAGGATGGCGAGGAGCGAGGGGAGGAGCGGGGAGAAGCGAGGAGGGCGAGGAAGAGGAGCGAGGAGGGGGCGGAGGAGGAGGAGGAGGAGGAGGAGGAGGAGGAGAAGGAGGAGGAGGGGGAGGAAGAGGAGGAGGAGGAGAAGGAGGAGGAGGAGGAAGAAGAGGATGAGGAGGAGGAGGAGGAGGAGGAGGACCTCTGTGGCTGGCCTTGGCGAGAAGCACGCCCACGCCCGAGCGACGCCAAGACGCCCGAGGCTCCTCGAGCTCAGCGGGCCGACCCGTGGCGCCCCCGACTCTCGCGGGGGCGGCCTGCGCCGCGGGCCTCCCCCGGGCGAGTCTGCCAGACCCAGACGTGTGCTTCCCAGGGAGGGCCTCGGGTGCGACGCTTCGGGTTCGAGGTTCGAGGCTCGAGGCGTCATCCCCGTCGGGTCTCGGCGCCAGCAGCAGCGCCTGGCCGCCAGCGGTCTTCGGGGGCGCGCAGACATGGATTGGCGATCCGTGGACTTCGCGCGCGGTCGCCAAATCCATGGATCGAAGGAGGTGCCCTCCCCCAAATGCGGCCGGTGCTGCCTCGCTCTGCGGCAGAGGCCCGCGACTCCCCCTAGGAACGGGACCCGTCGCAAATCCACGCCCACCTGATCCATGTTTGCGATCGCCTGAGTTCTAGGGCTGCCCGGATCGAGCTCGAGCTCCGAGCCGCCGCCCGGAAATCCCCCGCGGAGGGCCACGGGCCGCCCTGCCTCGTCGGCGGCGCCGCCGGCGGGGGCCGCGTCCGCGGCGGCGGCCGGCGCGGCGGCGTCGCCGCCCTTTATCCTGGCGGGGTGGCGGTCTGAGAGCCCCGCGGAGCCCGCTCACTCGTCTTCTCCTCCTCCCTCCCTCCCTCTCTCCCTCTCTCCCTCCCTCCCTCCAACCCTCCCTCCTCCCTTCCCCCCGTCCCCTCCCCCCCCCCTCCCCTCATCGCCCCCTCCCCCCCTCCCCCTCGCCCCTCCCCCCCCCTCCCTCCCCTCCCCCCCTCACCCCCGCCCCCCCGCCCCCCGCCCCCCGCCCCCCCCCCCTCCCTCCCCCCCCCTCCCAACCTTCCCCCCCTACCACCCTCCCCCACTCGCCCCTCCCCCCTCCACAATTACACAATATACTATGCTCCCCTCTCTCCCCTGACCCTGTCGGGAGAGTCTCCCGACCTCTCCGCGTATTGTATTTTTCCCACTGGGTTTCATGATTTGGTTTTCCAGTATCTGGTGCTCCCACATTTTTGCTCCCGCTGCAGCGCCGCCCTTGTTTCTGCGCTTCGGTCATTCAAAATCGTGCTTCCGCTGCAGTGCTGTCCTCGTTCCCACGCCTCCGCACGGCACTTGGCATTCGAAATCGCCCACATCGGGTAGGCACGGTTGCGGAGGACATGGAGCCGGCATTCCAAACAGGCCCTGTCCTCTCGTAGACGGGCCGCTTACCCTCCAAGTCATCCGGTGCCATGCCACGGCATGCAATGCGATGCTGTGTTGTGCACCGCTGTGCGATGCCATGTGTTGCGTTGCTATGCGTTGTGATGCAATACCTTCATTACGCAATGCCACGTCATGCTATGACCCGCTATGCTATGCCGTGTTCTACGCCATGCTTTTCCATCCATCGCGTACCCTCTTGGAATCATCGCCCTGTTCGACATCCGACTGCGCGAATAGATACGCCATGGTAATGGATGGGAGGGGAGGGGAGGGGAGGACGTCAGATGTCCATCCCCCCTCCCCCGCCCCCCTTCCCCCTCCCTCCTCCCTCCTCCCTCCTCCTCCTCCCTCATCCTCCTCCTCCTCCTCCTTCTCCTCCTCCTTCTCCTCCTCCTTCCTCCTCCTCCTTCTCCTCTCCTCCTCGACCTCCTCCTCCTCCTCCTCCTCCTCCTCCTCCTCCTCCCCCTCCTCCTCCCCCCCTCCCCCTCATTCCTCCTTCCTCCTTCCTCCTTCCTCCCTCCTGTCTCCTTCCTTCTTCCTCCTTCCTCCTTCCTCCTTCCTCCTTCCTCCTCATCCTACTCCTATTCCTCCTCCTCCTCCAGGCCCTCTCTCCTGCACCTCCTGAACACATTGGCTGGCCCCCTCCCTCCTCGCTCCGCGCGCAACCAGCCACCCAATCGGCTCGGGTGGCCCGGGACGCGCGAAAGAGAGAGGGAGAGAGAGGAGTAAGGGACGAGAGAGAGAGAGGGCGGAAGGTGGACGAGGGAAGGGGAGGAGGGAAGAGGGAGCAGAGAGGAGGGAGCAGGGAGAAGGGGAGAGGGGAGGAGGCAAGCTGGGTGCGCTCGCGCCATGTCTGACATCCGACATCTCCCAACCATGAAATCCCAGTGCGCTGACGTGTTACGCATCCGCGGACGCGTGTCAGAGCGAACCTGTAACTCTAGAAAAGGCCCCATCGTATCATACACAATCGGAGAAGGTGAGCGTAGGAAGAAGAAGAGGTGGCGGGTGCAGGATGATGAGCAGGAGGAAAAGGAAGATGAGCAAGGAGGAGCACGAGGACAAACTGCAGCAGCAGGCACTGGAGTGGAAGGAGCGGGAGGAGCGGAAGGACCAGGAGAAGGCGGAGGAGGTAAAGGGAGGGGGCGACAACGATGAGGAACGACTCCGATCCAGAACACTGGCCCGCGCTGGGGCGAGAACGCATTTCTGAACGACGGGAGCAAAAGCCCGATCCTAAACTCAGGCCCACGCTGCAGTGGGAGCGCCATACTGGAAGGACCAGAAACTTTCGGGCTGGGAAAAAAACACTTCAGAACAAAAAAAAAAAAAAAAAACAGTTTGGCCCCATCCTGCGAAAAAAAACACTACGCAGAGGCGGGCGCGCGACTCCGAGGCCGACTCCGTGGGAGAGGAGAATGGTATTCAGACCTACGAAACCAACCAACTGCCGATGCGGGGGTGGGGGTGGAACCAACCACGGGACAACCGTCGCGACAACCGTTTCCATTCATCGAACAACATCTATAGGTCTCGTTGTCGACGGCCTGACATGTATCGACCGATGATGTCAGTATGTACCGGTGTCATTGTATGTACAAACATATGCCGCTACCTGACGATCCCCACGATCTATAGTAAGGTCGTATTATATAAACGTAGATTTACACACACACACAAAACAAACCTATATACATATATATACATATGTATAAACATGTAAGAATGTGGCGTGCAGTGTCTGCGTACGTGCAAATACTTACAAGTGTGAATACATATAACTAGATGCATGTATGTACATATAATTACCCCAGTGCGACCCAATCTAGAAGGGAAAGCAGCATTAGTTGCTATGCTATACTATGCTATGATATGCCATGCTATGCTATGCTATGCTATGCTATGTCGTGCTGCGCTGTGCTATGCTAAGCTGTGCTATGCTATGCTATGCTATGCGCTGTGATATTATATGCTATGCTATGCTATGCTATGCTTGGCTATGGTATGCGATGCGATGCTATGCTAATGCAGCGCTGTGCTATGCTAAGCTAAGCTAAGCTAAGCTAACCCTCTAGGCAGAGCCTGGATAGGGGATTACACCCATGCTAATGCTATGTTCTGCTACGCTATGCTATGCTATGCTGCGCTGTGCTATGCTGTGCTGTGCTGTGCTGCGCTATGCTATGCTATGCTATGCTAAGCTGCGTTATGGTATGCTATGCTGGGCTCTGCTATGATATGCGATGCTGCGCTATGTTATACTACGCTATGCTATGCTATGTTGTGCTCTGCTATGCTAAAGCTCAGCAAAGCTAAGATGAAGGTAAGCTAAGCTGAAATTTACCTGAGCTAAGATGAGGCTAAGCTAAGCTAAGATGAAATAAGCTAAGCTAAGATGAGATAAGCAACGCTAAGCTAAGGGGACGTAAGTGGGGGAACCGCGGGGCGGATACTGGGGGAACCGCCCGGGGCGAGTTGCACTGCCCGGCCCTTTAAGCATACCGAGTAAGAACCCCTCTAGGCAGAGCCTAGGTAGGGGACAATGCATGTACATACATGTGCACAAATATATACATGTATATACATACACATATATGTACGTGCACATATATATATATATACATATATGCATAATGTATATATGTATACACACATGTGAGAAAACATGTTACACCACCGCTTTACTGTGGAAATTTCCCCCCTCTCTTGCTCCGGAACCTGGGGGTCTCCCCCCCCCGAAAATCCCCCCCCTGCTGGACCCCCCCCCTTTCCCCCGGCAAACCCCCTTCTTCCCTAACCCACCCCCCGTCCGGAAAACCGGGGGAGGGGTCACTATCGGTTCGAACACCCCCCCCCCCCTCCGGAAAACCGGGGGAGGGGTCACTACCGGTTCGAACCCCCTCCCCCCCAGAAAACCGGGGGAGGGGTCACTATCGGTTCGAACCCCACCCCATCCGGAAAACCGGGGGGGTCACTACCGGTTCGAACCCCCTCCCCCCTCAAAAAAAAACCAGAGAGGGGTCACTATCGGTTCGAACCCCCCCCCCCCTCTCGAAAACCGGGGGGGGTCACTACCGGTTCGCACCCCCCCCCCTCGAAAACCGGGGGGGACCACTACTGGTTCGAACCACTCCCCCCCCCCACGCTCACCGCCAGCACGCATCTCTGGGTCCCTACCACCGTCCGCACCAAATCCCCCACTGCTGTCCCCAGCACCACTGTCCTCACCACCACTGTCCCCGCTGTTCCCACCACCGTCACCTCTGTCCTCACCAGTGCCCCCACCACTGTCGCACTGTCCCCACTGTCCCCACCACCGTTCCCACCACGGTTCCACTCTCCCCACTTTCTCCACGGCCCCAACCCCTGTCCCACTGTCCCCACAGTCCCACTGTCCCACTGTCCCCGCCGCTGTCCAACTGAGCTGTCCCACTGTTCCCACCACTGTCTCCCCACTGTCCCCACCACTGTCCCTACTGTACCTTTGTCCCATTATCCCACCGCCGTCCTCGCCAACGCCCTCACCACTGTCGCCACCACCACTGCACCCTCCACTGTCCCACTGTTTCCACCAAATTCCCACTGTCCCAACACCACTGTCCCCACCACCACTGTCCCCACCACTGTCCCACTATCCCCACTGCTCCCACCATTGTCCCCGCTGTCCACACCAGTGCCCCCCACCAGTGTCTCACTGTCCCCACTCACCCCACCATTGTCCCACCACGGTCCCACTCTCCCCACTTTCCCCACGGTCCCCACCACTGTCCCACTGTCCCCACTGTTCCCACCACTGTCCCACTGTCCCCGCCGCTGTCCCACTGTCCTGTCCCACCGTCCCCACTGTCCCCATCACTGCCCCACTGTCCCCACTGTCCCCACCACTCTCCCCACTGTACTACTGTCCCACCACTGTCCCCACCACCGCCTTCACCAGTGTCCCCACCACTACCGTCCCCACCACTGTCCAACTGTCCCCACCACTGTCCCGCTGTCCCCTCACCAGTCCCCACCACCACCGTCCCCACCACTGCCCGCACCAATGTCCCACTTTCCCCGCACCACTGTCCCCACCACCACCGTTCGCACCACTGTCCCAACATCCCCACCATTCTCCAACTGTCCCGAGGAGCGGGCATCGTTTGCCGGCGGCGAGGGGGGGGGGGGTTCGAACCGGTAGTGACCCCCCCCCCGCCGGTTTTCGAGGTGGGTTGGGAGGGGTTCGAACCGGTAGTGAACCCCCCCGGTTTTCGAGGGGGTGGGGGTGGGGGGTTCGAACTGGGAGTGACCCCCCCCTCTTTTCATGATGGACTGGGGGTTCGAACCGGTAGTGACCCCCCCTGGTTTTCGAGGGAGGGGGGGACGGGCTAGGAACCCCCAGTGACCCCCCCCCCGGTTTTCCGCCAGCAGCGGTAGAACACGCTCTGTCACACATGTGCATATACGTGCATGCATGCATACATACTGTGCCTTGGGGCACGAGTTGGAGTGTCCTCAGGTCCCTTCGAGTATTCTGCACTGAATTACGAACATCTTTCCTCACTGCCTCAAGGTGCCCACAGCCTGGAGTTCCATGCGCTCTCGGGCGCTCCTGGGCGCTCTCGCGCGCTCTTGGGGGATCCCCGCGTGACTTTTCGAAAGGCAAGTAGCGCGTTGTTCGGACCATGCATGTCCACCACGGACGGTTTCAGATGGCCACGGGGACCGTCCTGGAGACCCCTTGGGCGCCTCTTGAACCGTCTTGGAGCTCCTGGAGAGCGGCCCCAGGAGGACAAATCGTCAGAACCAAATTGTTGCTGTATGGTTTTCGTATGACCGCCTTTTCGGTCTTCAGAGCGTCCACGACGGCCCAAGAGGCGCACAAGATCGCCCCAAAACGGCACAGAAGGCCCCCAAGATGGCCCCAAGAGGGGCGCAAGATGGGGAACACGAACTGACAGTTTGAGCCCTCCGCCCCAAGATCCCCCCACAAGCCTCCGAGGTGCGCCCAGCAGGCCCCCAGGGGCCGCCAAGAGGGCACCCAAGGCCCAACTCAGGCCCCAAGAGGCATCCAAGACGCCCCAAAACACCCCCAAAACCGCATCCAAGAGGCAGCCGAGAGGCCTCCCAAGATCCTCACAGGCATCCAGGAAGCCTCTGACCTACAACCCAGGCACGATGGCGGGATGGGCCGAAGGCCACTAGATCCGCCGCCCCCTGTTGATTCATCACAGTGGTGCCTGGCGTGCTGGACTTCTTACGGTTTTGGTTTTGGCTGTTTTTCCAAAAGAACTCCCCCTGGCGCTTCGGCCCGTCCCGCCGGGGTCCCGGGAAGGAACTCCAGGCCCGCAAACGACCTCAACGTCCACCAAAAATTCTCCAAGACGGCTCAAGATGGCCTCCACGATGCCTCCCAGACGGCCAAGATGGCCCCAAGATGCCTCCAAGACGGCCCAAGATGCACTCAAGACGGCCTAAGATAGCCTCAGGATGGCGCAAGACGGTCGAGGAGGGCTCCAAGAGGCCTCCGAGACGGCCCAAGAGGGCTCCACGAGGTCCCCCAGGAGCGCCCGAAGAGGCCAAAATCATTGATTCCCCTTGGCTTTTTGAAGGATTTTGGCATTCGCTTCTTTTCGGCCTACCGACGGCTCAAGACGGCCCAAGAGGCCCCCAAGATCGCCCACGAGGCCTCCAAGAGGGCCCCAAGACGGCCCAAGGGGCCTCCAAGACGGCCCCAAGAGGACCCCAAGACGGCCCAAGAGACCTCCAAGACGCCCAAGATGGCCTCCAAGACGGCCCCGAAGCGCCCCAAGAGGACCCCAAGTCGGTTCAGAGAGGCCACCAAGACGGCTCCCGACGGCGTCAGACAGGCCAGGAACGCCATAAGACGACCAAAGAGGCACCCGAGAAGCCCCCAAAGGGCCCCAAGAGGCCCACAAGGGGCCCAAGAGAGCCCAAGATGGCCCCAACATGGCCTGCAAGACGATCCCAAGATGCCCCAATCGAGCCCAAGAGTTCCTGAAGAGGCTCCGAAGAGACATCCTCCCCCTTCTCCTTTTTCCTCATTCTCCTCCACTTCCTCTTCCTCCCCCACTTCCCCGAAAGCTTTCCAAATCTGCTCGGGGAACACATGGACCGATAGCATCGCCCCCCAAGATGCCTCCAAGACGGCCCAAGATGCCTCCAAGACTGCCTAACATGGCGTCAACATTGCCCAAGACGGCCCAAGATACCCCCAAGAGGTCTCCAAGACGGCCCAACAGGCCTCCAAGAGGTCCTCCAGAAGGGCCCGAAGAGGCCAAAATCATGCATTTTCCAAAAGTGTTTCAAGGCTGTTGGCATTTGTTTCTTCACGCCATTCCGACGGCCCAACACGGCCCAAGAAGCATCTTCCTCTTCCTCTTCATGTTCATTCTCCCCCACCGTGCTCCCCGAACGCTTTCCAAACCGATTCGGGAAACACATGGTCCGATAGCTTGGTAGGCCTCTGGCCACAACGTTCGGCCACATAGGCGATTCCGAAAGGGCAGGGGGCGGCGGTGATTCGCCGTAGGCGTCTTCGATCCGCCGCCCCCTGTGCTTGTCATAGGGGTGCCTGGCGTGGTAAACGATTTCGGTTTTGGTTTGGGTTCTTTTTGCAAAAAAACTCCCCCTGGGGCTTCGGCCCGTCCCGCCGGGGTACCTGGAGGCTCTTCCAGGACCTCAACGTCCGGAACAAATTCCCCGAGACTGCCCAAGATGGCCTCTAAGATGGCCATGTTGGCCCAAGATGGCCTCCAAATTGGTCCAAGATGGCCTCCAAGTTCACCCAAGATGGTCCAAGACGGCCTCCAAGACGGCCCAAGAGAGTCCAAGACGGCCCCAGAGGCCTCCAAGACGGCCCCGAAGGCCTCCAAGAGGTCCTCCAGAATGGCCCGAAGAGGCCAAAATCATTGATTTTCCTTGGGTTCTTGAAGGATTTTGGCATTCGCTTCTTCTCAGCTTTCCGACGACCCAAGACGGCCCAAGAGGCCCCCAAGATCGCCCACACAGCGCCCAAGAGGCCTGCAAGATTGCCTTAGGACTGCCCAAGAGGCCCCCAAGACGGCCCCAAGAGGGCACAAAGACGACCCAAGAGGCCTCCAAGACGCCCGAGATGGGCACTAAGACGGCCCTGGAGCACCCCAAGAGGGCCCCAAGTCGGCCTAGAAAGGCCCCCCAAACGGCTTCCGACGGCGTCAGACAGGCCAGGAGCCCACCAAGATAGCCGAAGTTGGCTCGAAGCTGGCCCAAGACGGCCCAAGAGGCCTCCAAGAGGGCCTCCAGGAAGGCCAGAAAAAGGCCCAAAACACTAATTTTCCTTAGGTGTTTGAAGGATTTTGACATGTGCTTCGTTTCGGCCTTCCGACGGCCCGATACGGCTCAAGAGCCCCCAAAGATCGATCGCCCAAGAGGCTTCCAAGATGGCCCCAGAACGGCCCAAGAGGCCTCCAAGACGGCCCCAAGAGGCCCCCAAGACGGCCCAGGAGGCCTTTAAGGCGCCCAAGATGGCCTCCAAGACGGCCCTGGAGCACCCCAAGAGGGCCCCAAGTCGGCCCAGAAAGGCCCCCCAAACGGCTTCCGATGGCCCAAGACGGCCCAAGAGGCCTCCAAGAGGGCCTCCAGGAAAGCCCGAAAAGGCCAAAATCATTGATTTCTCATGAGTGTTTCAAGGCTTGTGGCATTTGCTTTTTTTCGGCCTTCCGACGGCCCGAGACGGCCCAAGAGCCCCAAAGATCTCCCAAGAGGCCCAAGACGGCCCCCAAGAGGCCCCCAAGACGGCCCCAGAGGCCTCCAAGACGCTCAAGATGGCCTCCAAGACGGCCCAAGAGCCCTCCAAGACGTCCTCCAAGAAGGCCCGAAAGGGTCAAAATGACCTCCAGGCGGCCAAGAGGACCTTCAAGATGCCCACATGTTCCCCGAAGACTTTCCAAACCGATTCAGGGAACACATGGTCCGATGGCTTGGCAGGCCTGGCCTCAATGTTCGGCCACATAGGCGCTTCCACAAGGGCAGGGGCCGGCGGTGATTCGCCGTAGGCGTCTTCGATCTGCCGGTCTTGCCACAAGGGTGCACGACGTGCCGAATGTCTGCCAAATGTTTGGTTCTTTCCTAAAGAACTCCCCGTGAGGTCTCGGCCCAGCCCGCGGGCCACCCGGAAAGCTCCTCAGAATCCACCCTTACTGGCAAAATCGCCTCCAACACAGCCAAGATGGCCCAAGATGGCCTCCAAGATGAGGCCAGAGGGCCCAAAGACGGGCCAACAGGGCCCCAGAAAGCGCCCAAGAGGGTCCAAGAGGCCTCCAAGACAGCACAAGAGCGCTCCAAGACGCCCAAGATGGCCCCAAGAAGGCCCAGGAGGTCCCAAAGAAGCCCCAAGAGCGCTTCACGAGGGCCCCGCAAGAGAACCCAAATATGCAAAAATCATTGATTGTCCTTGTTCTTGTTCCGACGTGTTTCGCGTTCTCGCGTTTTCGGGCTTCCGACGCTCCAAGATGGCCCCAGAAGCCCCCAAGCCGCGCCAAGACGGCCAAAGATGCCCAAGAGACCACCAAGAGGCCACAAGACGGTCCAAGAGGGCCCCAAAACGGCTCAAGAGGCGCCCAAGATCGCCCAAGAGGGCCCCAAGACCTCAAGAAGGGGCCAAGAGGGGGAACGCGAACCGACAATTCAAGCCTTCCGCCTCAAGTGGCGCCCAGGAGGCCCTCAAAGGCACCCAAGAGAGCCCAAAAGGCCCCGTAGAGGCCTCACGAGGCCCCTAAGAGGCCCAAAAAGAGACCCCAAGAGGCCCCCAAACGGCCCCCAAGAGGCCTCAAATCTGCCTCCAAGAGGCCCCGGAGAGGCCTCCCACGATATCCCAACGAACATCCAAGAGGCCTCTAACCCACAACCCAGGCACGGTGGCGGGATGAGCTGAAGGCCACTAGATATCGGCCTCCCCCTCCATCGATCGATCTCACGATATATTGGTATCCCTACATCCCCATGTATCGTTCCCGCTATTTGAAGCCATCACTACCGATCGATCGATCTCACTATAGATCGAGCGATCCCACGATGTATCTATCAATATCAAGATCGATGCATCACGAACTATCCATCGGTGTCACCATATGTCTTGCCACAGGCGCAGAGAACTGCTGCGCTAGCAGTAAACTGCATATCAGGGCAAGTACAATCACACAATGATATCACTCTACATCAATCAGTCGATCGATACCACTGTGTATGGATCGGGACAGCCGTAGGGACAAGCATCGGGACAACCGTAGGGCCGTAGGGACGAGCGTCGGGGCAACCATCGGGACACTCATCGGGACAACCACCGGGACAACCATGGGGACAACTATCGGGACAAGAATCGGGAAGACCATCGGGGCAACCATCGCAGCAACCATCGGAACAACCATCGGTGCAACCATCGAAACAACCATCGGGACAACCATCGGGACAACCGTCGGGACATCCGTCGGGACGACCATCGGGGCAACTAATTACTGGAACAACCATCGGGCAAACTACCGGGACAACCGTCGGGACAAGCATCGGGTCAACCGCGGGACAAGCACGGGACAACCGCGTGACAACCGCGCGCCAACTCACGCGGCAGTAGCCGCCATAGGAAACATTTGGTGCGACTTCGCCCTGCCAACGGCGGGATCACACGTCTCGCCCGCGCACGCACCTTCGCCTCGCCTGGACGCACGACACGAGCGCGCAACCGAAGTCGATTGCCCAGCGGGGGTCTCCGTTTCGATTCGATCTCACCTCCCGACCTCCGATTTGGTAACCCTGGAGAGGAGGAGGAGGAGGAGGAGGAGGAGCAGAGGAGGCGGAGGAGGAGGAGGAGGAAGAGGAAAAGGAGGAGCAGCAGGACAAGGAGGAAGAGGAGGAGGAGGAAGAGGAGGGCCAGTCCCCCCCCTCTCCCCGCCCCCCGCTCCTGTCGACAACCTCGGGGACGCCCAGCCTGGCGCAGGTTTCCTGCGGAAGCTCTCGGGATGGGACGGAGGGGGAGCGGGAGCGCGGGGGCGGGAGCGCTGCTCGCCGCCGCCCCAACACCACCCCAGAAGGAGGAGCAGGAAAAAGAGGAGAGCAAAAAGCAGGAGGAGGAGGAGGAGGAGGAGGGAGGAGGAGGGAGGAGGAGGAGGAGGAGGAGGAGGAGGAGGAGGAGGAGGAGGAGGGAGGAGGGAGGAGGGAGAAGGGAGGAGGGAGGAGGGAGGGAAGAGGGAGGAGGGAGGAGGAAGGAGGGAAGGAGGAGGGAGGAGGAGTTGGTTTCCCAGCGTAGCAAACAAAAAAAACAACAACACAAATCAAAACAAAAAAAAACGTAATGGCTTGAGCCCGATTGTTACGGATAAGTCCGATAAACATCGAAACTTCTCCCAAAGTTCTGAAGCCTCCTACCCCGAGCTCAAGGGATCATTAAAACATCAAACTCCGATGCCTGTCCTTTACAGAACCCTGGAAAATAATCTAGCGGAGCGTGGGGCGGTCCACGGGCGTTTTGGGCTGAGCTCAACTCTGCTCTAAATACACAACTTGGCTCTACCTGCTTAGCTTTCTGAAAGACGCGCAGCGCTGCTGTTTTAACATCCGGCTGGCTTTCTAGGCTACATGAGAATATGATCTTCTAGAATCGTCACTCCAGAATGAGCTCAAAATCTCGAGGGTGCTGGAGGAAGAAAGGAAGAGGAGGAGGAGGAGGAGGAGCAACGCAAAAGCAACGCTCATGTTTCCTCATCACTCGATCGTGGAGTCTCCACGAAAGTCAACGCTTGTCGTAGATGATGTCGTAGCCCAGCTACTCCTGAAGGCTCTCGATATCCTGCTCCGTAGCTTCCGGGTGTCGTACTGCTCGCTTGCGTCGTACCGCCTGTCCGTCCATCAAGACCATCTGGATCTTCCCCGTAGCGCAGTACATCAGTAGCTGGTCGTACCAGCCCTCCTCGTTGAGTCCGTCCGCCAGCATGACCCTCGTAGGAACGTGCAGCGTCGAACGAACCCTATGATGAACTCTGTCTTCTCGCAATGCCATGATCGCCACGCGCTGGCTCTTGCCTGAAGGAATACCACGGCATTCAGCGATGAGCTCGGAGAGGTCCAACAATCGGTCATGGAGTCGTGGGCGATGATATGTATGTCCTTCTGGCTTAGCTCTAACATGCCTTGCGCCGTGATACTCGCTCTGGGCGGCAACACTATCTGGCAGAGCATCTCGGTGATACGCGCGGCTATGAGCTGTCCCATCTGAGTGCAACCAATTGCCGCGAGCGTCTCCACATGTGATGTTGAATGCGAGCCCCTTGACGCCTTGCGAGCACTGAAGAATACGGTGTGGCGTAGCCTCCAACACGAGATAGGTCTCGACTGGCAATCCATTCTGGCGCGCCGAGCTTGAGGCTGTCGTGCATAATCATGACGCACTTGCCTTCGTAAGGATAACAGCTTTTCTTGCTGGCGTGACCACAATCATGGATACTGTACAACCTGATCCAGAACCGAATCCGTCGATAGTGTAGTCCGTTAGTGTCCTTTGTCTTGCGCGCCCTGGCTAACACCGTGTCCGCCGTCTTCAGGCGTTGAATCTGAGGGCATACCATCTCCGCCTGAAGAGCTACAACGCCACGTGCGACATCAATCCTCGTAAGGCACAGCCAGAGCAAGCTACGTACCAGCTGCCTGAACTGGTGATGCTCGTACTCGTCCAGCTCCTGGGAGTCCTTCTCCATGTTGAACGCGTTCGTGAACTTGCCCTCCGGCAGCTTCTCGAGGTAGCGTTGTTGATGTACCGACATATGTCCTGGTGACAGCATCTCGTGCTTCATGCCCAGGCACGCGAATGGTAAACCTGCCCTCTTGGGATTGCCGAACTTATGCCCCAACTTCTCGGCGATGAAATCGAGAAACTCATGTGCAGCTGCCTGCCAGCAAGTGGTCGTCCACATGAATTGTACACAATGAAGCCACTTGCCAGTCGCCGATGATCATTAGGAAGCACTCGTCACGCGCACTCATCCTGTTGCCGATGTCCAACTTGAGGTAGTGAAGCAGTGCCAACTGCCACAGCAAAGGAGCGTCAACCAGGCCGCACAATGCCTTGAGGCATTTGAAGAGGAAGAGAAGGATATCACCATCCAGCACCAAAATCTTGCTCTGTGCCGTGTTCCTCCCGTGTCGCCAGGTATTCGCCAGCGGGCAAAACCGTACTTGACGCGCCCCCTTCAACTCGCGGTCTAGCTCCTTGGCCTTCGCCACGACCCCTGAGAACTTCAGGCCCTGCACGAAGGCTGCTGAGATATCGAAGCTCTCGAGGGTCAGCTCGAACTCCATGGCGAGTGAACAAAATAGTCTGTGGCTTAGACGTGAAGCCGTTGATGAATGGCGGCTCACCGTCGTCTTCTGTCGATCCAGAAAGCCTCGACCACAACATCTTGACTTGACTATGCGCTTCTCACGGCTCTTCCATTTGCCGACCCAAATACCATCCACGACGTTCGTTGCATTATCCGACTTGTCGCCATCGAAAACGTCGTGGCTGCACAACGAGACGGCCTTTTCATAGTCGCCGATCTCAACACCGCCCCAGTTGTGGATCACCTCTTGTGGTGTTAGAAGGTCGTCCGAAGATGCCCAGAAGCACTCACCCTCTCGAAGGTCATAATAGAAACACATCGGCCTCGTCACAGGCCCACTCAATACTGCAAGCGCTTCTTCCGCAGTCCAGGGTAGGTCTCCGCATTCAGCTCGATAACTGAAGTGAAGAATTTGCTCCCCATCAGCCATCGCACGCATGGAGAACTCCTCGTCGAAGTGCGGTTTGAACCCAACTGGCGCCACATCGCGTAGAGGTCGCCCCAGTCGGTGTTCCGCATGACGAACGCCAAACCAGACCTGATAGCTGTGCAGCTCCAGCTTCGCTTGCTTGTCCTCGTCGACATTCTCGCTCGTTGTCGGACCATAGTCAATGGGTTCATCGTTGTCGTTTGGCTCGGCAAGAGGTAATACAGGCTCTGGTACGGTGACTGCTGCTGATGATGATGCTCTTCCTGTCGTAGATGTACTTGGGCCTCTCGTATCTGGAGCCCATCCGTGTCACGCAGTATCTTGTCGGTCATCAGGACGCGACACGTTTCTGTGAACGTGGCCTGGCTGCGATAGGCGATGCTGATGGCGGCAACTTCAGTGTCTCTTCTCGTACCTTACGATCAGGGTGTTCATGATGTTGTCGCGGATCCGAAGCAGGTCCACAGTCTCTCGTCCGAGAACGGTCCAGCTCTGACGTAGTAGGCGATGGCCCTTCGTTAGCTGCTCCTGGCAACTGTGATAGTTCTGGCAGATGTCAAGATCGTCGACTCAGGATTGCCATAGTCCAACGTTGCCGGTGACTGTTGTGCAAGTCGGTGGAACTGACCCCGGCACTGCGATACCTTGTCCTCTCCTTGCCGGCGGCGATGCCGGTGGAGGAAGAGGTGGAGCCAGGATTATTGATCTTGACCTGTCTGCTAACTCTGGTGCAATAATCGGTGATTCGGATATCTTGATGATGTCTGCGACCGCTTGATCGTCTGGGTCGATCGCGCCGGGCCCTGCAGGTGGCGCTGGCGGTGCAGGAACGAAACCTGCTGCTGCAACTGGAACGGCGGCTGGCACAGAACCTGCCTGAACTGCACCTCCTGCTTATCCTGGAGGCGGCGGCGGCGGCCGCGCGACTCCAGCTTCGACCTCTGGACTGACGAAGGACACGTCTGGTGACAACGCCCTGCGCCTTGCTGGAGGCGTCTTAGGCAGTGGCTGCAATATCACGGGCGGGCGCATCTGCTTCGGTACTGGAGCTGGCTGAACTGGAGCTTCAGGCGGAGGTCGAGGCGGCTGTTGCGTTCTTGATGTTGCGGCGGCTGTCCGCCGAGCCTTGGAGGTTAACCGAGGCCTCCTCCTGGCCGCTGATGGTCATCAGCCTCCTTATCCGCGTCTAGCCATGAGCGTCCGAACGATGTCCATGGTGACGCCATCCAAGGAATAGGCGAATGGCCACCAACACCACTGACGTCCACCTCGGGCGTCTCCTCCGTCTCCTCGCTCGGCCTGCTGCAGCTGAAGTAGAACAAGCAACTCTCGTTCTTCCATGGGCCCGAGATCGAAAGCGACAGAGCCTTGTCGGGAACCACGTCACGAATCATATAACTCTCACGTCTGCTGTTGTTCCAGGTGATGAGGTGCCCGCGCTGCGCTGCTGAAATAACCTCCGTCCTCTTGTACTTGCTGCCGAACTGGATGCCGTCAAATTTCGCGCCGTTGAGGATGCCCTTGACCACCTTCTGAACAGTCAGCCACAAGGGCGGCGGATAATGCTCAAGGTCGGACGGTACCATGACGTAGCTGTGTTCCGCGCTCGAGTACACCAGGCCGTAGGTGTAGGACGAAAACGCCGCTCCTGATCCCACCCATTTCCATCATCTACTTGACTGTGTCGTTAAACTCGTGCTGTATGCCGTGGACCTCCTTGTCGTGGCACTTCTGGTGCAGAAGCCAGACGAAGCCCACATGAGGTCGCAGGTGCCTGACAGGCACCAGCATAATGTGGCCTCTCCAGTCGACCATGGCCGTGGAACCATCCCGGTAGACCTTGATCACTTCGCAAGGGCCACGACATCCTGCATCGACCTTGGAATCTGGTTCTCGCCAGAGGTCCGCCTTCGCACCGTCCATGAGCTCTGCGCTGTCCTCCAGCTTGAACTTCTGCATCTTGGTGTTCTGAGCCACAGCGAGCCCGTCCTCCACGATGCTCTGCAGGATCGATTCCTTGGCCATCATGCGTAGACGCATGGAAACCTCGACGGAGTCGGGCGCTGTCTCTAACGCCCCGGCGGCTGCAGGGATCGCCTTGACCTCGGGATCGCACAGCTCGCGTGGCTGATACCCGAGCAGACCTTGATGTGGAGCACAGCCGTTGTAACTGAGCATGCCGTTGGTGGACATACCGACCTCGCAAACTTCCTGACTCTGAGTTGCGTCGAGGCCTGTCTGCTGGACTGCTGCCCACAATTTCTGAGACCCTGCCCTCGCGATCTCGATCCTTCTCTCTACAATCGGTGCTGCAGCGTGGCCCTGAGAGCCACCGAAGTCGCGCGCGATGTCGAACTTCTTGCAGCACTTGCCGACGAGGTCGCTCGCGATGGCGCCTTCCTGGTCGGTGACCAGGTAGGTCATTGGACCAAAATATCTGATCCAGCTCCTGAACACCACTTGCACACACTCGCCAGCTGTCTTGCGAGGTAGCTCTTCCACCAAACACCAGCGAATGCATTCATCCACCAAGATGATGAAAGTCTTGTCGGGAATGAAGATGAGGTCAGTCTGGGCCCTGTAGTTAAAGCGTTCGGCCAGCTGGGCTTTCACCTGCGGCCTTGTAAGCTTGCGCATCCACGTAGCGGACCCCCTGCAGCACTCGATGACGGAGCCGACGATCTCGAGCACCTCCTTGCCATAGCGAGCCCGGCGCAGCATCTTCTTGAGCCCCACGACTGCCGCGTGCCAGAACTTCACGCGGAGGCCCATGACGGTAGCCTTCTTCTCCTTCACTGACGCCCTCGGGTCTCGAAGGATCCTCTTGGCCGCCTTGAGGTCGAAGCTCGGCTCGACGCGGGCTGGCGGAGCCAGCCTCAGGCGGAGGCTCAGGAGGGGGCTCCACGACTTCTGCCGCTGGGGCTGCGGCTGCTGCAGGCGCTGCCGGCGCAGCGGCAACTGGCTCAGCAGCCTGAGCAGGTGCAGGAGGATCTGCAGGCGCCGCCGGCGCTGCTGCTGCCACAGCTCCTGCTGCTGCGGCTTCGGCCACACCTGGCAGCGCAGGGTGCAGCCCTGGTGGAGGTGCCAGAGCTCCTGCTGCAACGTCTGGTACACCTCCAGGTGGTACGCCAAGGCGGCCTGGCGCAAACCTGCAGCCTGCCACCCTGGTGTGAGGTGCCGTGGGCTGGTTGCTTCCATTTGGCATCTTCTTGTGGAGCCCATGGCGGCACCCCTCGCAAGTCCAGATGTGCGCATAACACCTCGTCGCCATCCTCGACGAATCCCGCGCGCATGTGCTCGTGAATGTCGTGAACGACGGCCGTAACGACAGGCCATGGATAAACTGCCGCTGCAGCTGTCTCGTTGATGCTCGTGTCGGGAAACGATCCTTGAAGAACAGAATGCTCGCTGCACTTGGAGTCGCTCTGGCACTTCAAATAGAGACGCGACAGCTTGATGTTGATCAAGTGCAAGAAGGTCGGCTTCTTGTCTGCCTCCTGTCGATGAATCTGACGCCCAACATTGACATTGATCAAGATGTGCCTGATTACCGCAGTGCGCTGCCGAATTCAATGGAGAGCTCTTGAGCACGGCGTAGCCCCTAGGGTTCTCGAGCGCGCTGGCTCGGCCATCCTCGTGCACCTTGCGATGTCGTTGAGCAACCCATTGAAGATTCGGACACTCCGCCTGACGTGAAGCATCCAGCTTCGCAGCATCCTTCATCACAGTTGATACTGACCACGGCAAGCACCTTGGAGACCAGAACTCCACCAAACGTGGAAGCGTCTTGTCAATATTGTCAAGAAGGTCTCGATGAGCTTTACGGCGTAGATCCCAACCATACCTGATATATCTCGGAAAACCAGAACCAAACCTGACATATGTATACCTAGAGAAAGCCTTCCTGAGCCACTCATACTTCCAAGAAGCTCCAAGTCATCATAGTCCCTGATGATTTGGCTGCACCAAATCCCCACGTTCTCGGGACTAATGACGACCAGGCCGCAGGAGATTTAGAACTCCTCCGGCATGCACGTGTAGTACTTCTCCAACTGCTGCTTCTCCTTCTCGCCCATGCCATGCGGCCAGATACATTGCGAGGGGCCTTGTCCTGGCACACTCATCAAAATCGCTGTGAACTTATGGTTCTGGTGCTGCTACAAACGTTGGAAACCTCGACGACGGGGCGAGAATAGTGCCGATGCTGTTCCTGATGATGTCGTTGACTGATTTATCGAATGGTTCACCGTTGTCTGGTGCTGGAGCTGTTATCGGAAGATATTGAACGAGTCCGATACCTGTCGTTCAGCCTCTGCTGGTGGCGGACCTTGCATCTCCGAACCTGCCGCTGGCAACGGTGATGCCGACGCGATTGTCAGCTCCGTCTTGGGATGACTGAATGCCCAGTCGGCGTTAGCCTGAACTCCTCGTCGACATTTCTCCGACCTGTGAATCTGCAGAGCCTCCCAAAGCGCCGCTTGTTCCTTCGCAATCTCTTGAAGATGTTGCTCGAACCTGTCGGTCGGCAAGAGATTGTGAGTCAAATCCGCGTAGAGAAAACGTGCCAATGCCACCTGAGGAGGATCATGCTTGCGTTTGCCGGGGGCCGATATGATCACGATGCCGTCGCGGTCGTCGAAGACTCCGCAAGCTACCAACGCACTGCAACTCACCATACTCGGAAGGGGGATCAGACCAGGACATGAGGAACCTTGGTCGCCGATCAAGTCCGCCGAGAAAGTCGCCCCTGGTAGGCCTGGAACTCCAAGGGGCATTGTACATAGTTGAAGTCCTGGTTCAGGCTTGCCTCCAACACCAATGAGCATCGAGGTGGATGGGCCGAAGGTCGCCTCACGCATGGCGCCCATCGGCCCCGCGACTTTGTCCGGAAATGCTCGCAGCGCGTCCGCGCCCATCAAGGCTGAGGATGCTCTCTGCATCCACTAGGAGCCCCAGCCGCTCAACACCTTGAACCACATGCATCGTACCGAATACCTCACCAGTCGCAAGATAGTTGCAGGCCATGTTGAGCGTCGCCAGTGTCATGAAGATCGACTTCTTGAGTACCGGTCCAGCTGTCGGGCGCGTCGCACCTGGAGTCGGAGCCATCGGTACCTCTGTCTCGGTCGGAAAGTTGAAAGTCGTCGACTGCTCCGTTGGCGTGAAGACCGAGGTGTTGGCGTCGAACTTCGTGCCCAGCTGGACGCCTGGCTTGACTGGCGCCGTGATCTTCGGTCCTGAGGCAATCGCCTGCGCAGGTGATCCCAGGTTGAAAAGCTCGGGCCTCGGAGCAACTGCATCTCCATCGCATATACCTGTAACTCCATGGGTGAACCAACTGCTCTCTCCATCATACATCTCATGCAATCATGATAGATCGCCCTCGCAGTAGCTACTCTGCTTGCCGTTCCTCTTGCCCTTGCCGCTGTTATTATTCCTCCAAGCCTTGCCGAAATTTTTGCCGCCAGAGCGGCCGTCCCTGTTGTTGTTGGACTTCCCGCGATACTTGCCCTTGCTGTTGCTGCGAAACTTGCCCTTCTTGCCGTTGTAGTCGCTCGGTTTGGATGAACATTGATATTGATTTTCTGCAGGCGGCAGCCCGTACTTGAGTGCAAAGGCGAACCGCAGGTCGCACATCCGTCCGAGGTGGTCTTGCTGTTGTCCTCACGTCCTTCCTTACCTCGGCCTCGTCCTTTGCCTCGTCCTTGACCATTGCCACCGTGATAATCCTCTTCTGCGTGTTCTCCGCCGTCCTCCCCGTACCCGGCACCATCGCCCTCGCTGGAGTCGCCCCAATCGGTGTTATCATACCAGGTGCTTTCATACCAATCATCGTCGTTATAGCTAGGGCTGACCCAAGAGCCGTCCGATATCCAAGTCTCAGGACTTTCGTAGTCTGACTCCCAAAATGCTGCTTCGTCCATCCAGTACTGTGAGGCCATACTCGGTATCGACGATGACGCTCCTTGGAACCCGTGATTGGCTATTCTCTGCATCAGCGCAATGAATTCGGGAAACCGACTGAAATCCCCTTGAATATGCATTCTGAACTATGTTCGCATCTTCTCTGAGAGTCCTGACACCTGCAGTAGGAGAAAGCTCTTGCCGACGTCGTTGAGCTGCAGGCCCACTCGCTCGGAGGCCTCGTCGAAACAGAGCCTAAACATCGTGAGGAAGCCGTTCATCTGAAAATGGCTTCGGTGCAAGGAGAAGAAACTTGACAAGGCCACAATTGTCATATCTTGATCTTGAACCTCGAACTCCTGCACGGGCACGCCCATGAGGATTGATGCTCCGGCATGCTCTGCAGCGTGTTGAACACTTTGGGCGTCTTGTTACTCAGGATGTCAAGGCTGTGCGAGCAGTTCGTATATTTCAATTTCGCGTCGCACTCCTGCATTCAGGTTCAGCCGATCTCGTCGGATCGTCACAGCTATCTGCAAGGCTGTGCCACGTAGGCGTCCTGCCATCGCTGGCCCTGCTGCATGTTCTGCCAACTCCGTCTGCCTCCACCAGAGCCTGAGCAATTGGATGTAGCGGCGCAGGGGATACTTTGCATTGCCTGGCCGCCATCCTGGCGGCGGGTTCTTATTGAACGTGTCGAGCGGGATGCCACCAGCGCCTGAGGTGTCTCCGTGGTCCGTGATCCATGGCGAAGCGCGTCCGCTCAACCAGCCTGGTGTTGAGGGTGATGAGGGTCGCCGCGACGACGTGCACGATGAGCTTGCTCAAGCTCGCGTACTGAAGCGGCTTGTCGTACATGGAATGTCGATATCGACGCTTTGCCGGAACCTCACGGCGAAGCTGCGGGCAGGGAAACGGCGTGTCTCAAAGGACCTGCCACCACATCAGCGCTACCAAAGTTGGTTTTCCAGCGTAGCTTCCAAGAAACCACGTAATGGCTTGAGCCATAGTGTTACGGATAAGTCCGATAAACATATAAACTTCTCCGAAGGTTCTGAAGCCTCGTACCCCGAACTCAAGGGATCCTAAACAATCCAACTGAAGGGAGGAGGGAGCAGGAGGGAGGAGGGAGGAGGGAGGAGGAAGGAAGAGGGAGGAGGAGGAGGAGAAGGAGGAGGAGAAGGAAGAGGGGATGAGGTAGGGGGGGAGAGAGAGGAAACGTTGATAATGCGACGCTGGGCATTGCAACGGAGCGTGCTCCTGCATGGCCGTTGGCGTCGGGAACAGGGAGGAACGAGCAAGAGCACAGGGCGTGACACCAGGCCCCAAACTGGACAACCAGATGTGAGCACTCAGCTTGGCTGTCAAGGCCTACGCGTGAAGTTACTGGGCACCACAACTAGCCGACAGTAGGCGAGACCAGGAACAGAGGAAAAGGCAAATCGAAATCGCGAGGCGAAAGCCTGAAACGAATGAGTAGACGGCGCGCAGCCACGGAAGTGTGAAAACGCAAACGATGAGCGAGAGGGCGACAACGCGAGGAAAGGCCAGTGAAGTGCAGGCAAGGCGGCGAGCGCCGAAACATGACCACAGCTGAAGACTACCGGTGCACGAGCACGGCAGGCAAACCCTGGGGACGAGTGAGCGCACCGAACCTCGCGCGTCCCGCGCCCAGGCCCCAGGGGAGAAAGAGGCAGGAGAGAAGCCAGGCAGAGGACATCTGGCGCAGGGAAGGCGAGCGGGGGCGACCCACGCCGAGGGGGCCAAACTGCGCGCGGAGCGTTGCAGAAGCAACACTCCGAGTTTCTTACGTACTGAGCGTCGGGGGGGGGGGCGGTGTCACGCCCGCCGACAGCCCCACATCGACCCCCGTCGCGGGCAGCCACCGCGCGCCGAAGGCGCTCCGACCCCCGTCGCGGCGCGACAACGAGGCAAGGTTGACTCCCGTCGGGGGGGTATGGGATGGCGGCAGGGCAAGCTTCGCTGCGCGGGCAGATTTCACTGCGCGAGCACCATGGGCATCCTGAGCTGCGCCGACATTCGGAAGAACTTGAGCAGTAGCGCGAGACGGCCGATCCAGGCGGCGAGGACCAGCAGGAACCTCGGATAGAAAATGAGCCGAAACTGGAACGTACGGGGACGCCGCCTTCTGCGTACAGCCAGCGGTCTGAAACGTTTCTGTAAGCGCCGTCCAAGGAGCAGACAGTGCCTCAGATTAGCCTGGTGGCGGCCCTAACGGGAAACGGAAGGGCGGTGGCCCGTGGCGCTGGAGGCGGCCCCCTGTGGAACAGCCCGACCTGCGGCGGCCCTGGGGATGGACCAGAGGGCTACGGCACAGCGGCGACCCGAAGAGGAGCGTCCCAGCAAGCGGCGGCCCTGGCGGCCCTGGCGGCCCTGGCGTCCTGCCCGGATCAAACTGCAGGACACCTGCCTGCTGCCCTGTGTCGAGCAGAAGCGACGGCGACGGTGGAACATGAGCAAGCGGCAGAGACAGCAGCAACAGCAGCCCTACGGGCCCAGCGGGCGGCCTCACACCCCCAAGGCACGCAGGTCCCGAACGTGCAGGGGCCGGTGGCGGGGTAGGCCGCGGCAGCCGCGGCGGCGGCAGGGGAGGCTGCCGCCAGACATGGTACGGACATCCTGCCAAAAGCGGACGTCGCGCCTGGGCCCGAGCCGAACGGAGTGTGCGCTGGAGGGGACAGCGCGGCTGCGGCTACGGCTCGGGCCTGGAAGGGAGGGAGGAGGAAGGAGGGGGGAGGAAGGAGGAGGAGGAGGAAGGAGGGGGGAGAAGAAAAAGCAGGCTGGGGGAGGGGGGCGGAGTGGTCGGTGGTACGGTGCTCGAAGTCGGAACTGCCACCAGCCCATAGCTCACGGGAGAAGCAGGATCTTCGTGTTCCCGCACACACGGGCGCCGATTTAAACAATTAGCCTGGCGAAGGACCCAACCATATGCAGTTGTGAGTAATGCTGGTGTGAGTACCGTCTTCGGTGGATCTCCCTATGGACAACGAACCGTTTGAAGGGTGTGCCGAAATGGGTGTGGGGACGGCATGCGAACGTTGCCACTGGGGCCTTCGGTGGAGCTCCTTATGGGGCCACGAAACGTGTGAGGGGTGCACCGAAGTTGGTGCGGGGGCGGCATGCGAACGCAGCCACTGGGGCCTTCGGTGGAGCTCCCTGTGGGGCCACGCAACGTGTGAGGGGTGTGCCGAAATTGGTGTGGGGGCGGCATGCGAACGCAGCCACTGAGGCCTTCGGTGGAGCTCCCTATGGTGCCACGAAACGTGTGAGGGGTGTGCCGAAATGGGTGTGGGGGCGCATGCGAACCCAGTCACTGGGGCCTTCAGTGGAAATCCCCATGGGGCCACGAAACGTGTGAGGGATGTGCCGAAATGGGTGTTGGGGAGGCATACGAACCAGGCCACTGGGGCCTTCGGTGGAGCTCCCTATGGGGCCACGAAACGTGTGAGGGGTGTGCCGAAATGGGTGGTGGGGAGGCATGCGGACCCTGCCACTGGGGCCTTCGGTGGAGCTCCCTATGGGGCCACGAAACGTGTGAGGGGTGTGCCGAAATGGGTGGTGGGGAGGCATGCGGACCCTGCCACTGGGGCCTTCGGTGGAGCTCCCTATGGGGCCACGAAACGTGTGAGGGGTGTGCCGAAATGGGTGGTGGGGAGGCATGCGACCCTGCCACTGGGGCCTTCGGTGGAGCTCCCTATGGGGCCACGAAACGTGTGAGGGGTGTGCCGAAATGGGTGGTGGGGAGGCATGCGAACCCTGCCACTGGGGCCTTCGGTGGAGCTCCTATGGGGCCACGAAACGTGTGAGGGGTGTGCCGAAATGGGTGGTGGGGAGGCATGCGGACCCTGCCACTGGGGCCTTCGGTGGAGCTCCCTATGGGGCCACGAACGTGTGAGGGGTGTGCCGAAATGGTAGTGGGGAGGCATGCGGACCCTGCCACTGGGGCCTTCGGTGGAGCTCCCTATGGGGCCACGCAACGTGTGAGGGGTGTGCCGAAATGGGTGGTGGGGGGGCATGCGGACCCTGCCAATGGGGCCTTCGGTGGGGCTCCCTATGGGGCCACGAAAGCCATGGGGCCTTCGGTGGAGCTCCCTAAGGGGCCACGAAACGAGTGAGGGGTGTGCCGAAATGGGTGTGCGGGACGCATGCGGACGGCAGCACTGGGGCCTTCGGTGGAGCTCCCTGTGGGGCCACGAAACGTGTGAGGGGTGTGCCGAAATGGGTGTGCGGGACGCATGCGGACGCCGCCACACCGCGAGTTGAGCTTCCGGTGGAGCTCCCTAGGGGCCACGAAACGAGTGAGGGGTGTGCCGAACTGGGTGGTGGGGGCAATGCAACCCTGCCACTGGGCTACTCCCGCCCGGCTTCCCTTATGGGCCCGACCAACTGTGAGGGGGGAGCCGAAATGGGTGGTGGGGAGGCATGCGGGTACCCTGCCACTGGGGCCTTCGGTGGAGCTCCCTATGGGGCCACGAAACGTGTGAGGGGTGTGCCGAAATGGGTGGTGGGAGGCATGCGAACGCAGCCACTGGGGCCTTCGGTGGAGCTCCCTATGGGGCCACGAAACGTGTGAGGGGTGTGCCGAAATGGGTGGTGGGGAGACATGCGGACCCTGCCACTGGGGCCTTCGGTGGAGCTCCCTATGGGGCCACGAAACGTGTGAGGGGTGTGCCGAAATGGGTGGTGGGGAGGCATGCGGACCCTGCCACTGGGGCCTTCGGTGGAGCTCCCTATGGGGCCACGAAACGGGTGAGGGGTGTGCCGAAATGGGTGGTGGGGAGGCATGCGAACCCTGCCACTGGGGCCTTCGGTGGAGCTCCCTATGGGGCCACGAAACGTGTGAGGGGTGTGCCGAGATGGGTGGTGGGGAGGCATGCGAACCCTGCCACTGGGGCCTTCGGTGGAGCTCCCTATGGGGCCACGAAACGTGTGGGGGGTGTGCCGAAATGGGTGGTGGGGAGGCATGCGAACCCTGCCATTGGGGCCTTCGGTGGGGCTCCCTATGGGGCCGCGAAACGTGTGAGGGGTGTGCCGAAATGGGTGGTGGGGAGGCATACGAACCCTGCCACTGGGGCCTTCGGTGGAGCTCCCTATGGGGCCACGAAACGTGTGAGGGGTGTGCCGAAATGGGTGGTGGGGAGGCATGCGAAACCCTGCCACGGGGCCCTCGGTGGAGCTCCCTATGGGGCCACGAAACGTGTGAGGGGTGTGCCGAAATGGGTGGTTGGGAGGCATGCGGACCCTGCCACTGGGGCCTTCGGTGAGGCTCCCTATGGGGCCACGAAACGTGTGAGGGGTGTGCCGAAATGGGTGGTGGGGAGGCATGCGGACCCTGCCACTGGGGCCTTCGGTGGAGCTCCCTATGGGGCCACGAAACGTGTGAGGTGTGTGCCGAAATGGGTGGTGGGGAGGCATGCGGACCCTGCCACTGGGGCCTTCGGTGGAGCTCCCTATGGGGCCACGAAACGTGTGAGGGGTGTGCCGAAATGGTGGTGGGGAGGCATGCGAACGCAGCCACTGGGGCCTTCGGTGGAGCTCCCTATGGGGCCACGAAACGTGTGAGGGGTGTGCCGAAATGGGTGGTGGGGAAGCATGCGAACGCAGCCACTGGCCTTCGGTGGAGCTCCCTATGGGGCCACGAGACGTGTGAGGGGTGTGCCGAAATGGGAGGAGGGAGGCATGCGAACCCTGCCACTGGCCTTCGGTGGAGAAACGACGCAAAAATAATAAAAAAGTCCCTATGGGGCCACGAAACGTGTGAGGGTGTGCCGAAATGGGTGGTGGGGAAGCATGCGAACCCTGCCACTGGGGCCTTCGGTGGAGCTGCTCCCTATGGGGCCACGAAGCGTGTGAGGGGTGTGCCGAAATGGGTGGTGGGGAGGCATGCGAACCCTGCCACTGGGGCCTTCGGTGGAGCTCCCTATGGGGCCACGAAACGTGAGAGGGGTGTGCCGAAATGGGTGGTGGGGGAGCATGCGAACCCTGCCACTAAGGCCTTCGGTGGAGCTCCCTATGGGGCCACGAAACGTGTGAGGGGTGTGTGCCGAAATGGGTGGTGGGGAGGCATGCGAACCCTGCCACTGGGGCCTTCGGTGGAGCTCCCTATGGGGCCACGAAACGTGTGAGGGGTGTGCCGAGATGGGTGGTGGGGAGGCATGCGACCCTGCCACTGGGGCCTTCGGTGGAGCTCCCTATGGGGCCACGAAACGTGTGAGGGGTGTGCCGACATGGGTGGTGGGGAGGCATGCAAACCCTGCCACTGGGGCCTTCGGTGGAGCTCCCTATGGGGCCACGAAACGTGTGAGGGGTGTGCCGAGATGGGTGGTGGGGAGGCATGCGAACCCTGCCACTGGGGCCTTCGGTGGAGCTCCCTATGGGGCCACGAAACGTGTGAGGGGTGTGCCGAGATGGGTGGTGGGGAGGCATGCGAACCCTAAGAGGGAGGAGGGCGAGGAGGAGGAGGAGGAGGAGAGGAGGAGAGGAACGCGGGGCACCGTCGCTTCAAAACGAGGACCCAACACCACAGGATGGTTGGGAATAATCGAAAGAGCACTAAAAATCGTCACCTCATTATTTTCTGACCATTCCTGAATATTCTTCCTGCAGAAGGACATGCCCGACTTAATGATGGCGTGTCGCTTGCCACATCCTTCTCGCCGCGCCACCCTGGGCGCGCCTGACACGTTCGTCTCCGCTCTCCCCACGGCGCCTCCACACTCCCCAAGACCCCATCGCTCTGTGAACAAGATCACGACGGGAGGTTGTTCGCTAACTTCGGCCTCTGGGGACCCTCACTGGGCCTCGGGGCCGTCAAAAACGGCGCAGGACGAAAAAACTGTCCCGGGGAAGGGGTCGAGACCTCTGGGGGTCGGCGTACCGAAAAACAAAAAATTAGCCTGGCGAAGGACCCAACCATATGCAGTTGAGAGTACCGCAACTGTGAATATCTTCTTCGGTGGAGCCCCCTATGGGGCCACGAAACGTGTGAGGGATGTGCCGAAATGGGTGTGCGGGGCGCATGCGGACGGCAGCCATGGGGCCTTCGGTGGAGCTCCCTATGGGGCCACGAAACGTGTGAGGGGTGTGCCGAAATGGGTGTGCGAGACGCATGCGGACGG
>CAUYUJ010019701.1:49066-96001 GCA_963575745.1 Prorocentrum cordatum
GTGGAGCTCCCTATGGTGCCACGAAAC
Source organism: Prorocentrum cordatum (assembly GCA_963575745.1). Lineage (NCBI taxonomy): Eukaryota > Dinophyceae > Prorocentrales > Prorocentraceae > Prorocentrum > Prorocentrum cordatum. The sequence goes on from CAUYUJ010019701.1 coordinate 49,094, forward strand.
GTGTGAGGGGTGTGCCGAAATGGGTGTGGGGGCGCATGCGAACCCAGTCACTGGGGCCTTCAGTGGAAATCCCCATGGGGCCACGAAACGTGTGAGGGATGTGCCGAAATGGGTGTTGGGGAGGCATACGAACCAGGCCACTGGGGCCTTCGGTGGAGCTCCCTATGGGGCCACGAAACGTGTGAGGGGTGTGCCGAAATGGGTGGTGGGGAGGCATGCGGACCCTGCCACTGGGGCCTTCGGTGGAGCTCCCTATGGGGCCACGAAACGTGTGAGGGGTGTGCCGAAATGGGTGGTGGGAGGCATGCGAACCCTGCCACTGGGGCCTTCGGTGGAGCTCCCTATGGGGCCACGAAACGTGTGAGGGGTGTGCCGAAATGGGTGGTGGGGAGGCATGCGGACCCTGCCACTGGGGCCTTCGGTGGAGCTCCCTATGGGGCCACGAAACGTGTGAGGGGTGTGCCGAAATGGGTGGTGGGGAGGCATGCGGACCCTGCCACTGGGGCCTTCGGTGGAGCTCCCTATGGGGCCACGAAACGTGTGAGGGGTGTGCCGAAATGGGTGGTGGGGAGGCATGCGAACCCTGCCACTGGGGCCTTCGGTGGAGCTCCCTATGGGGCCACGAAACGTGTGAGGGGTGTGCCGAAATCGTGATGATGATGATGATGATGATGATGATGATGATGATGATGATGATGATGATGATGATGATGATGATGATGATGATGATGATGATGATGATGATGATGATGATGATGATGATGATGATGATGATGATGATGGGAGGAGGGAGGGGGGGGAGGAGGAGGAGGTGAGGAACGCGGGGCGCCGTCTCTTCAAAACGAGGACCCAACACCACAGGATGGTTGGGAACAACAACAAGACAAATAGCGATAATAACAAGAATATGAATAATAAACAGAAAAAGAATAACAACAACAGCAACAACAATACTAATAAGAAGAAGACTAAAATTAGTACTAGTACTAATAAATATTATTCATACACACATACATAAAATAATGCATACAATAAAATATCATACCAATAATAATGATAATAATAATACGAATAATAATCATACTAATAATAGCAATACGAATAATAGCATCAACCACAACAAAACAAGAAGGAGAAGCGGCATAACATAAACATAAACTTTTGGCGCTCCGCGCGGTGTTCTTGGATCCGCGCTGGACCCCCCTCCCTGGCGCGCTCCGCGCAGGGGCGGCCCCCGAGGCGCCGCCAGGGGGGCCCAGAGCGGATCCGAGAAATCCGCACGGAGCGCTCAAAGTGTATATTCATGCCTTTTTTTTCCTTCTTCGACACACCCCGACAGCACACAGGGCCAGAGCGCGTCCCCACGCGACGTCTGCACAAGACCAAAAGCACCTGGCCGGGATGCGGGGCGGGATGGCTCCGGACGCCGAGGCGGCTCTCTTTTCTAATCGAGAGCAGCTGCCAGACTGTCGCCAGGGAAAACACCAAAGGACCACCTCACGGCCCAACTTAATGCGCTTCGGTCTCTGCGACTCGATCGGTATCCAGGCACGGGTTCCGAAGCTCTTCGCCAGAGCGATCCCCCAATGCCAATCCCAATCCAATCCCAAGAATCCTCGTCGCGGTCCCCCACCTGTACCACACACTCCGCATTCTCCACCTGCTACGTTGGAAAGATAGCGTGCACAAAAGCACGCTATCCATGTGAGGCGATCCCCCCGAGAGGGCCCCTGATGTGAACACCATCCTCCTGCCAGGGCTTCTTCGGTGCACGCCATCCCTGAGGTGGGGGATAGCGTGTAATGAGCGGGCTGGCAGCGCCACATCGCACGCTACCTTTCCAACGCCAGTCGTAGTCCACACCCCTGTCCCTTCCGGATAGCCCCCGACCCGATTGGAGGCATGGCGCGGCCACGAAAGCCTCCTCATCCTGCTCCTCCTCCTCCCCCTCCTCCTCCTCCTCCTCCTCCTCGATCCTCATACTCCAATTCCTCCTCCTCCTCCTCCTCCTCCTCATCCAGGCCCCTTCCTCCTCCCCCTCCTCCTCCTCCTCTTCCTCCTCATCCTCCTCATCATCGTCCAGAGGGGATGGGCCAAGCCTTCACTCCAGCCTCCAGCTCGGCCTTGTACTTTTCGGCCGGGCGGGACTGGAAGGCGACCGGCTTGCCCTCCGACGCCCCGCAGGCGTTGTCACTCTCAAACCCGGGCCCTCACTTGCTTCTCCTTCATGACCCTCGCCGCGCGCACGAAGCGTCTGCACTGCGATACTGATACTCTGCCGCTGCGGAAGGGCCGTCGCAGCGATGCCCAAAGGCTGATGATAAAGCAAGGCTCAGGGAAGAGGCAGGTCAGAATCGGTTCCACAACGCGCGGCACGGTTGCAATTTGACCAGCTCACGACAGCTCGACGAAGCTGCAGAAACGTGTAGGTTAAAAATCACTTTCGGGCGAGGATAAAAATCAAAAGACGGAGGGGAAAAAAGTAGTAAAGAAGAAGGAAGGCATCGACGAGGCAGGAGGAAGAGACGTGGAGGGAGGCAGCAGCGAGCACAGAAAGACGCGACGGCTCACGCTAGGGCCTGCGCTGGTGCCGCGCACAAAACGGCGGGGAACGCACGCAGGGGGGGGGGTCGAGGACGCGGCGCCGCAATCCCCCCCCCGCTCTTGCCCTCTGAGCCCCCCCCCCTCCACGGAGCTCGTCTTGCCCATGCCGCACTCCTCGGCGGGCTGGACAAGGGAGAACATCCTCCTCCTCCTCCTCCTCCCCCTCCTCCTCCTCCTCCTCCTCCTCATCCAGGCCCCTTCCTCCTCCTCCTCCTCCTCCTCCTCCTCCTCCTCCTCCTCCTCCTCCTCCTCCTCCTCCTCGATCCTCGATCCTCGATCCTCGACCGTCCCTCCTCGACCTCCGTTCCTCCTCCGCCTCCTCCTCCTCCTCCTCCTCCACCTCCAGGGCGAGCGGAGGCGAAGGCAGTGAAGAAGCGAAGCCCTGTCTGAAAAGCCCGCGTGGGGCAGGACAAAAACTACTGCACGTTCAGATTGACAGCTCTCTGGATCACACCGCGCCCGCCCAAGAGGCATAATTAGGAACTATATCGCGCCAGGCATCACGGGTTTTAGCTTTCTGCTTCCACTCTGCGTGACAGGAGGCAACAGAGGGCCAGGAAGAAGAGCTGAAGAGGGACGAAGACGAGGACGACGACGAATACCACGACTATTACCACGACGGCAACACGTCGACGACGACCATGGCAAGGGCAACGGTAATGACACAACCGGCTCTGCGCAGGCGCCTGCGGAACCGTTCGGAGCGAGATCTTTGGACTTGCAAGTAAACCGCGCGTTTGGAAAAAACAGAGGCGCACAGTCGAAACATGGCAACACAAACGTGGATCAAGAAGACGAGCCTCTTCGCCGAAGGCCCGAAGACTCTCCGTTCCACTGCGATCTCATCCCCCCACTTCCGACATGGATGTGCATCTGCCCCGCTCATGAGATCTGCACACGCCGGCTAGAATGCGGCCGAAGACCAACACGATGCTCGCAGCTCGCCTGTCAACCCCCATTTTGCTGGATACCCTCAGGGTGCACTCCCATTCAAGCCCGCCCAGCGTGGGCACAACCAGCGGGCGCACTGGGTGCTACAATTGGCAGCTCTGCAACTGCGGCAGATCAAGCTGGTTCATCCTGGAAATGACCTCGACGGCAGGGCGGCCAAGACGCGGGGGGGCGACATTTGAGAGCGATCCTTGAAGTAGTTCCACGCTTTCGCGTTGCCCCCGATCGCCATCTGCGCACACAGAAGATCACAAAAACCACGCCAAGGCATGGTCCATCAACAAGCCAGGCACGTCCCTCCTCATTGCTGCTCCTCCCACTGCTCCTTTGCCTCCACCTCCACCTCATCCTCCACCTCCTGCTCCTCCTCCTCCTCCCCCACCTCTGCCTCCTCCACCTCCACCTCCACCTCCACCTCCACCTCCACCTCCTCCACCTCCTACTTGTCCTTCTCCTCCACCTCCACCTCCACCTCCACCACCGCGTCCTTCCTCTTCATCATCATCACCACCACCACCATCATCATCATCACCACCGCCACCACACCACCACCACCATCACCACCATCACCGTCATCACTAACAACAACAACCACAACAACAACAACAACAACAACAACAACAACAATCATTTTACCCGAACGCTCAGTGTTCTCCCCAGTGCCAGGGTTTTATTGCGACGCCAGCCAATACCCCCACTTCGTGGGGGGGCAATGCAAGCTCTACCAAACATCCACACGACTCTCGGGAACCACCCACACCCAGCTTCCCGCCCTATGACGTCAGGACACTTCACTTCGTGGCGCGCGGACGATCGTGGATACTACACTGGCGTGGAGTACACACCCGCAGAGGTTGATCACTTGTTTGGGCCCCGAGGGGGGAAGCCTCCTGGCGCCGCATGGGGTCCTCTTGAGAGGCTTTGGGGGGCTTCTTGAAACCATGTTGGGGCCTCTTGGGGGCTTGTTGGATCCTCCCGGAAGACTCTGGGAGCCGCTTGGACGCCTCCTGGGGCCATCTTGGGGGCCTCTTGGAGCCAACTTGGAGCCTCTTTGGAACCTCTTGGGGCCCTCTTGGAGTCCTCTTGGGGCCTCTTGGGACCAGTAGCTCGCGCGAGCTCATGTAACATAAATGTTGGAAAACCATTGTTTTTTTTTAAAGGATTCGGACAGCGCGCGCGGGGGGAAATTTTGAAAAGTCTTGCAGCTGTTTTTCGAGGACCTACGGTGCGATTCGTGTGATTTTATGATGCGCGGTGCTAAAATTCTGAAAACCCAATGATTTTTGGAGGTTTCGGCGTGCGCGCGCAAAGAAAAAACGAATATGTCCCGCATAATATTTTTTGACAGGGATGATGGCCCTGGCAGATGCGCAAACGTTGTCGCAGAAGTTCGAAAAAGTTGCTCGCAAAAGACCGTTTAACAGAATTGTTTAAAAAGTGTTGGTTTTCCTAGGAATCCGCAAGAGCGCGCGGAAGAACATTTTGACAATTTTTTCTTAAAAAACCATTGGGTTTTTGATGTTTTTATGTTAAAAACGTTACGAAACCTAAGGTTTTGGAAGGATTTCGTCTTGCGCGCACGAATGTCCACTTTACCTTATTTTTTGCAAGGGATTCTTGCAATTTGATCAAGTAAGAACAAGAATTTTCATTTTATAGTATTTTTTACAAGGGAAAGCGGGGGGGAACAAAACAACCGGATCCGGACACAATCGTTTTGCCTGAGACTTCCTCACGAAAATGATGAAAATGTAGCTGCGGCCTAGGCGCGGCGGGGGGGCCGTGCACCAGGGGTCCCAACAATAATTATTCTTAAGAAGAAATAATGTTCAACGACATCATCAACAACAACAACAACAACAGCGACAGCAGCAGCAACAACAATAATGAAAAAGCCACATTAGCAACAGTAACAGTAACAGCAACAGCAGCAACAACAACAGCAATAGAAATCGCAACAGCAACAACAACAGCAGCAAACATAACAACAGCAGCAACAACAACGGAAATTACAACAACAGTATTCACAACCGCACGAATTACAATAACCATAACATCAACACTAACAACACCAACAACAACAACAGCAACAACAGCAAGAACAAGGACGCCGTCGTCGTCATCATCATGCTCAGGTTCATGATCAGCATCGTCAGCATCACCATCAGCACCATCATCACCATCATCATCGTTATCGTAATCGTTATCGTCGTCATCAGTATCATCCTCAAAAACATCATTAACATGATCAGCATCATCACCGTCGCCATCACCATCACCATCATCACCATCACCATCACCATCATCAGCATCAGCATCAGCATCATGATCATGATCATCATCATCATCATCATCAGCAGCAGCAGCAGCAGCAGCATCATCCTTCACCCCTTCTCCTTCCACATCTTTCCTCAGCCCTACTCCTTCCTCTTCATCACCCTCCTCCCTCCCCTGAGATCCGACGTTGCAGAAAAAATACATCACCGCAAAAAAACATCACCGGAGCCCCAGACCCTTTCTTTCTGCGACATTTTTCGAGCCAGATCGATGTGTGAGGATCCCAGAGCCCGAAACTGGGCAAAAACGCCCGATCTGCAAAAAATGCCCCGGCGACATGGGCGTGGAGAAAGTCAGGCTCCAAATCGAGCCGCATCGCCGATCTCCGACCCCATCTGGGAGGCCTAGACACCTGCGCCTCCGCCCGCGGCCCTGGCATCCGCCCCTCCTCACCACGGGCGCCCGCGGGGCCCCCGGCGTGCGAGCCGCTCCGAGCACCGGGCGCCCCCCGGTGCTCCGGGCCCTCACCCGCCCGAGCTTCGACCCCGCCGCGGCGGTGCGGATGCGGCAGGAGCAGGCGACCCAGGATCGTAAAATCGGGTCGAACTGAGGTGCTCTGCGGCAGCTCATGGGAGCCTCTTGCACGACCCTGCTGGCTCTTGCGGAATCGCGCTCTGCATCGGCGGGAACCGACGCTGCTCGACGCGTAAAGGGCGCCATCTCATCGCCTGACCAGACGCTGATCGACGCGAACGTGCTCTCGAGACGAAATTACGGGGGGGGCACACGAGGCCCCCACAGCGTGCTGCCGGAGGACTGTGTGTCGGATCGGGCCGCAGCGGCTCGGAGTCACGAGCGAATCGGATCGGCTGCGCCAGGGTATGCACGACAGCGCCACGCAAGCGTCGGGTCGCATCGGGCCGCTGGAAGATCGCGATCAGATCGGATCATGGCTGCCGACGTCGAGAAGTCGAATCGGATCGATGAGGTCGACATGGAGCCTTGGTGGCGAAGGCGCTCTTGCGTCGGCCCGTCCAGATGGGCGGAAAATGGCTGGAGTGGCTGGCTTACGTACTAGAATAACAAGATGGGCCCAAGGGACCTCCTCCTCCTCCTCCTCCTTCTCCTCCTCCTCCTCCTTCTCCTCCTCCTCCTCTTCCTCCTTCTCCTCGCTCGCCACGAGCACACCCAACATATAGTACCAGTGATACGAGTTGGGCCGGCGGAGTGAGCGAAGCGATCCGCCGCCCCACCAGGTACGGCGTGTGAGATCCCCGCCGCATGGTCTGCAAGGACCAATTCCCCCCGGGTCATCATACATACTTACTCATCCTACCCTCTCCGCGGCCTGCTCATTCGGCCTGCCAGGGGGCCCCGGCTGCGGACTGGGCATCCGCTGGCCGCCATTGTGACCACAACTCACGCACGCCTTCGCACAGGAGACCTCTGGACGCTTCTCTGGGGGCCCTCCTGGGCAGTCTGTGGTGCCTTTCGGAGCCCTCTTGGGCTCATTTGGCCTGTCCCAGGAGCCCACTGGGACCGTCGCGGAGCCCACTGGGACCCCTCTTCGAGTCATGTTGGGCCGAAAACCCGACGATGGCAAAAAAAAAAAAAACAATGAATATAAATGATGTTTGCCGTTTCGGGCTTCCCTTTGCGCCTCTTGTAGCTCTCTTGGAGCCGCTTCTGACACTCGTCCAGCCTATCTGGACGCGTGGGCATATCTTCCACCGACCCCAGACCGTCCAAAGGCCTCTTGGAGCCATCTTGTTCGATGTTCTTTTCTCCCCCGCATCACCAGAAATACCATCTCTGAGTATATCACAAGGGCAACGAGCCCATGCATCCCACGACGGACAACGTTGTGCCCAATCGGAGAAGAGAGGGAGGCGGAAAAAGGAGCGGGGCTATTAGTTCGAGCAAAACCACGACAAGACATCGTCGCATTGGACAGATATGCAAGCCGTGCGCTACACTCGCCGTCAGTTTCGCGGCTGGCGCCAGACGCAAACGAGTGGGAAGTAAAAGCACGCCCCAAAGATGGACAACTTAAGCCAGAGGGTAAAAGGCAATGCCGATGGCGTCCCACATTGGCACCCTATCGCTGGCGCATCGTACGTCGACGACACAATAACTAGCGCACGATCAGGTAACTACTCACACAATACCAAAAAAGTACTCAGGTCTGGTCGACTGAAAAATGAATGGCAATGCCGGCGGTGCATGAGCAGCTCGGCCTCAGAACTGCCGCGCGATCGCTATGCTGCGGCCAAGGCCGAGTCCTCCTGAATGCTGCCGAGGAGCTTGTCCTGCTTACTCTGCCCGCTCTTCTGCCGCTGGAACTCGCTGGCTCCGCTCAGCTGCCGCTCGAACTGCGACTCCAAAGCCACCGACTGCTGGATTGTGTCCCCTTGAGAATGGACATAGAGATCGTGGACAAGGGCGAGGCTGCAGTACAGGCCCGAAGGCATGAGGAGGGTCCAGAGCTTGAAGGCGTTGTACGCGATGGAGCCCAAGCACGCGCCTCCTATGAATCCGGCAAGGAGAAGACTCATGAGAATCACCTTGTTTCTGTCCGCGGTATGCTCTTCCCAATCTTCTGGCGCAAAGTTCCTGCATTTCGTCAAAAACCTGGCGATGATTCGACCAATGGCCAAGCCCAGGTCCGTGCCCGTTCCAGTCATGTGGGTCGTGCGAATGACGTTTCCGCTCCAAGACGAGCAGAGCCCGTTCTGGAGGCCGCAGCCAAGGGCCAAAAGGTGCGCGCCGAGAATACCGTGGCCGCGCAAGACTATCGGACTGGCCATGATGAGCGCGAGTATCATGAGGACAGACGAGTAGGGCGCCTTGCCGATCTTAAGCGTCGCCTTGGGGATGAGCAGGCCGCACAGGGTTGACCCGATGATGAAGTCAAGAACGAGCAGCGCGGGCGTTGGCACATCCCCAGGCTGGTCTCCAAACTGGCGGAGCCCGATCGCCGTGGAAGAGCCGGAGACGTGGCTGACGTACGTGCTGAACTTGGCGAACGCCACAGCATTGACCATTCCAGCGCAGATCGCCAAGGTCAAACCGCTCACGTGCACGCCGATCTTCTCACTGTTGTTGCTGATGGCCTCGAGCACGGCAAGCCTATCCTGGAGCGCAGCGCGGAAATGGCGGCTGTCGAGCGCTTCGCCTATTGACCCCATAGCCTCGTCGCTGATCATCAGTGACTCCGAGCGTTGCAACGTGCTGGGCATCTTCGCGTAAAAGTGAACCTTCTTGCACGCGAGCGAGCAAGGAAGACACTGAACCACTGGATTTAGCTCGGTGACTTCAGCCAAAATGGCTTGAGCCAGAATGGCCAGGAGGGCCTACTGGAGCCATCTTGGCTCGTGCGGCAGCCCTTTGGGCAGCCTCTTGGCCCGTCTGGGGAGCGGCCAGGGGGGTCTCCGGAGAGCATTCAACTTCCGATGCTCCCTTGAACCTCTCCAGGAGGCGGGGCCCAGCGCCGATCCGCGAAATCCGCGCTGGACCTCCGAGGTCTCACCTCTCCTCCTCCTCCTCCTGCTCCTCCTCCTCCTCCTCCTCCTCCTCCTCCTCCTCCTCCTCCTCCTCCTCCTCCTCCTCCTCCTCCTCTCCAGTATTCTTCTTCGGTTGTGTCATCCGTTTCTAGAGGGCTCCTAGATGGGGTCCGATGCATCGCCGCATCGGCGATGCATCAGACCCCCACGACACCCCCGAGAGGCCCCACAAGGCGACCAAGGGGGCCCCAGAGGCCGCCATGCCCCCGAGAAGCCGCCCAAGATACCCCAAGGAGCCTCCCAAAGAGTCCTCTTGTCCACGACCCTCTGTCCGAAGGCGCCCCTGCTGCCCCAAGCCCCCTCCCCGCGGACCCGTCTGAGAAGCCGAAATCGAAATCCGTAGCTCCCTTCTTTCGCTGTCCCCTTTGTTGTGACATCTGGGCGGCCTTTACCGCTGCCTGCGAATATCGCGGGGCCTTCTTGGGCAGTTTCTGAATATTCGTGGACCCCCTTTGTGCCATCTTCAACCCCATGTGGCGCCCTTCGCTGTTTAGACCCCCCAGTCCGCCTTCAACACCCAACCGCTGGCTCCGCGTTCCCCCCCAAAAAATGCGCCTGCGGTGTCTGCCCCCGAAGGGGCGTCAACTGAATAACAAATAGGCCCAAGAGAGCGCCAAGATGGCCCAAGAGACCTCCATGACGGTCACACAACGGCCCCAAACTAGCCCTGGAGGCCTCCACCACGGTGCCACTCGTCAACCTCTTTCCACTTCGGTCGTCCTGGGTGACATCTTCCAGGGTCGGCGGAACATGCCCCAAGGCCTTCGACCTACGGCATAGCCTTCCAGAGGGCCGCGCTGTTGTCTGGGCCCCCTCGGCTGCGTTCCACGCGCCCAGGAGAGGGGCCTGGCGCCGATCTGGGGAGCCCGCGCGGATCTCCGACACTTGGCGCGCAACTTCTTCTTGTTCGATGCTTGTCACGACCATCAGTAAACGTAGGGGGCGATTGACCCTGCAGACAAGCGCGTCCCACGATTCGCAAAGTAAATAGTCGCAAATCGCCTGGATCCGCCGCGGGGGATTAACGATATATAACATCAAGGCAAACCAGCGTTTTGGGTGACGTTTGCGAGTAGACACTTTGCGAGTAGTGGAACGCGCTCGGTGATACAATGATCGCGCTACTAACAGGAACGCTGAACTCGCCGGCCCAGCGGGCCCAAGACGTGCTGGAAGCCCCGGCAAAAAAAAGTTGCCAAGAGCGTTGCAAGAGCACCCCACGGTGCGCGCAGGAGCACTCAAGAGGGTCCGACACGGCCCACGAGCGCCCCGAGACGTTGAAGATGGTTTATTGATGGTCCACGCGGTCTTCCTAACGCCTCTAGACGCCTCCAGAGCACAAGGAAGCAACCATCCGCGTTGGTGCCCATCGATATTCAGCGTTGGTGCCCACCGATGTGTTCCAAAGATTGGGGCATTTCTGCTCTCTCGCGGTTCCGACCGTCCGGGACGGCCCACGGGGCCCCAAGGAGCGCCCCAAGACAGCCCAAGAGGCTCCCAGGAACCCCCCAACCACGGTCCAAGAGGGCCCCAAGGTGGCCCAAAGAGGCCCCCAAGAGGGCTCAAGAGGGCCCCCAATAGGGGGCCAGGAGGGGGAGCCCGAACTGTGATGTTGAGCCTTTCCCTAAAGATGGCCACGGAGACTGCCAAAGGCCCACAAGAGGCCCCCAGAGGACCCCGAACCCCCACAAGAGGCATCAAGAGGCCCCACGAGGCTCCAAAAATGCCCCCACGAGCACGCAGGCAAGTGCCAACGATGCTGCAACATGGGCCAGCGGAGTGACTGAAGCGATTGACGCAGAAACGAAAAGGCTTTCGAGCCATGTTGAACTGAAAACCCGAAGAAGCGCAAAATCTTCGAAACCAAGCGGATGTTCACGATTCTGACCGCATCTGGCTTATAATTCTGCCTATTGGAAGTCTCTTGGGAGCTCTTGTGACAATGTTGGGGCCTCTCCGGCCATCGTGGAATATGATTGAAGCCTATTGGGCCGTCCTCAAGGCATCGAGAAGCTCTAGGACCGTCGGGCCACCCTCTTGGAATCCTTTTCAGCCGTCCAGGACGCCCCCTCAACCCCCAAGAGCATCTGTAAGGGGTCAAAACTGATGTTCCGACGCCCTTTTTGCCACTCACTGTTTCTCTCGCGATGTCCTCAGCAGCTTGGGACACCTGACGGGTGATCTGTCGAGCTGTTTTCAGGGCCTTGGGGCCATCCTGGCCGGTTTGGAGAAATTATCCGACCCTCTGGGGCCGTGTTGGACACCTGTTTACGTGGCCCCCTTCTGCTTTCACATGCCTCCAAAAATCTGTTCACGGTCGTCCCACCTGGTTCCTTTTGCATCCCAGCAACCACGTTCGACAAAAATGGGCCGCTGGAGTCTATCCCCTCAGGGGTGTTTAACCCGTCGTCGTGGTGGTCGTCGAGGTATTCGTCGTCGTTACCGTCGTCGTCCATGTTTTCGTGGTCGCCGTCGCTTCCCTCATCCTCCTCCACCTCCATCTGAACATACACCTGAACCTGCCCACACTCCTGACTCCCCCTCCTCCTGTGCGCCCTCTTCGTTCCCCTTCCCCCCACAAGCCCCTCACAATCACGTCACCTCACCCTCCACGCATCTCGCTCGCACTCCTCCCACTCCTCATGCTCTTCTCCTCCACAGATTCATCCTCTCCTCCTCCTCCTCCTCCTCCTCCTCCTCCTCCTGTGGATCCTCCTTGTCTTCCTCCTCCTCCTCCTCCTCCTCCTCCTCCTCCTCCTCCTCCTCCTTCATATTCATCCTATCCTCCTCCTGTGGACCTTCCCCCTGCCCCTCTGCAGTTCCGCATGCCCCCTCATGGGCAACCTCCGCCCTCCCCGAACACGTGGTCATCCCTGGCCTCCTCCGCCTCCCCTGTATGGGTCTCCTTACATATCCTGCTAAGCTTCCGTTCGCGCACGAGCTCTACACGGCGGGTGGAAACAGTGGGTAATACCATGAAGCATGAAGACGGACGAAGTATATGGGGTTCAGACCCTCCCAGAGAATGACACACCATAGCAAGAGCACATCGAGCCTTGAAATGGGAAAGCGCCCAAAGCAGATTGGGTTTTGGGAACAAAAAATGTGTCCAACAACCGACGAGTAGTCCCTGACACAAGCGACCAGACCCAAAGAAAGTGGAAAGGCGTTGCCTGCCCCCTCGGGGGCGCTCCAGTGAACAAGGAACGAGACGGGGTTCTTGCGGCAGCGGCGAGCCTCGGCCACGACTAGGCTCCCCGACATCGAGATGTTGTGGCAACTCATTGGCGCCTCCCGCGTCATGTTGCTGGCTCTTGCGAATTGACGCTGACCGACGCAAATCGACACTACATCGGCGTTAGCTAGCGCTAAATCGGCGTTCATCAACGCTAAAACGGCGCTCTCTCATCGGCTACCAGACGCTAACGCACGCAAATGCCTTCGAAAGACGGAACTGGAGGAGGAGGAGGAGGAGGAGGAGGAGGGGGAGGAGGAGGAGGAGGAGGAGAGGAGGAGGAAGAGCAGGAGGAGGAGGAAACACTTAGAAGACACTTCCCGAAGCAACTGGGGTCGCGCGAAAGGGGGGGGGGGGGGGCACGCCGCGGCCCCACGGCCGCGCCCTCGCCCGCGGGCACAGCGACTCGCGCGGGCCTGTCCCACAGGCGACGGCCTTTCTCGCACGGGCAGACACTATGCCCTAGCAGGGCGGCCACTGCCCGTCCGCGCCCTCTCGAGCGCCCCTTCTCGCGCGGAGGCTGCCACTGCCCTCGCAACGCCTCTCTCGCGCGAGCTGGCAGCACCCGCGGACGGCTGCCACTGCGCTCGGCGAGGGCGGGGTCCACGGCAGCGGCGGGGTGCGTAGAGTTAGCAGCAGAGAAACCCGCCGCTTGCCGCACCCTCGCCCTGGCGCCCCGCGTCTCAACACTTGGCTGGGCGCCCCCTTCCCCCGCGAGCCCCGCGCTTTGCGCGGGCCGTGATGCATGGCCTGCGCAGCACCCTCTGCTGCTGTCCTGCATCAGCCTCGCGCGTGGGCCTCGACTGGCACGGCAGCCACTTGCTGGCGATGACCCGCCGCGCTGCCCACATCGCCTGGCTGACCCCTCTCCCGCGCTCCTTCTCGCACGCGCTGCCCCCAGCGCTGTAGCTTGATGTTGGGCTCTAGCTTCGCCTGCCCCTTCTTCTCGCGCGTCCTGGCCCAAACGCTGTAGCTGATGGCAGAGGGCTCGACCTTCGCCCCCCACTTCTCGCACGCGCTGCCCCCATCGCTGTAGCTGACGATATGGGGCTCTAGCCTCGCCTGCCCCATGTCGCACGCCCCGGCCCCAAAGCTGCAGCTGCGGGTGCCGGGCTCTACCTTCGCCCCCCACTTCCCGCACGCGCTGTTCCCAGGCTCGTCCTTCGCCTTCTGGTGCCACTGCCCGTCCTTTTGGCACTGCTCGCCCTTCTCGCGCGCACAACGTCCGTCGCGCGAGGCGACCACTGCCCGTCCGCCAGAGGCTGCCACTGTCCGTCCACTTGAGGCTGCCACTGCTTGTCCATCTCGCACGCTCAAGGCTGCCACTTCCAGCCCCCATCACAAACCCTAGCCCAAAACTCCTGTCGGCCGCCCTGGCATCCTCCACGCTCGAGGCTGCCACTGCCCGTCCTTCTCGCACGCGCGGGGTCCGACTTCTTGAGGCTGCCACCGCCCGTACTTCTCGCAAGGTCGGCCCTGGCCCTCACAGAGCTGCCACTGCCCGCTCTTCTCGCACGCACAAGGCCCGACCCCTCTCAGCTGCCACTGCCCGCCCGGTTGAGGCGACCACTGCCTGTCCACCTGAGGCTGCTGAGGCTGCCGCTGCCCGTCCTTCTCGCACGTACAGTCATCGCACTCTCGGCGCTGCCACTGCCAGCCCTTCGCGCACACCCTGATCCCCGCGCTGTAGCTGATGGTGCTTGGCTCTGCCCACTAATGTGGCTACAGTAGTCGGGCTCCAGCTTTGCCTCTTGCCCGTTCTTTTTACACGAGCTCCCCGCACGACGCTGTCACTGCCCTGCATCATCGGCCTTCCTGGCTTCCTCTGCCTTCTTAGCCTCCGCGGCCTTCCTGGCCTCCTCTGCCTCGTCCGCGTAGCCCTGCACCCACTGCAGGCCCCACCACGGCTCCTCGGCTGTCGTCGCTGCCTCGCCCGCTCCGATCTCTACGCTGCAGCGGATGGCGTCGGGCTCGACCTTCGCCTCCCAAGACTGCCACTGCGCGCTAAAGTGCCAGCTGAAGTCCAGCTCCGTTTGCCTGCACGTTGCCAGGCGCAGGAGCCGCCACGCGCGCCGTCGGCTGCTGCTTGGGCGCCTCTCACAACTCGGGGGCGCACACGAGCTCTCGCCTCCAGCCATCGGCGGCACCTGCCTTCGCGCCTTCCCTCGGCGCTCGGGGCGTCCTGTGATCGCGGGCCCGGCCGCGCCCGCCGCGGGGGGAAACGGCAGCGCGGGGCCTCGCTGGGAGGCCACCTAGGAGGAGGAGGGGAGGAGGAGGAGGAGGAGGAGAAGGAGGAGGAGGAGGAGGAGGAGGAGGGGGGCGGGGAGGAGGACGGGGGAGGAGGAGAAGGAGAAGGGGTGAGTTGGGGGGAGGAAAGAGGATGAGGGGGCGAAAAAGGAGGGGGGAGGAGGGAGGAGAAGAGGAGGAGGAGGAGGAGGAGGAGGAGGAGGGAGGAGGAAGAAAAGAAGGAGAAGGAGGAGGTGGGGAGATGGGGAGGTGGTGGGGAAAGGGTAGAGGGCGGAGAAGGGGCGGAGGGGGGAGGAGCGAAGAAGAGTGGAGAGGAAGAGTAGTCAGGTTCGCGTTACTGAAGCTTTGTGGGCGTCTGCGGGGCTTCCCGTCACCACGGCCGATTCCGCATGTAAAGTCCGGGCAGAACACGACCCAGGAGAGATCCTGGGGCCAACTTCTGGGAAGGAGGATGAGGAGGAGGCGGAGGAGAAGGAAGAGGGGGAGGAGGAGTAAGATTGTAAACCCAAGATTCACCAACGATGCAGGGATAAAGCCTCCCTCCGAGCTCCCTCTTCATAGGCATCTACAAAGATTCACGTCCACTGCGGAAAATGCCCCGTTGGGGGACAACCGTTGCAAAACCCTCAAGCGTGCCAAAACACCATTGTCGGAACTCTCGGAACTTCAACGCCACGAATCAACCTCACTGCTGCGTCATGACGATGCTAAATCGCGCCAAATAACCATCCCTTGGACTTCAACACCGCGAATCAACGTAACTGTTGCGCCCTGACACTCCTGAAACACTCCTAAACACAATTTCCGGCACGATAACCATGGAAATCGGTGAAACCCTTGCACATTGTTGAAGCGGATGTGCGCGGCGCTAGGGCGAGAGCCACATGTTGACAAAGAACTCCCTCAATCCGTGAAACTGTTGCATATTACAAGCTTCAGGATCAGAAATGGAAAGGAAGTCTCTGGCGAAACGCCCAGCCCGTCCTTTCGACCAGCCTAGGGGTGCGATAGGAATGGAGGAGGAGGAGGAGGAGGAGGAGGGGGAGGAGGAGGAGGAAGACGGGCAGGAGGAGGGGGAGGAGGATGGGGGAGGGGGGAGAAGAGAGGAGGGGCGGAAGAGGGAGGGGGAGGGAGGGGGGAGCGAGGACGAGGAGGATACGATGCGGTGCGATATACAAGCACTGCTACAGCTTTGAGCCTTCCTTGCCTCACCGTCCCTGTCCATTCAGGCCGTCAAAGCTTTACCAAAACACTATACCCCCTGCAAACCAGCAGGCGAGGACGTCGCTCGGGCCCTCAGGGACACCCTAACAACACCAGAGCAGTACCGACAGGGGCCCCCGTCAAACATCTCCAGTTGCATGCAGGTGGATTCATGAACTGCCTGCCACAGCCTGGCAGGACCAGCAAGCACTTATGGATACAGTCACGCATGTTGTTTAGCTGGGAGGAAGAGGAGGAGGAGGAGGCGGAGGTGGTGGTGGTGGTGGAAAACGTTGACGAAGACGACGAAGACGACGACGACGATGACGACGAAGAGGGGGGGAGGTGAGGAGGTTGAGAAGGGGATGAGGAGAAGGATGAAATGGAGGTGTAGGAGGAGGAGGAGGAGGAGGAGGAGGAGGAGGAGGAGGAGGAGGAGGACGAGGAGGAGGAGGAGGAGGGGAGGGGAAGGGGGAGAAGGAGGAGGAGGAGGATCGAACAGGGGGAGGAGGACGAGGAGGAGGAGGAGGAGGAGGATGGAAGAGGGGGAGGAGGACGAGGAGGAGGAGAAGGAGGAGGAGGAGGAGGAGAAGGACTGAGGAGGGGGGGAGGAGGTTGAGGAGAGGGGGGAGTAAGAGAAGGCGGTGGAAGTGGAGGTGGGGGGAAGGCGGAGGGGAGGAAAGGGAGGAGGGGAGGAGGAGGAGGAGGAGGAGGAGGAGGAGGAGGAGGAGGAGGGGGAGGAGGAGGGAAGGAGGAGGGGCCGAGGGGAAGAGCTCTCCTCCTACAGTCTGGGCTCCTTGGAGGGAGCCCGATACTTCCCCCACGGGCCAACCTCCTCGAAGGACGCCGCGGAACCTTCCTCATGTCCTTTTTCCCTTCTCCTCTCCTCTGTCCTCCTTCGTCCTCCGTCCACCTTCGTGTTTCGCCGCCTGCTCCTCTTTCTCCTCCTCCGCCTCCGTCCTGAGTCCTGCGTCCTCCGTCCTGAGTCCTCCGCCTCCTCCTCCTTCTCCTCTTCCTCCACCGCGTCCGCCTCCACCACCGTCCTCCGCTTCCTCCCCGTCCCGTTCCTTATACACAACTCCTCCCTGTCGCATCCCCAGGCGTGTCGGCTGGGCAGCTGGGCGTCTCGCCTGAGACTTCCTCACTCCCTATGTTCCTGAAGCTCAAACCTTGCCATCGCTTCGAGGATGGAGGCGGGGTGGTTTTCAAAATGTGGACCTCGCCTTAACGCCGCGAACAATCATCCAAAAGTTCGCACCAGCTTCACGGATGGATGGAGGAGCCTTTTCAAAACGGTGCTCTCGCCTTGGCGCGGCGCAGATTCGTCTGATGATTGCGCAACACTTTCACAAAGGCCAACCTTTTCAAAATGAGCCGTTCACCTCAGCACCACGCACATTCGTCGTAAGGTTCGGAACATCTTCAGGGATGGAGGGGTGGTCCTTGTGGCTCTCACAATAGCACCGCGCACACTCGTCTTTAACTTTTGCCACAGGTTCGGGAATGGAGGGCGGTTCCTTTTCAGAGTGGGGCTCGCCTTGCGCCACGCACGTTCGTGGCAAAGCCGAAAACAATTACAAAGAAAGATGGAGCACAGGTCGTTTTCAAAATGGGGCTCTCGCCTTAGCGCCGCGCACAGCTTGTTTCTCTAAAAGCATGCAGCAGTTAGAAGGATAGAGGATGGCTCCTTTTCCAAATGGGACGCTCGCTTCAAGCTCCCCTCACTTTAAGGACCAACACCTTGAACACATGTAGCACTGCACGGATCAAGAGTAGCTCACCTTCCAGATAGAGCTCTCGATTGATATGTCCTCGAAGCGGATGGGGGTCGGTCCTGTTTTTCGAAAGGGGGATAATGCTGGACACCTCGTTGAACTGTAAGATCGAAGTACTCGCGTTCGTGATTACGCGCCATAAGGATCCAAGTCTGTTCCTTTTCAAGACGGGGCCCTCGCAAAAATAGCAGGCCCATATGGCGCTGGCCTTACCAGCGGAGAACTTCTTCTGAAGAGAAGGACAACGGAAGGGAGGGTGTAGTGCCGAATCGCTGGTGTATCGTGGAATGATCCTCCTCATCATCCTTTCTCCTCCTCCTCCTCCTCCTCCTCCTCCTCCTCCTCCTCCTCCTCCCCCTCCTCCTGCTCCTCCACCTCCTCCTCCTCCTCCTCCTCCTACTCCTCCACCTCCTCCTCCTCCTCCTCCTCCTACTCCTCCTAGCTCTCCTCCCCCTCCTCTGCCTCCCCTCCTCCTCCTCCTCCTCCTCCTCCTCCTCCTCCTCCTCCTCCTCCTCCTCCTCCTCCTCCTCCTGCTCACCCATCCGCCTCCTCCTGCTCCTCCTGCTCCTCCTGCTCCCCAGTCCCAACTCCTCCCACTTTCTTTCGCAGAGCCCTGGTCCTTGCGAGCACGACAGCCTGCCATCAAAAACTGCCCCCCCCCTCCTTCCCACTCGCGCCCCCCCTCCCTCTGCTCATCCTCCCCCTCCCCTTCCCCTGGTGTGAGCGACGACCCAGGAGCGGAGTCGGGACAGCGCCGGTGGCGAAAGTCATCCCCCCGCCGCGCACGCTAGCCTGCACCAGCTGGTCTGGGTAGAACTTGTCCATGTCCACGCTCCTGGGATGACTCCAACGCATTCGGGCAGCCTCCTAACCCAGTAGGTTGGGGTAGAAAACGGAGGAGGAGGAGGAGTAGGAGGAGGAGGAGGAGGAGGAAGAGGAGGCGGAGGGGAAGGAGTAGGAGGACGATGAGGAGAAGCAGGAGAGAAGATGAAAGAGGAGGAGGAGGAGGAGGAGGAGGAGGAGGAGGGGAAGGAAGAGGGGGAGGGGGGGAGGGGGAGGAGGAGTAGGAGGAGGAGGTGGAGGAGGAGGCGGAGAATGTGGAGCGAAGGAGGAGGAGGAGGAGGAGGAGGAGGAGGAGGAGGAGAGCGGGCGGTTTTCCGAAGGCACTCGAGTGCGGTGTTCACAAAAGCCGTGTCGGAAGAAGGCGAACAATGGGGCTAAGGCGGGTCTGGGCCAGGCCTGGGCTGGGTCCCAGCCAGGCTAGGTCCAGGCCACTCTTGGAGTGTTGGGGGAGGGCCTGGAGGTTGGGCCCCGATCCCAAAACCAGCCCCCTAGGACTACATAGGAGAAAAGCAATCCTATCAGCGGGCATGCGAGAGGACAACCGAGAGGAAACATGACTCTGTCCGTGGACAAGATAGGGTTGCAAATGCAGAAATGACGCGCAGAGGGGGAGAGGGTCCCCCGACTAATTCGCGACGACTGTAGGAGGGCAAGGTATGGAGAGGAGGGCGAGGAAGGCGAGGAGGGCGAGCAGGGCGATGAGGGCAAGGGTCAGGAAAAGAAGGAGGAGGAGGAGGCGGAGGAGGAGGAGGACGGGGAGGCGGAGGAGCAGGAGGCGGAGAAGAAGGGGGAGGAGAAGAGGGCGAAACGGGAGAGGTGCCGAACGAGGAGGGGCCGAGGGCAAGTCGAGGGCCAGGCCAGGGCTGGGGCGACGAAATCTATACATATCCACTGCTCCCTGGCCAGGCCCATCCTGGACCCAGCAGCGGTGTACGCCACGCCCTCCTGTCTTGGTCAGGAAGGCGTATACACGGCTCCTGGGTTCAGGATCGGCCTGGCCAGGGAGCAATGGATATGTATAGATTTCGTCGTACGAGGGTTGTTCGCACAAGCATTCGCTGTCTTTACGACGAAGCCAGGACGAGGACAACATCGGGTGAGGAGAAGCCGAGAATCTCTGAGATCCAGCGGCTTTGGAGGATGCATCGGGCGCCGCGGTCAACTCAGAGCGTTCCGGGAGGCTCTGAGTGAGCTCTGGAACGCTCTGGAACGGATGCATCCTCGTCCTAGCACCCTCTGACTTTTCCCATCTGACTCATCACTTGAAATGTACGCGCGCGTTCACCACGCGCCAGCCAGCGCCCGCCTCGAAACATACCATCAGTTCCCTCGCGCGCGCCAGTGCTCACCAACGCCGTCATGAGAGTTGGCCGGATTTGGGTTCGAAGAGCACCGCCACGATCCACGCCAAAGCCAGGTTCCCAAGCCCACGCATCCTCAGACCTCCGGTGGCGCGCAAACAAATCGCGAGCAATAGCAGCTTTCTGCCACCATGGCTAAGCAAACAGCTCGAGGTGAAGTTACAGGCAACTTATAATAGTTGTACCTGACGGGGGGGCTGGAACCACAGTTCAAAGTCAAGCGACACTTAAGTGTACAACCGAAGCTAAAGCCAACTTCATAGAAAAAACAGCAAGCACGACCCACAACGAAACCCTACAAGCATATAGCATGCGATTCATGATTTAAACTTAACGCACAATATGTTGGCGACGGATCACATCCATCCTCCCACAAAGCTATCTGAATAGCCCTTGCACTAGGAGATCCTTGTTTCCCTTCAAAGTCATTGGATCTGTTTTCCTGTTTTCACCCAGCGGCTTCGACCACACGCAAGAGTGGCCCTGGGTAAAAATGGCCTTTGGTGCGCGGTTCTTTGGGGGACGCGGGGTGGCCGAACCTGGGCGCGCGAGCCGCTGCTGACGCTTCGCGTTCAGCGATCGAAGGGCCCCATTGCTGACTCCCTACCAGACCACCCCAACCCAACCCGAAGACCCGAGTTTCGACCGAATTTCGGGTTGGGGGGGACACGGGCTTCATACGCGTTTTTTCCATGTTCCCCGACCCCCCCCCACTGGAAATGGAGGACGAATCGGGGCCTTCGGGTTGGGGTGGTTCGGTGGGCGGTGAGGTCGGGCCGCACCAAGGGTCTCTCCAGCGAGAGTCACTCTCGCCGCCCGTCGCCGTCTCGTGGCCGCACCGTGAGCCGGCCGGTCTCCTCCGGATTTCCGCCCGGGGGCTGCCCGTCGCCGCCCGGCAGAGCCGCCCCGCTCGCTGGCCGAGTTTTTTGGTTTCGGGGCTTTCGCTCGGTGGCCGCCCGTCGCCACCTCGTCGCCGAGCCGTGCATCGGGCTGTTGGAACACAGGAGTCTCGCCCCCCCCCCTTCGCCCAACGCCGAGGCCGAGGTTGGCCCCGCCGTTCGGGTTACGTTTGCTCTCTTGCCCTTTTACGACCGCCAAACCCAAGCATCTGACTCTACGATCAGAGGCAGTCACAGCATCGCCCCCCCCTCCCCCCCACCGTCCCCGTCAAGTCAAACGGTGCGGCGCAGATGCGTTGATCTGAAAAGTGCACGGTTTGATTATGCCTTGCAAAAATGCGAAGTTGGGATGCGTGCGCCGCTGCGCGCGCAAGTCAACATCATCCCGAACCGACGGATGACAGAATATCACGACATAGCGATTCAGCAAGTATCAGAAAGTGCTGTTCAACAATACGTTGACACAAGTTTGCGCGGGCGCACTCGTTGAACACATGAAAAGAAAGCATAGCAGCAACCAGGCCTGCATCGGAAACGCCGGGAAGACGCGCGACAGCAGTGCGCAAAGTTGTTAGAGTCTAGGCCCGGCACTGCTGCATGCCAAGTCCAGACTTGTCTTGAGCCGACTCACGCAGCAGCACTGGCAGGCCGAATGCTGCGCGATCGCGACCAGCCAGACATCGCGGGCAGCGCTAAATACACAGACGTGCTCTGCAAACCACGCCCTATGGGCTATGGGGCTGTCCCCTGCACCAGGCTTCGTGATTCCAGTCTGCGATCAACTACTTTCTGCATGCGAATTTACCATCTTTGCTGAGTTCCCGTCCGAACACAGGCCTACAAGGCAATCCCATGTCGCGCGGCTGCATTCGAGCACGCCCCCATCTGGGTCTCGGCCCAACGCTTCGTCCCATTCGCCACTCATCGGCTGCAGGGTCGCGAGACCTCGGAGCGCCTCGAAGGCAGTGGCGCCCAGTTCCTGCGCGGGCGCGGGACGCCGAACTTGCCGACCAGATGCCGACGCAGGTGACGCGCCCACTTGGCCAAGCACGAGCCTTCCTAGCCCATGGCAGCAGCCAGCTGGCCTCAGGCGCGGGCAGACGTGCTCCCCCCGCGAGCTGGGCCCCTCGCGCGCCCACGGCTTGGACACGAGAGCATGGCCCAAGAAACCGAACAAAACGAGCGGGATGAACTGCGTCTCGGCGCCCGGGTTGCCCAGTCGACCGGCCTGCCGCGCAACCCCCACTCGCGAAGGAGAGTCTCCAAGGTCTCGGGGTCACAGAGCCGAGAGCTCAGCACGCGCCGTCACGATGCAGACATGGCCAACACGTCTTCAGCTCGCCCCTGCGCTACAGAGAATAGATGCCCCGCAATTTGGCATCGGCAACAGGCTCGCCGCGAATCGGGCGGCGGCGATCTGCGGCACAATCTCTGAATCGAGCACTCCGCGTCCGCGAGAATATGTTTGCCCAAGCACCGCGGGGCTACGAACGTCGCAGAGGGCATCCCCGACGCGTGCCCGCCCCCGCGGATCACCACGCACCCTTGGACCATCCTCTGCTTCAAGTGCTCAAACTTCGAAGCCTCTGGGCAGAAGTGGGAGACCGCACGGTCTCAGTCTCGCCCAAGGCCCATGGTCGACGTGGATCTCATACCGCCAATAGGACCGCTCCACGGTTAGTTGCACCGCGTCGGCAACACGGGAAGCCAGCTGCGGGCCGATAGCGAGCATACAACTTCGGGCGCGGCGGCATCGTTGGCTGCGTGGACATCGAAGACAACCGCTACACCGTCGCCGGATCGATATACACTGTCCACTCAAGTCCTGTCCCGGCAGCTCTGGTCAATGACGACGCCCGACATGATATCGGACCGCGCCATGGGTCGCCCCTCTCCTGAGCCGTTCGCACACCATCGCGTAGCGGCTGCCGACCTTCGTCCGCCAACTTGCCGGGGCGCCTTCGCTTTGTGTCGCGGGGCACGCACGCGGCAGCGGACCCGCCAGGGAACCCTCGGATGACCTGCCTGAATATGATAATCTGGAGAATGGCGCACCCCCCCTGCGAACGAGTGGGCCCAGGCTTTCGAACTCGGGGCCCTGATCCACCTTAACAGCCATTGAACTCATGCGACCCCAGCATTTGCAATACTTTCCCAAAGCGTCGCCACCACTCCCGTCTTCGCGAAACGGAGGGCCCACCTGGACGCCGGGCTCAGCCGCGGTCGTGCGCCCAGTCTCCTTGCATGCCTTCCGCAGAGAGATGTCGGCAAAGACAGCCTCGATGATGCCCAGGCACAGGCGCATGAATAGATGTATGGCATTGTGCCCGTCAGGTACTCCCATGTCGTACACGTGCTGCAGGATGTCAATGGTCCGTGAGACCATGTCAAAAGGGCGCGTAGGTTCCTTGGTGGTCGTGGTAAGTTTCTTCCAAGCTGCCCTGGCCAGCATGTTTGATGTAAGCGGCATCCACGGCCAGTTGCCACGCAGCGAAATACATCTCAATGACTTCGCGCCAAGGCCAATCCTTGCTTAATTTCCACGTGGCGCTTTGCCTGCAGCTTTGACCATCTCGTTATGTTCGCTGCACTTGATGTACATGACTGGCCGCTGGTTGCAAGACCGAAACAGGGCACATGCGCCCTCCCACAACAAGGAGACTCGCTTGCTGGTCCCAGCTTGGGTCAATGATTTGCCGTCTCAGAACCAAGCCATGCGCATGGGATCCGACCCTTGATAGCCCACTCGGGCGCGCATCATGCATTCCTCGAAAGTGCACTTCTGAATCAGCCGCAGGTGTGGCTCCATGCTCTAACGTAACTTGTCTTGCCCACCTCACCCGCCAGCCCAGAAGCGAGAGGCATGTCGCGCCGTCTCGCGTGATCCAACAGGCTTCATACCCAACTAAGGCCCCGCCCACGCCCAGCTCTTCGCCGGCGTGGCAGCGCAAGCACCGCGACTCTTATACGGACCAAGGGGCGGGCCGACAAAGAGAAGCGGGCCAAGCAAGGGGCAGACGCGGGCAGGAAAGCGAGGAGCCGAGGAGCGAGAAAGCGAGAGGCATGCTGTCGATTGAGAGCACGCGGGGCCGCTCGCGCGCGCGCGTCGAGAACGCCCAACCGTCGTCGCGCAGCCGCGGCTTCTGTCATGCCACACCCCGCGGGCAACGCGCGTCTCCGGGCGCGCACGCCAGATCTTGCCCAAAACCATCAGCGCCGTAAAGATTCCAGCACCGATTTGATCGAACACACACGAAAAAACTCACAATGGTTCCATTGAAAACATGACATGTACTCGAACTGAAGGTCCCCATATGTGCATCTCACTTCACGGAGTATCTGGCTGAGGTCCTCTGTCCACGAGTGTCTGTGTGCGAGGGCGACTCCGAGCGGCCGACGGGTACGGCGTCGACGGCAACGATCACAGTAAGAGTCAAGAAAAACAACAACAATAATAACCCACACACATCCACGAGTGGCAAGCCGCCTGGGACATCCCCTCAATCTGGACGCGAACGGGGGAGTGCAACATCCCCTGCCGTCTCCCCCATTGGGGTGCTGAAACCAGCGCATTGCACGATACCTCCTCCCGAACTGCTCTGAAAGCAGAGGAGCCTGGGCAACCAAACAGGCAAACCGCCGAAGACATCCCCCATAATGTGGGTGCGAACGGGCCCGTGAAAACACCCTGGCGGCACCCACACTGGGAGTGCTGGTACAAGCGCCTCGCTCGAAACATCCCCACAGCCTGCTCTGCAAGCAGAGGAGTCTTGGCAACCAAGCAGGCGAACCGCATGAGATATCCCCGAGAATGTGGGCGCGAACGGGTCCGTGCAAACACCCTGGCGGCTCCGCCTCGGGAGTGCTGAGACAAGCGCCTCGCTCGAAAGATCCCCACACTCTGCGGAGGACACAGAAGAGTTCAGGGCAACCAAACAGACACACCGCCCGAGACGTCCCACACCATCCGGGCGCGAACGGGCCAGTGTTAACACTCTGGCGGCTCCTCCATTGGTAGTGGTGAAGCCACCGCCACTAGAACCACTAGGAAACCACCAATAGAATCCCACTAGAAACCCACTAGACCACCACTAGAACCACTAGGAATAGGGGCGCGCTTTCTGGAACCCACCAGAACCAATGTCCTGCCAGTTGAAGCCACCGCATCGCTCGACGCATCCACACAATATGCTCTGAAAGCTGGGGAGGCGGGCAACCAAACAGGCAAACCGCCCGAGACATCCCACTAATATGTGCGCGAGCGGGCCCGCGCACACACCCTGGCGGCTCCCCCCTTTGGGAGTGCAGAAAAACCAGCGGCTCGCTCGAGACATCCTCCCAAGCAGGCTGATTGTAAGCGGGTGAGCCTGGGTGTGAGTGACTCCGAGTGTGAGCGAGTATGGATGCGAGTGAGTCTGAGTGTGGGTGGATGCGTGCGAGCGGGTCTGAATGTGAGTAAGACTGGGCATGAGTGAGCCTGTGTGTGAGTGAACCTGAGTATGAATGAGTCTGAGTGAGTCTGGGTGAGGACAGGGGGATGCGAGGTAATCTGGGTATGAATGAATATGAGCATGAGTGAGTCTGGGTACGAGTGAGTCTAAGTGAGGAGCAGGAAGAAAGTGCGCCAAAGTATGACCACATATGAGTGAGAGTGAGTCTGAGTATGACCGAGTCTGGGTGTGAGTGGGCCTGAGTCTGTTGAGTGCGAATAAGGCTGACTGTGGTAAGTATGAGCAGGAGTGAGTCTGAGTGTGAGTGAGCCTGGGTGAGGAAGAGGATGAAAGTGGTCCTGCGTGTGAGAAAATCAGAGTATGAGTGAGTCTGAGTATGACTCAGTCTGGGTTTGAGTGAATCTGAGTATGAGTCTGAAGGAGGAAGGAGGAGGAGTGAAGGAAGCGCCTGTGTAGTAACAATAACCCCGTCTCAGGATAGGTGGCTCTATGCGCACGATCAAAAAGTGTAAAAAGAGCCGATGCTCTGGTGAGCGAGCAAACTTCCTCGTAATCCTCAACCGCATCATCGATATCATCAGCGCAAACCCCATAGTTACCAGCATCAGCATCAGCATCACCATCACCATCACCATTATCATCATCGTCATCATCATCAGCAGCATCATCATCATCATCATCAGCAGCATCATCATCATCGAAACATCATCATCGCCACCCTCATCATCGTCAGCATCGTCAGCATCATCAGCATCGTCATCATCATCGTCATCATCATCATATTTAGCATCAGCATCATCGTCATCGGCATCGTCGTCATCATGATCAGCAGCATCATCATCATCATCATCATCATCATCAGAATCGGCATCATCAACATAATCAGAATCATCATCATCATCATCATCATCATCAACATCATCATCATCATCATCTGCACAATCAGCATCGTCATAATCATCAGCATCAGTATCACCATCGTCAGCGTCAACCTCATATTCAATGTCAGCATCATCATCAGCAGCATCAGCATCGTCATCATCAAGAGCAGCATCGTAATCGTCATCGTCATCAGCATCAGCACGATCAGCATAGATATCATCATCACCATCATCAGCGTCAGCATCATCATCATCATCATCATCATCATCAACATCATCAGAATCATCAACATCGTCATCGTCATCATCGTCCTCATCACCACCACTATCATAATTCTCATCGTCATCACCATCATCATCACCATCAGCATCCTCGTCATCATCATCAGCATCATCATAATCGTCATGATCATCATGAGTCGTTGTCGTCGTCATCATCGCCATCGTCGTCATAGTATCCACACCGTCATAGTGAACATCGTCGTCATCAGCCGCATCAGAATCATCATCATCATCATCATCATCATCATCATCATCATGACCATCATCATCATCATCATCACCATCGCCATCATCATCATCGCCAGCATCATCAGCAGCAGCATCATCAGCAGCATCATCAGCATCGTAATCAGCATCCTCGTCCTCATCGTCGTCGTGCCGTCGTCATCGTCGTCGTGATCGTCGTTGTCGTCGCCGAGTTGAGTTGTACCAGCAAGTTACTGATGAGTTGGTGCGATGTTTGCAAGCGCAGTGGAGGTGGTCAGATGCGGTCAAAAGTAGTTGCAGCACATAAGTCCTTATCTTAGAAAAGGTTATAGTGCACCCCACTCCCCATCGAAACCGAATGTATCGGTACCCCTGCGCGAACTGCGTGCTCATACTTATTATGACAGTTCGTTCATTGTAAATACCAACTAATATCATCCCAGCCGGATCGGTATCGAACCCCCCACCCACCCACCATCTCCTGCAACAGAAGCCATGATGTGCACATGCACTGATCTGAGAAGTGAGTTTTGAGACTCCCGCACTGCGGGGCACATACGCGCGCTGCCGCGCGCGCATTACAAGATCCTTCAAAACAATTCGAAGTTTCAACAATTTCAAAACATGACTAGCGTTTTCCCCCCTCACACCTCACGTATGTCACTCTCCCGCCACGCCTCCCCTTCCTGCCTCAGACTTGCTCAAACTCACTCGCACTCAGACTAAGTCATACTCAGACCCAATCGCACTCAGATTCACTCACACCTTTTTCCTCCTCACTCAGACCCACTCATACTATGACTCAATCACAACGAGACTCTCTCACACCCAGACTCTCTCCCATCCTCGTCTTCACTGAGACTCACTCGTACTCACACTCACTCACATTCACACTCACTCCTGCTCAGACTTACTCACACTCAAGCTCACTCGCACTCAGGCTCACCCAGACTCAGACTCACTCACACTCAGAGTCACTCACACTCAGACTCATTCACGATCAGCATCACTCTTGCTTGAACTTGCGACGCACTCGCACTCAGACTCGCAGATTGCGAGGATGTCTCGAGCGAGCTGGTTCCAGCACTCCCCAAAGGGAGCCGCCAGGGGTGTTTGCACGGCCCCGTTCGAGCCCAGATTGTGGGGATGGTTCGGGCGGTTTGCCTGTTTGCATGCCCAGACTCGTCTGCGTTCACATCAGATCGCGAGGATGTCTCGAGCACGGCGCAGGCTTAAGCCCCACAAAGGGGAGCCGACAGGGGTGGCTTCACTTCCCTGTTCGCGCCAAGATTGTGGGGATGACTCACGCGGCGTGCCTCACTCGTGGATGTGTGTGAGTCATCGGTGTTGGCTTCGTTGACCGTCACCGTAATCGTCGCAGTCGCCGTGCCCGTTGTCCGCTCGGACTCGCTCTCACACGCAGACACGCATGGACAGAGACACGCAGCCAGGTGATCCATGAAAGGAGATGCACATATGGGGGGATCCGCGTCGAGAGATTGTCTTGACCGAGTGAGAGAGGGGGCCGAACGGTCATTGACTGTCCCTGAGTGCGTGGCTGAGGTGGGCTTCTGCGGTGCGGATTGCTTTGGAATTCTCACGTCTAAAGAGTACGGAGTGTTGAACCCCCCTCCTCCAGTAACCACTGCACTGTTCAGTTAAAGTGCTCCTCCCCAGGCAGGCTCGCACCCTGTTTTTACAAAGGAAAGCAATGTGTGATCAAAATGTGCTGTCGTCCCCCAGTTAACAGCAGCACAAGAACAACAACAGCAACAACAACAACAGCTCACAACAACAACAATAACAACAACAACAACAACAACAACAACAACAACAACCACAACCACAACCACAACAACAACAACAACAACAACAACGACGACAACGACAACGACAACGACAACAACAACAACAACAACAACAACAACAACAATCATGACACCAACAACAGCAAAACACAGCAATAACGACAGCTACAACAACAACAGCGATCATAACCAAACACAATAACGACAACAACAACAACAACAACAACAACAACAACAACAACAACAATCATTTTACCCGAACGCTCAGTGTTCTCACCAGTGCCAGGGTTTTCATGCGACGCGAGACAATACCCCCACTTCGTGGGGGGGCAGTTCAAGCTCTACCAAATATCCAAACGACTCTTCGCGACCACCCAAACCCAGCTTCCCGCCCTATGACGTTGGGACACTTCACTTCGTGGCGTGCGGACGACCGTGGCTACTACACTGGCGTGGGGTACACACCCACAGAACTTGGTCACTTATTCGGGGCGCGCGTGTGCCCAGCATCCTGCAATTGTGACATACAATACATGACACAGACAGACAGAGAGAGAGACAGAGAGCAGACAGAGAGAGAGACAGAGAGAGCGGAGTTGGTCACATTTTTGGGGCAAGTTCCTGAGATCGTCGTGTTTTTTGTTGGTCTTGCGCGCGCGAATGTCCACTTTACTTTTTTTTGCAAGGGAGTATTGAAATTTGATTATGTTAGAACAAGAAAAAGTAGCTCGCGCGAGCTCATGTAACATAAATGTTGAAAAACCATTGGTTTCGTGGGAGTCGGACAGCGCGCGCGGGATGAAATTTGGACATTTTTTTTGAAAAACCATTGGGTTTTTGATGTTTTTATGTTGAAATCGTTACGAAACCTAAGGTTCTGGAAGGATTTCGTCTTGCGCGCGCGAATGTCCACTTTACCTTATTTTTTGCAAGGGATTATTGAAATTTGATTATGTTAGAACAAGAAAAAGTAGCTCGCGCGAGCTCATGTAACATAAATGTTGAAAAACCATTGGTTTTGTGGGATTCGGACAGCGCGCGCGGAAGGACATTTTGACAATTTTTTCTTAAAAAACCATTGGGTTTTTGATGTTTTTATGTTAAAATCGTTACGAAACCTAAGGTTTTGGAAGGATTTCGTCTTGCGCGCACGAATGTCCACTTTACCTTATTTTTTGCAAGGGATTCTTGCAATTTGATCAAGTAAGAACAAGAATTTTCATTTTATAGTGTTTTTTGCAAGGGAAAACGGAGTACAACAAAACAACCGGATCCGGTAATAATTCACTTTTCTGAAGCTTTCGCTAAAAAATGATGAAAATGTAGCTGCGGCCTAGGTTTTGGAGGGGGGTCGCGCACCAGGGGTCCCAACAATAATTATTCTTTAGAAGTAATAATGTTCAACAACAGCAGCAAGGACAACAGCAACAACAGCGACTAACAACGGTAACGCCAACAACGAAGACGACGACGACAGCAAAACAACAACAACTATAACAACACAGCAGCAACAACAACGACACCAACAATCATGTTAAGACTGTTCGCTCTTATCAGCTCGCTTGCATTTCAACACGTGTATCCCAAACCCTCGATACCCGCCCACTTCGTCTTCGATCGTTCCCCCTTGGGGGTATCTCTTCCTTACCTGAAACGTGTATTTCATGCAGGGCTAGGAACAGAAAACACGTGGCAGAACCAGACGGGCAGATCGGGCGGGTAGACGCTAACAGGCGGGTCGGGAAGGCCGGCCCAGGCGGCCAGGTCGAGCAGGTGGGTTGCTGAAGCGTGCTGAAGTCTCAAGCGATGGCGCGATTCCCAAGTCAATCTTGAGACAGGCCAAAGCGAGATCGTGATTCCTGAGTATAGAGGGCGCGGCGTCTGAATAAATTGTTAAGCATTCCCACGCGAGAGTGCGATCCCTATATAAATTGTGAGAACGTCGCCCGCGAGAGTGTCGACTTTAGAAAAAAATCCGTCAATATCAGGCAGGGGCCGTTGTTGTTGTAAACTGGGGGCCAAAGACACAATTCTGAGACCCATGATTCTCCCTTGGAAAGAACGAGGTACGAGCCCCGGGAAGGGCACTTCAATTGAAAAAGCACCATGTGCCCCGGAGGAGGGGGATCAACAATAATTACTTCAGCAATTGAAGTTCAACGGCTCCCGCCTCATACATCCTCACCATTGATGAATCGCGGTATCGTGGGGGACGTCCTCACAGTTTCTCCAAGAATCGCGCTCTCGCATGGGACTTCCTCGCAATGTATTGCAACACCGCGCCCTCGACACTCAGAAATCACGCTCAAGCTGTGGATTTCCTCACGACCTACTTGGGAATCGCGCCATCGCTTGAGACTTCATCGCGATTCATAGAGGACGCACGCTTCAGCAACCCGCCTGCTCGACCTCGCCGCCTGGGCCGCCTTCCCGACCCGCCCGTGAGGGTCTACCCGCCCGATCTGCCCGTTTGGTTATGCCATGTGTTTTCTGCTCCTGGCACGCCTCCTGCTACTCTCTCTCTCTCTCTAACTCCCGTGCTCCATCCTCCTCCCTCCCCCTTGTCCCTTCCTTATCCGTCCTCTCTTCCCCTGCCTAGGCCCCAAAGGGGGTATGATCGAAGACGAAGGCGAATATCGTGGGTTTGGGATATACGTGTTGGATTGCACGGGAGCAAATACAAAAAAACAATAAGATTAAAATGATTGTTGTGTGCTGTTCGTTGTCATCGTCCCGCCCGCGACCCAGCCCGCGTCCCACCCGCGTCCCACCCGCGACCCCCCCGCGACCCATCCGCGACCCACCCGCGACCCACCCGCGACCCGGCCCGCAACCCACCCGCGGTCCACCCGCGATCCACCCCGCGACCCACCCGCGACCCACCCGCGACTCAACCGCGACCCGGCCGCGACCCACCCGCGACCCACCCGCGGCCAGGCCCGCGACCCACCCACGGTTCACCCGCGATCCACCCCGCGACCCACCCGCGACTCACCCGCGACCCACCCGCGACCCACCGCGCGACCCACCCGTGACCTTCCCGCGTCCCACCCGCGACCCACCCGCGACCCACCCGCGACCCACGCGCGACCCACCCGCGTCCTACCCGCGTCCCACCCGCGACCCACTCGCAACCCACCCGCGACCCATCCCGCGACCCACCCGCGACTCGCCCGCGACCCACCCGCAACCCCCCCCGCGCCCGCCCCCTCTCTCTTATCCGCAACTGCGGGGTGCTAGAAATCTGCGAGCGCACTCGCTGAATCCCTAGTACAGGAATAAGTTGTTCTGCCATTATGTCAAATCAGAGCGTGCGGGCCACTGGCGCGCGCATGTCCAAAACGTTCAACTTCCATCGCGCGCCCACCAACTCTGTCAAATCACATCATGCGGACCCTACGTACGCGTCTCCGCGGACGTGCGTCGAGATCCGTCAAAACCACTGGTTTCCAAACATGTTCAACACATGCGTGTTCAACGACATACAAAAACGGATTGTGTTCAATACAAGGCATGTCAATGTGTCCAAAGTTATGCGGGCGACCACGTTCTCGTGACCTTCATCGAGACAATCGTAAACATCAAAGTCAGCGTCAGCATTGGCTTCGTCATCCTCATCACCATCATCACCATCATCACCACCATCACGATCAGCATAATCATCATGAACATCCTCATCATCATCATCATCATCATCATCATCATCATCATCATCATCATCATCACCATCACCATCATAATCAGCATCAGCATCATCATCATCATCATCATCATCATCAGTATCATCATCAGTATCATCAGCAGCAGTAGCATCATCATCGTCGTCATCATCGTCATCCATCATCATCAGCACCGTCATCGTCGTCATCATCATCATCATCAACATCAACATCAACATCAACATCATCATCATCATCATCATCATCATCATCATCATCATCATCATCGTCGGCATCGTCGTCACCGCCATCATCGTTAAAGTAGAATCCCTCGAAAAACTTCTGCGCACGGGCATTTCCCGATCATCACCAACACCATTGTCATCATCGCCAGCGTCATCGTTGCCAACCCCATTCGTCACCCATCATCTTCATCACCATCACCATCGTCGTCGACATCGTACTGCTCCTATCTCCACTGTCAACGTCATCGGCATTACCGTCGTCACAACTGTCATCGCCATCGTCGCTGGCGTCGCGCCCGTCACCATCGCCATCAGCAGTTCGCGACCTAGAGACCAGACTCGTCTGCGCGGGTGAGTTTCACGCGCCCGTGCGCTCGTTGACGTCATGGCCATATGAGCTTTTTCTGGGTACATGGGTGGAAGGTTTGCACGAGCACAGGAGCTGGTCGCGCGCAGATATTGCGCGGTTGGTGAGGTGTACCCCATAGATTGAGCATAGCTTGCACAGTGTAGCTTGCGGCACGTAGGTTACATTGCACCGATTGCACCGTACAAATTCCAACACACAGGTTGCACCAGACACAACTTGCGCCGCAGAGGTTGCACATCGAGAGTGCAAGAACCCTCTGTTTCGGATCCACGCTGGCAAACACTTCTGCTTTGCAACAGGCTTGTCAAACAGGAACTTCATAGAAGTGCCAATGCCCCCACATGATGGCATGAATACCATACCCCACGCAATCGCGAGGGGCGTGCAGGGGGCACTTCGACTTACCTCGGACTTGATGGAGGCAACAGCATGACCCGCTCGTGGCCGCTTGCTCCCCGCCCTCGCCGGTCCTGACGTAGGAGATGTGCACGCCCTTCCGGCGGTGCTCCCCGGAGCAGTCCTGCGCGGCCACCGTGGAAAGACCGTTCCCCCATGCGCGGCTCAGCACAGTGAATGTGCCTGTCATGCCCCACCGACGCCGTCTCGAGATCGGCCCCAAGCCATGCCATGCGTTCCAATTCCGGCCGCGCTGAGGAGGAGCAGCCGTGGCGCCAGAGGCTACTGGAGCGAGAGCGAGACCGAGCAGTGCGAGGCGGGGAGTTGTCCATGCCGCCGCTGGTAGGATCGATCTGCGGGGGCCTCGGTTGGCAGTGGAGACGGATAGGTTCGGCCCCCCCATCCGAATAGATCCATAACCACCGCCTGCCGAGGCTCCCAGAGATCGATTCCCCCAGGCGGTGGTTGTGGACAAACCCACGCCTGGGGAACAGGAGGTAAGAGCGTGCTCAAGTGTACAGCTCGGGATGTCGGGCCGCCCGCTCTACAGCGGGAGGAGAAGCGGCGGCAGTAGCAGATACCGAGATTGGAAACTGAAGAGGAGGAGGCGGTGGCGGTGGAAGGAGGAGAAATGGAGGAGGAGGAGGAGGAGAAGGAAGGGGAGGAGGAGGAAGGAGGAGGAGAAATGGAAGGAAGGGGAGGAGGAGGAGGAGGAGGAGGAGAAGGAAGGGGAGGAGAAGGAGGAGAAGGGAGGAATGGAGGAGGAGGAGGAGGAGGAATGGAGAAGGCGGAGGATGGAGCGCGATACCGAGCGCGATGCTTCGTGGCCGGCAGGCGGACGACGTGCCCGGGACACCGCGGGAGGGCCGGACGACGCGAACCTCGGGCGAGCCCCCGCGAGCAGCCTCCCCGCACGACGAGCTCACGGAGGGACGGCATCGGCAGGACAACAAAGACGAGGCCTGGCCTCCTTCACGTCGGGAGACTCTCCATGGGGGGGGATCCCATGGGGGGGGCAGGAGGGGATCCCCCCCATGGGATCCCCTCCTGCCCCCCCACGGGATCCCCAAGGGATCCTATGGGATCCCCCCCCCTGGGATCCTATCCCCCCATGGGATCCCCCCCCATGAAGAGTCTTCCGATCACGCGAGCGACAGGCGACAAAAGGAAACCGGTGTCACGCGGCATGGCACTGCGACCTTACGCGGTGGCTTGCGCAAGCCGCCGGCGCGGAGCGGTACGCCAGAAACGAAGCTGCTTACGCGCGACCTTACGCGTTCAGCTTACGGGAGAATGTCCTGGCAGTCGAACCCGTGTCCGTGTTTCAGAGACCTCCCAGATGGGGTCGGAGTAGGTGGGATCGGAAGATCGCACCGCATCGCAAATACATCAACAATGCATCGACGATGCATCGGCGACGTCGCCGGCGGTGCATCGTCGACGCCAGCGACGCTGGCGCGTTGAGAAAATCGGGCTCCACGTCGAGCCGCATCGCGATACATCGGCGATGCGGCGCAATCCTCCCACCCCAGCTGCTCCAACACCGTCTATCGGGGGCGAGCCCAGGGGGGAAGTGAGAGGGGCGGGCCTTCTGAAAAGGCTCGGAAAACCCCCGCCTTTAATATGTTTTCTAAGCCTTCCCCGAAGACACGGAAAAAAACTGTTCGGAAGGCGCGAGGGCCTCTGAGAAGCCCTACATCCTCCTGAGAGGGCCTTTTTCTTATCACTTCCCCTCTCGCTCGCCGACGATCCACATCGAGCCGCATCGCCGATACATCGGCGCAATCCTCCAACCCCATCTGCTCCGACACCATCTAAGGTCAACCCGTATCATAAGAAACCACGATAAGGATGCAAGGGCCTTGGAAGGTCATGTGACCCTCTGCGAGCAGGGCGCGGCCAGCGAAAGCGGCCAAAGAAGGGCCGGGAATGATGCAAGGGTAACCGTGGAAGTTGCTGTCGTCGTCGTCACCCTTACCGTGCGGGTTGACTGTAGGAGGCTGCAATTTCTTGCGCCACCCACATGGCGCCCGCTGGCCGCCGAGGAACCGTGGGCCGTCCAGGCACAGGTACACGCCGAACGTCACGGAGCACCAGGTCGGGTTGCGGGCCGCGCACTCGAAGCAGGACCTGCGCGGCGGCTGCCTCGTCGCCGCAGTAGCAGTACGGCCGGGCCTAGGACAGAAGAACATCCTTCAAGAACACGAGACCATCCGCTGGCCAAACTGAGGAATATTCGAAGACACCCTCCCCCAGGACGCACACCAACATCCAACAAACACGAAGAGCATGAGGGTACCTTCCCCGAACCGATGGCGATCTTAAACCTCGGGTATTAGTAGTAGGTAATTAAACGTCGCACGTCGTACGTCGCCGAACGTCGTCGTCGTACGCCGTGGCCGCACGTCGATCGCCGTCACGCCATGCGTCGCCGCCGTCGTCGTCCGCCTCCCGCGCCCAGGAGGACAGGGGAGGAGGGGGGAGCAGAGGAGGGAGGGGTGGAAAGGGGGGGAGGGGTAGGGTCTGGCTCCAGACCTCTGCTTAGTGCGAGTGTTTGCAACAGTGCGTCCTATGGGGGAGACTCCGCCTGCTCGAAACAGTCGCCAAAAACGGCCAAGATCGACTCCATGGGGGAGGAGGGGGGGGCTCGTGTTGCACCTGGAGCCCCAGGCCTGCCATGAATCGAGCGCGGACCGCGCGTGCCCCGTCCCCACCCTGATGTTGCCCCAGCCGCTGGAATGCGACCACTTGCTTTCTGGCTGGTTAACCTAAATGCCACTGCTCGTAGACCAAGAAACCGAAGCTGCCTTCAACGGGCCGGCGCCGATCGGCAAAGCAATGAATCAGAAGACGACGACCAGACGGAGGAGGGAGGAGGGTGTCGTTCTGTGTGAGGAGGAGGAGGAGGAGGAGGAGGAGGAGGAGGAGGAGGAGGAGGAGGAGGAGGAGGAGGAGGAGGAGGAGGTGGAGAGGAGGAGGAGGAGGAGAGGAGGAGGAGGAGGAGGAGGAGGAGGAGGAGGAGGAAGAGGAGGAGGGAGAAGGAGGAGGAGGAGGAGGAGGACAAGGGGAGGAGAGAGGAGGAGGGAGGAGGCGGAAGGAGGAGGATGGGGGAAGCGGAGGAGGAGGAGGCGGAGGAGGGAGGGGAGGAGGAATGGGAGGGGGGGGTGGAGAGGGAGGAGGAGGAGGAGGAGGAGGGATGGCATGGAGGAGAAGGAGGGTGAGGAGGAGGAGGAGGGAGGAGGAGGAGGAGGAGAAAGAGGGAGGGGAGGCGGAGGAGGAGGTAGGAGGAGGATGAGGGGGATGAGTAGGAGGCGGCGGGGAGAGGAGGAGGAGGAGGAAGAGGAGGGGAATGGGTAGGGGGAGGAGAAGGCAGAGGAGGGGGAGGATGAGAAGAGAAAGAGGAAATCGGAGGGGGAGGAGGAGGAGGAGGAGGAGGATGAGAAGGGAGGAGGAGAAGGAAAGAAAAGGAGGAGGAGGGGAGGAGGAGGAGGGAGGAGGGAGGAGGAGAGGAGGAGGAGGAGGAGGAGGAGGAGGAGGAGGGGGGGAGGAGGAGGGAGGCGGAGGAGGAAGAGGAGGAGGAGGAGGAGGCGGAGGGAGGAGGAGGAGGAGGAGGAGGAGGGAGGAGGAGGAGGAGGAGAAGGAGGAGGACCCAAACAAGAAGGAACGTCAACGGTACGGCGACGGGCAGCCGACGCGGCACGGAGGGACGGATCCGACACGCCAAAAAGGCGGCAAAACTCGAATCCGACCCGCGCCGAGCAGGACTTACGAGCCCGTCGACGACTGCCAAAACTTGGCCTGCAATCGGGCCACAAGCGCATCCATTCGAGGATTCCGAATGAGAGCAGCAGTGACGGAGGAGGAGGAGGAGACGTCCGCCCACCCAGCCGTCCCACCCACCAACCGCCGAATGAGGTCGGACTCGAGAGGGGTCGGCGCCTGGAGGGTCTCCTCGCGGCGACGCGAGTGCGGGTGAAGCCCAGCCTCCAGGCGCCGTCGGTCATACGCCCGCTGGGGCGTCAAGGCAGGGCGACAAGGCTTGAAGAGGGCGCCACTCGACCTCTCCTCCGCATAGGCCCCGCATTTACAGCAATACACTAGGACCTGATCGCGTGCTGTCCAGCACGCCCTCAGGACGTGGCCGCCCACCCCTTCGCTCTCACGCAGCTTTACAAGGAGCGGAGGGGGGCCTGAGCACTGATTGAGAGGGCGCTCGTCATGCTCAGGGCAAGCCCCAAGGCACCGAGCACAACGCAACTTCCAACTCCCCACACGACACCACTCGTGCCACGACACAACCCGCGTTATGCTCGGCACCTTGATCTTCTTAAAGGATGGGAGGGGGAAAGCAGGAAGGACCGCCGCCGCCACACGAATGGCGGCGCGGAGGCGTTTGACCATTAGCCCATGCAACTCAGAGGTGGCGGGAGGAGCACGGGGGTGGAGGGAAAGGGCATCCTTGGCTAACAAATCGGCCAACTGGTTGCCACGCGCGATCCTTTCCTCATCGGGTGGGAGCGCAGAGATGACATCTTCAGAGCGATGGGCACGGGTGTGACTAACGTACCCAATATGTGTGTGTCCTGGATGCTGGAGCGCACCACGGCGCAGACCAGCAAAAACTTGGGATCCGTTCAGCTGGGCGAGGGCAGGCTTTTGAGTCAAGCGCACAGCGCCCAAACAATCGGAAAACGGCCTCGTGGTCCCTGGGCCCCGTTGGAAGATGGAAAGCATAGCTAGGGCAAGGTGTTCGGCAGACGGAGCCGTCTGGGGTAGGGACTCCCACACCACACCCTGCATCCTACATCGGACTTCGCACTGCTCAGAATTCTCCAGAAAGACAGCGGCATAAGCCGCTCGGTTGAGACGGGCGAATTCAGTTCGAGTTGCACTACCGTCAACACAAACATCACATCCCGCGCTGAGCTCCTGGAAGGTCTCCTGGGACACAGGGTTGCCCTGGGCATCCTGGAAGACAGGAAACAACTCAGAGGAGGGAGGAGGGAACTCGTCGGGGCGAGGTTGGAACACCAGGAGCCTGGACCACAGAAGATCTCCGGGCTCCTCGCGCGCATCTGCTACAATCTCTGCCGACGTCGCCTCTTCCCTAGCAGCAGCCACAGCAGGGCAGCACCAGAGACGATGATGAATTGAATCGGGCTGGGAGCACAAGGGGCAAAGACCTGTTGATTCAAAGCCATGCTGCACAAGGCGGTCCTCGGTCCACATGCCACCAGCAAAGACAGAGGCTACAACATGCCTTTGCAGCGCCGAGAATTTCTTAGAACGGACAGCCTTGACAATGAAATCTGCGGAAACCTCCTGTCCCTGCCCCTGCGCTAGAGTGGCAGCAAAGCTACGGCCATGATGGCGGAGAATACTAGCATGCAACTGCTTGGCAAGCAAGGCAGGAGAGGTGAAAAACAAATCATGCTCTATCTGGTTGTCATCGAAGAAAGTCTTGAAGTTGGTGAACTTCCATCCTAGGCGATGCAAACACAACATGGCACGGTGAATGGGGCCAGCACTCTTATTCCACTGCGACTGCTGCAAGACTGGATACTTCACGGCTACAGCATCCCACGTCTTTTGCAAGAACCTCCACGATAGCACAGCACGATCAGGATGCACAATCGAGTTCCATACTGCCTTGGAATATTGAATGACGGGCGCCACTGCTACCTTCCACCCTGGGTCATCATACAGGAGCATACGAGCGGGTAGCGAGCCTCCTCGGAACGGGACGAGGGCACGTCGTAACACCAACAACTCTCTCTCCGTCATGCCAGTGACGAGTGATCCGTACGTAGTGGCAGGGCGCACTCCAGATATATATATCTTGTGAAGTTTGGCCTTGCCCACAGAGAGCCGTCGACGTAGCGAACGCAGGAAGCCAACACGTCTCTTCATAGCTCGAAACCGTTTCTTCATCCGACACGTAGCACCAGGCGCAGCACGAGGACGGGCAGGAGCGAAGTCGGCACCGAGCGCAGTGGCAGAGGTCGTAGCAGCCGCTGAGCGAGCACCGATTCGAGCAAGCCGTCGGTCGAGTTCACGAACGACATCATGGGAAGACCCAAAGACCACCGCCTTGTCGTGGGCAAGGCCAACCTGGAGCTCCTCCCTATAAACGGTGACGAGGTCCTGGGCTGCCTCCACGAGGGCTGGTACGAGGTCTTCTCGGGGGCCCGTCATGGAAACACAGTCGTCATCAACGTACACGCCGAGGTCCAAGCGGGGGTGCCGCGCCACGAACCCATCTAGGGCCCCGAGGAGGTAGATCTGCACAAAGGCGTCATTGAACACGTCGCCAGCTGGCAACCCAGAGCGAGCAAACTGCACAAGAGGACAGTGATGGGCTCCCAGTCGAACCAGGCGAGGCCCCCTCCAGAAGTTGAACAGGACCTTGACTAGGGGCCGCGGGAGCCCGCACGCCAGCGCACGATCACGCAGGAGCTCCAAGTTAAACGACTCATAGAACTTGAGGCCATCCCACAGAAACCCCGCCGTCTCTTGTTCGACAGCCTGGCCACGTTCAGCGCGGACTGCCGCATGCCACACCGCCTCCTCAGCTCCCCTGCCTTTTCCAAAGGACCAGTACTTGCGGGAAGACGATTCCAGGAAGGGCTCCACAAGAGGGCGGCGTGCCTTTTCCCACACTCGCACAAAGGGCGCGACGAGCAAAATTGGGCGGTAGCCGCCTTGCGGCTTCTCAAGCAGCGGAAAGAGGAGCCAGAGGAGCTGGGCAGGAAACAGGCCGAGGCGCTCCGAGCACGTGAATATAATACTGAGCTGCTCGAGCGCTGTGTCGCTGAGCATCTCGACATGCCGTGGGTGAAAGCCGTCAAGGCTTTGGGCCGTGGATTCCGAGAAGGTCCGAGCCGCCGCGCGCAACTGCACACACGTGAGGGCGTCCAGAGCCTCGCGATCGGGAATCCACGCCTCAGGAGGCTCCACCTCCGCATGCCAAAATCCTCCGAGCTTCACGGTCTCCTCCTGCACTAACTGACACGGCTCAGACGTAAACGACCCAGGGACCGAGGAGGAGACCGTGGGCTCCCACAGCTTCTTGATGCGGGACAGGCGATGCATGCGCCTGGCCGAGCCGCT
This sequence comes from Prorocentrum cordatum, assembly GCA_963575745.1. Taxonomy (NCBI): domain Eukaryota; class Dinophyceae; order Prorocentrales; family Prorocentraceae; genus Prorocentrum; species Prorocentrum cordatum. The sequence goes on from CAUYUJ010019701.1 coordinate 89,461, forward strand.
GAGCGCCGAGATGTGCCACTCCTTCCAGGAGCGGTCTCTGGCTTTGGAGTGCTCCGCCTGGACTTCATCACATTCCGCGGCTAGCTCCTCCGCGAGCGCAGCAGCAGTATCCCACCACTCGCTGTCCCCAGGCAACTGCGGAGACCATTGAGTGAGCAGGAGGCGTACTGACGCCAGCGAGCGGTCCAGGCGGGCGCACAAGCCCTCCCCCGCGTGCGGGACTCGCACCGCCAGGAGGTGGTGAGCGCCTTCACCCGAGACCCAATCGACATCATCACGACGCGTGAGAGACAAACACTCACTGAGCATGCCGCACATCCATTGCCAACAGTTAGCCACCAGCGTGCCATCATCGGGCTCCTGTCGGCGATGGACGATCGGCTCCCAGACTGACTGCACGCGAGCTCCTCGCCACCCCGCGCGGGTGGTGGGAAGATCGCAAACGTCGAGTAGCTCCTGCTCGGCAGCATTGGCAAAGAGAGACCACACTTCATTCATGAGAGCCCAGGCCTCCTGAGAGGAGCCATGCTCAGACAAAAACTGCAGCTTGGGCAGGAGTCGCTCTGACAACGCCCACGAGGGAGGGGGACGAGGACAGCCGATCGGGAGGTGGGTGGGGATTCGACTGTGACGCCGAAAGACCAACTGACGGACCTGGAGTGCATTCGCACGCAGTTCAAGCAAAACAGGGCGGTGCGGTCTAACATGCCACGCACTGTCCACAGAAATGCTGGCAGACAGGGTAGACAGAGCATGCCCTACAACGAAGAAGTCGATCGTGGACGTAGACGAACTGGTACGGCAGGTGATCGCAGCGGGCGCCATGATGACGGCCTTGACCTTCTGCACAAACCCCGTGGCCTCGACGGCGGCAGGTGAGTTGTTCCAATCTGCCGCAATGACCGTGAGCGGAGGCTGAATGATCTTGGCGCCGATCGCGCTGAGCATGGACAAATTCTTCTCACGCATGCCGTCATTGACGTGGAAATAGACACACACGATGTTGAACGAGAAGCCAGGCAGGTCAATGGTTACCTGTATGGCCCGATGTGGCACAATAGCCTTGCACGTCGGGTCGGTCCATCGCAAGCCAAACCCGTCACGAACAAACACTCCAACACCAGCCGAGCACCTCTGCGTCTTCGGGTTGAAGGACGACTCACTGATGAGGAAACGCCAGCCCAGGGCGCGCACAGCGGCCAGGGACTGGGGCGCTGTGAGCTCGGACAGGCCAAGCTCCTGGGCGCACACGATGACGCTGGTAGTCGTGGTGAGCCGCTCGCGTAGCGTGGACCACCCAGAGCCATTGAACGTCTCGATGAACTGTGTCGCCGTGGATGTCGGCGGCAACTTCTTCCTACAAATCGGGGGTAGTGGTAGCCTCATACACGACAACGGCAGGCCACAGACCCTCGGGTGTACTGCACCATGGTGAGTATCACCCCCGCCGCGGCTTCTTGGTGACGAGGCCGAGGGACTTGAACAACTCCTGGAGCTCCCGTTTGTCACCAGCAAACTTGGTAGTGGAGATGACCTGGGAGATGCCTTCCTCGTCGACGTCAATGCACTCATCATCATCCTCAGGGACGGGCACCGATTCACCACAGTCGGTGCCCTCGTCCACGACGGTTGGGCCAGCGGAGGCTGCCTGGGCGGCAGCAGCAGCACGCACAGCCTCCTTGAACTTGTCAAAGACAGGCGACTCCACCATGGCCTTGAGGTCGGCGTCGGCCTCCAGCACGGTGGTCGGGAGGTCAGGCAGCACGAAGGAGGTAGCATCACTCCCTTCAGGACGCAGGTCCTTAGGGCAAGACTCGCGCAGCTCCTCCTGGAGGGTAGCCACCAGGTCCTTGGCGGCCAGCACCTTGGCCCTGAGCTCACGGAGGTGCTCCTCAGCGGCCTCAACGACCTTGACCTGCGCACTGACGTCGGACTCGAGCTTCTGCTGGCGCTGGAGGAGGAGGAGGAGGAGGAGGAGGAGGAGGAGGAGGAGGAGGAGGTGGAGGAGGAGGAGGAGAGAAAGAGGAGGGGAGGTGGAGGCGGAGGAGGGGGGAGGAGGAGGAGGAGGATGAGGAGGAGGAGGAGGAGGAGGAGGAGGAGGAGGAGGAGGAGGAGGAGGAGGAGGAGGAGGAGGAGGGGGAAGGGGGAGGAACAAGCTGGGTGCGCTCGCGTCATATCTGACATCCTACCCCTCCCTCCCATCCCTTACCATGGCGCAGATCCCCTGTCTACTCGCACGGTCGGATGTCAAGCAGGGCGATGATCCCGAAAGGGTACGCGATGCATTGTAGAGCACGGCATGGCATGGCGTAGAAGAGCACCGCGAAGCGTAGTATCAACCTAGCATTGCATTGCATTGCATTGTATGCCGTGGCATGGCACGGGAAATGACGCCAGCGCTGCAGCGGGAGCACGAGTCGAAACGAGCGGAAGCGCGGAAATGACGCCAGCGCTGCAGCGGGAGCACGATTCGGAACGAGCGGAAGCACAGAAATGAGGCCAGCGCTGTAGCGAGAGCACGATTCGGAACGAGCGGGGCCCGAAAATGAGGCCGGCGCCTCAGCGAGAGCAGCATTTTGGGAAAAATTGCAGGCGAAAGCCTAACTCCGGGAAAGGCAGAAATTCAACATTTTCAAAAGAAAAAATTGTATTGGAATGGCCTTTTTTCGGCGCCGCCTCGGAACTCGACTTTCCGGCGCCGGCCGGAACCGGCTCCGAACCCTGCCCGGGCGCCGGCCCGGGCGCCGGCTCGGGCGTCCAGCCCGGGCGCTGGCTCGGGCGCCGGCCTGGGCGTCGGAATCGGCCCGGGAGGCCTCCCGGGCGCCGGAAGCAGAAATTCAGCATTTTCACAAGAAAATGGCCTTTTTTCGGCGCCGCCTCGGAACTCGGTTTTCCGGCGCCGGCCGGAAAACCGGCTGCGGACCCGGCCCGAGCGCCGACCCAGGCGCCGGCTCGGGCGTGCAGCCCGGGCGCCGGCGGAAATGATGCCAGCGCTGCAGCAGGAGCACGATTCGGAACGAGCGGGGCCCGAAAATGAGGCCGGCGCCTCAGCGAGAACAGCATTTTGGAAAAAAAGCAAGCGAAAACCCAACTCCGGGGAAACCTGTGTGTAAAAAACAGTACGCGGGGGGGGGCGAATATTCCCAAGACGTCATCAGGGGAAGAGGGAGAGTAGTATTCATAAGGAGGAGGAGGAGGAGGAGGAGGAGGAGGAGGAGAAGGAGGAGAAGAAGGAGGCAGACGAGGAGGAGGAGGAGGAGGAGGAGGAGGAGGAGGAGGAGCCGAACGAGGTGGTGAGGAAGGAGGCGATGAACAAGGTGGTGAAGAGGAGCCACCAGCTCAAAGCACAGTGCGCATGCCCATGGGCAGATTGGAAAGAGGGGGATCCCCCCCTGGGAGGGCAAGGAGCTCGAGCCAGAGCTCATGGAGGAGGAAGGAGGAGATAGGAGAGAAGAGGTAAGATGACGGAGCCGCACACCGTACAGGATGGGAATGCTTTCTTCTTTCAAGGAGAAGAAGGGAGCGGACCGCATGCCCAGCGCCACGAAGGAGCGCATCAGCAGAAGACCGACGCCGCGCAGGGCTGCACCAGCAGACCGACGATGAGTAGCACGGAGAAGGGTTTGATGCACCCCACTCCGCCGTGCCATAACGGATGGGCTGGCATGCCGAAAATCGCGGACATGCCGATTCAGCGCGACCACCAGACATGAAAATCGGAGGATGGGCTGGCATCCCGCAGACAAGGGTCACCAGCAACACCACGATGAGCAGCGTGTACGAGGGGTTTGGTGCGTCCTGAGGGCTTTCCAGGGGTCTTTTGTGCCATCGCCTCAGCGCCCTCCTTTTTTCCTCTGGCTCTCGCCTGCTTGTCCACCCCTCCCCGTTTCAGGCACAGACCCTTTTACTTGTTAGGCGAGTTTGTTGTTCCTGGTAGGTCTGGGGCAGGCGTGCAGTTCATAGGCAGTCGGCGCTCTTCGCCTCCCTGTTGGCCTCTCTCCACTCTTTGTTTTTTGCTTGACTGCCTGCCCGAACGGCATGCACCCTCAGCCTGGTCCGCCCCTACGCGGTAGGTCTCGGACCGACTTTGCGGTGGACGCCATGGCTCCATCGTGCAACATTGAATTCCATTGTAGTTACTGTTGCCTCGCCCTGCATTCTTTGTGCTTCCCATCCCCACGCTCGTGTGGGATCCATGTGCGCGCGCCCTGGGCGAAGCCTCAGCTGGCTTACGCACTCACGAGCTTGGCTCCCTCCTCCTCCTCTGTCGCCCCTCCTCCCTCTCTTCCCCTCCCCCTTCCGGCGCATCCACTGCTGCAGAGGGTGATTGTTCGCATCAAACAATCCAGTCGGCGTAGAGGCTGCAGGTCAATCCGCAGCATCCGCCACGACTTGTTTTTGCCTGTCATTCTCTCCTCCGCTCCCCGCTTGGAGGAAGGAAAGAGCCACACGTTGTTGGCGCCTTTGTCTGTCACTCTCGCCTCTCCTGTCCTCCTTCCTCCCTCCTCCACGTCCTCCTCCTCCTCCTGGGCATCTGTGGTGTGCGAAGTACGACGACGGTTGAGGATGAAAGTGCTTTCTGTAGGACGTTCCAAGAATCCTGATTCACAAAAGCCCGCCATCCAGGGCTCCCAAGTAGAAAGAAGGAACGCTTAGATCCTTTCTAGAACCGGAAAAACTGAGAGACTTCCTGGAAGCACACCGTCCTGATCGCCGACTCAGTGCATCTGAAAACCATAAGGGATGTTGGTTACAGAGGGGCGCCCATTGAATGCGGCAATCGGCCTTCAATCAAGTACGAAACGAATAAACAAGGTGTCGCACATCCCAAATTTCATGAGAGGGTACCATGTCACTGCGAGGGTGGAGAATGTACCATGTCGCGGACCGATGCTCTGGAGTTCTCCATGATCGCTCCAAAAGCGTCGGTCAAGCCTGAATCGCAACTCGATGACGACGAATATGGCGACGGCAACACCCACGACGACGACGAAGACGACGACGACGAAGGACGACGACGACGACGACGACGACGAAGGACGACGACGACGACGACGACGACGACGACGACGACGACGACGACGACGACGGACGACCACGACCACGACCATGATGACGACGACGACGACGACGACGACGACGACGACGACGACGACGACGACGACGACGGCGGCGGCGACGACGACGACGACGACGACGACGACGACAACGGCGGCGGCGGCGACAACGACGACGACACGGGGGGAGGACTGCGCCGACCTGTTCTCCGACTTCATGCGACACTTTTTCATGACCGCGTCCCGGACCGCGTCTGGCAGGTGCCCCTCTCAGGGACGCGGAGGGAGCGGCCTCCCACCTCCTGCTACCAGGAGGGCTCGAAGCAAAGGGGGGAGGGAGGGAGGGGAGGGGAGGGGATGGGGAGGGGAGGGGAGGGGAGGGGAGGGAGGGGGAGGGAGGGGAGGGAGGGGAGGGTGGAGAGGGGAGGGGAGGGGAGGGAGGGAGGGAGGGAGGGAGGAGGAGGAAGGAGGAGTAGGAGCACTCGTCTATTGGGATTTCTTGTGCACGCCCCTATGAGAGTTCGAGTAACTGAGAAACGCAACAGCCTCAAGCTAATGTTTGACCAACAACAAAATGAGGAGGAGGAGGAGGAGGAGGAAGAGGAAGAGGAGGAGAGGAAGGGAGGGAGGAGGCGACCTGCTTGGCTTGCTGGCGAGGCTGGGCGGCGCGGGGGCCCAGCGGGCGGCGGACGGAGGCGGTTGGCGAGGTGCTGCGCGGCCTCGATGCCGCGTCTTTTGCAGACGCTCTTGAGGCGCTCCAGCAGGCGCACGCGAAGCTCGACGAGGCGCGCGCAGAACTGGCACGCCGGGACGCCGAGGGGCCCCGCTGGGCGCCGCACTCCGCCTACCGCCTGGGCGCAGAGGCGCGGCAGCGGCTGCTTGCGCCAGAGCGCGAGCTCCCCGAGGACACGCAGCCCCAGGGAGCCAGCGCGCGCCTGCAAGGCGCCCAGCTGCGCGCTGCAGCACAACGTGGCGCGCCAGCTCCAGCGCCCCGCCAGGCTGTGCTGAGCCGCGAAATTTGCTGGGCCTGGGCTTCGGGCGGCGCAGGGCCTGAGGCAGTGCGATGAGAAGGTGGCACCGACCTGGGCGGGGGCGCTGGGGCTGGAAGCGGACTGGCAGGCTGGACGGCCCGGCGCTGCGAGCCGACGGCGGCCCCTGGCTGGCGGGCACTCGGGGCTACTCACGGCCGGCTACGATGTCGTCCTCGTCTCCGCGGTGCACTCGGGCATGCCTAGTCTTCAGTCCTGGCCGGCAGACCCCTCCCCCCTGGGGGGATGGCCGCTGTCTCAGACAGCCGGCCACCCCAGGGGGAGCCGCCCTCTGTGAGCGGCGGCGGAGGTGGTTGCCAGCTTCCGTTCAACGAGCTCCTGACGCGCCATCGACCGCGCACGCCACCGATGGGAGGAGGAAGAAGAGGGAGGGAGGGAGGGACGGGATGGGACGGGACGGGAGGAGGGACGGAGGGGAGGGGAGGGGAGGGGAGG